>OX101787.1:27874115-28096201 GCA_944452715.1 Ophion slaviceki
TCTCATTCGATTATCAATATTAATTGGCCTTTGATCACCTCGTTCACTCTTATGTTTCACATGGCGAGGCAGAATCACCGATTTACACAATGTGTATATTCATAGCTTAAGCAAATATCGAGCGACACGCGAGGTAAAACCAGAAGAAAATGACGAAAAAAAAGAGATACGCGAAGAAGAGGAGGAGGCGAAAAATACGATCGCTCTGGGTATCACGATTACAGGCGAGGATAGAGTTTCATAACGCATCCTGTTTCAAAGACCCGTCGAGTATATGCATGCTTTCGCATGGGAGAAAAGAGAAAGAAAGAGAGGCAGAGAGAGAGAGAGAGAGAGAGAGAGAGAGAGAGAGAGAGAGAGAGAGAGAAAAGGAAGAGGGTCTTCAAAGATCCATCGCAAAGCCGTTTTGTCTTCTACCAAGAATCAACGCCGTACTTGATTATCAAATCGCTGCTTTATCTTCCCTATGCGCCATGGGCAATGTTCGCCGACTGTTTAGGCGAGCTAGATATAACCAAAGTCGAGAGACAGCCTGATTATTTTTTGTGGCAAAGACGTCACGACCTTCTTCTTATTATGGTCTCCGTTCGTATTTTTCCATTCGATAAATATGGGAACAAAAAGCGTAATGTGTTCCGGAGGTTTTGTGGATTGAGTGGTCTGCATGATCTTGGTGCCAAACAACAGGTTGATTTTCAGTAATTTTTTTGTGATGATAGTATTGGGATGAGGTGGTCGGGATTTGAGACACAATTGACACATACTTTTGGCGAGGTTGAGTTTTTTTTTCCATTAAAAAATATTGATAAACAATGAAGTTGTTATTATTGGAGGGGCTGTACCAGTGTGAACACTGAAAATTTAGGTAAGTTTCGGGAATTTTTTTGGAAAAAAAGTATTCAATTAAGGCGTTATACGCAGTTGCAAGGCCAAAAAAGTCGTTTTTTTACGATTTTTTTCTGGAAAAGGACTTCATTTGGGCAAAACGAAAAGTATTAGGCAGTGTAATGGCATCTTTGAGCTTTAGATTGGCATTTATTATATTCAAAAATATTCATTAACATTGCTCCTGTAGGAAGTCTCCTGGAGGTCCGCGAAAAAAAAGTGTCGAGCGGTGAGCAAAGTATCTCCGGTTTGGATTATCTAAAATGAAAAAAAAAAGATTCTTTTAAGGGATAGATGAATTCAGGTATTGATCGAAGGAATAGTCGAAATTTTAATTTTTGACAAAATGGTGGCTCCGCAAAGAAACAATTTCGATTTTCGACCAAATTTTTTTCGTTAAATCGTTGGAAAAAAAGCAATAATTATTGGAAATCTTATTCCTTCGATCAATACCTGAAGAATATATCTGACAAGGTTGTGTTAAAATTGCAGACCGATCGGTTGAGCCGTTTTTGAGAAATCGTGCTCAGCGACTTTGAAAACACCGTTTTGAGAAAAACGCGTTTGAAGTTTCTCGGACGCTCGGAGACGCGCTCCGAGCGCCCTTACAAATATGTGGGTATTTCCGAGAATATTCGCTGGATCGATTTGAAATGTTCAGGCAATATACTCACATATTTGTACATTCCGAAAATGCAATTAAAAAATCGATTTTTCGAAATTTCTAACTGCGTATAACCCGTTAAATGTTCCGGAAAATTAAGAATATATTTGGCTATATGTGACCTATATTACATAATTTTTTCATAGAAAAATATTGAGATCCAAGCGACTTATGCGCTTCCTTCGGAGGCGCAAAAAAAAGTTCTACCACTGCTGACATGATTACCGCCGATTGAGTAGCTGAAACCGAAAAAGGACAAAATGTCGTTAAACTGGCAGGTACTTCCTGTACAATGACGTAGGATTTTCGAAAAACATCGAAATCTAACAAAATGGCGTAGTTATGAAAAAAACGTCTGTTTTCTTGCCTATGAAATGGTCGTTTTTTTCAATGCCAAATCGTCAATTTTCATCCAATCAAAAATATTCTACGTCATTGTAGAGTAAATATATTCAAGAGTACTCAATTCAAATTTCAAGTCAATCGGATAATTGCTCTTTGAGTTACAATGTCAGCAAATTCGAAAAATCTCATTTCGAGAAAAACGCGTTGAAAGATTTAACTATCGATTTTTGCAAGATAAAATGATTAGAGATACGGCCTTGAAATTTTTACAGGATATTCTTGAAAGTATAAACTGTCGAAAGGAGCAAAAAAGATTGATTTTTTGAAAGTGTCACACTGGTGTAGCCCCTTAAAGGGAGTGCCGTCGTTGCTGCATGGCGCATTGGTGTAGGTGCTTCTGGCAACTAGGCTCATCTCAAATGAAAAATAGAAAAATGTACTTTTAGTATAACAATCAAACTTTCTCATGACCGGTTACCGTTTTGAAATTCTTATAATTACGAAAATGCCAACCCGTAGAATAACAACGTTCCACTTCCGACAAAACGAAAACAACTTTACTACATTTTTTATTCACAAATAGATAAACGTATGAAAAAATCATCCAGTCGTACAATAGAAAATGCGATGAACTATGCCCTATCCGAATCCAAAGTATAAATCAACGGAATCGAGTCAAGCAACTGCTCCTGTCTAAACATTTCACCGATCCCACGCTCAATATTCCCCTTTATCGCGTGAGGTTTTTTTTCGGTATTGAGATATGCGTATTGTATCATTTTCGTGGCTGTCCTCTCTTCCGATTACTTGGTGCGCATGTATGAAAAAAGACCACATGGTGACGATGCATCAATCCAGCAATAGCGACAGAGTTTTTTGCCATTGTGCCACCTAAACAAAAGGCGACGTCTTTGCTAAATCATAGTCGCCCAATTGATCTTCCCCCTATTGATGTACAGACATCAGTCTCGCTGCAGGGGAGAGAGAAGGAGAGTGTCGCCATGCTCAGCCTCGTCCTCCTCCTCTTCATTCTTGCCAATTACCCGCGAGAATCGTTGACTTTCCGGGGTCAATTAAGTTTTGCTGCCAATCAATATATACGTGATCTCCCACATATCTTATTGCGTAATAACCGCGCTTGCGAGACAAAAAACGAAATCATATTGTATCCTGTATCAGCCATTATTTATTGTTCCTCAAAGCAATTAGGTACATATACATATATATTAGGGTGTGCGGAAAAAAATCGATATTTTTTTCGGTTGCATCCACCAAAAAAGGTGAGTTAAGGTAAAAAAAGAAGAATCCTCGAAGGAGAGCTCAAAAAAAAATTATTTCGAACGGCGCATTGCATTTGAATACTTTCAATAAGAATAACACAGGAAAATATTGGCACTTCTAAACGTCGTAGTAAAACTCTTCAGACAAAAAACTCACAAAAATGTCATTAAGATATTCTGATAGAGAGTTGAATTCCCTACAAAAAAAGTTCCCACAAACAGTTAGCTTAGAACAACCGTTCAAGTGGTATCGCTGTCTGAAATTAAATTTTATCATTTAAGCGACGTGCGCGCCATAGCACATGCTGCCACCTGGCGGCACCATGCGGTAGCTCGTAGTGCAAAATTACAAGCTTCACACTAGCGCCACGGACGGGAAATCGCGACATTTTTCCCCCATTTTGGCCCCAAATCAAGATCTGTCACTGCTACAAAATTTCATTCGTTATTGCGAAGTGACTCCTGCAGTAGGGGAGGCTGCCTCGAAAAAATTAGCTAGTCACTTGTGGTACTTTAACGAGAAAATTGTTGCTTTGTCGTTTTTCGACAATGCTGTGCCGATAAGTGTGAAGGTAAAAATGTTACAAGCTCTGCAATCTCGAGAAACATCCAAAAATCCTTCCGAGTGAGTAATTGTTAAAAAAAAATGATTGAGAAATGTTGCTGAAAAAAGACATAAGCGATTTCGTTACTCAAGAATCCTTATTTCTTTTCCAGCAATTCAATTTACCTCATGACTTTTTGAAAGTAAATATTGAATTATGGCCGGAAAATGCCACTTATCTGAGTTGCTTAGATTTTTTTTAAATCCAAAAGTCGTTAATAACGTAGCCGAACGTGGTGTCACTTTGATAGAAGCATATAACGGTTCATTAACAAAAAACGAAGAGCAGCTACAATATTTATTGGGTGTATTGCAAAATCATCGACAGAAATACCCTAATTGCAACAAGCAGACTTTAAAAAAAAGGAACGATGATTATCAAGCATTATGATGTAAAAACAAATTATTTTATCTTATTAAACGAAATTCATTGAATAAAACTTTTCGAAACACGATCAACGATCGACGTCGTTCCTTTTATATTTCTTGTTGTACTTGATTCTTTTTTGTATCAGAGAAATATTTTGAGAACGATTCCATGCAAATTGTATGTTAGAGCAGAATATTCTCTACAAAAAAACCCCAAAAAGTTTTTTCGTAAAGCGAAAAATTCGATTTTTACAGCCTTTTGAATTATTTTTTTTTCTATCAATTCAATTTCAGATAGCGATTCCACTTGAATGGTTGTTCTGAGCTAATTTTTCGTATAAACCGTTTTGTTTGAAATTCGATTCTCCATGAGAATATGTTAATGACATCTTTGTGTGATTTTTTTCTGACGAGTTGCACTACCACATTCAGAAAACCCAATATTTTCCTGGGTTATTGTCATGGAAAATATTCAAATGCAATGCGCCATTCGAAATAATTTTTTTTTTTGAGCTCTCCTTCGATCATTCTCCATTTTTTACCTTAATTCACCTTTTTTTGGTGGATGCAACCGAAAAAAAAGTATCGATTTTTTTCCGCACACAACAACTTAATTCGGTGTACAACAGGTGTACAACTTAATTCGGTCCGTTTTTTGCTCAAAATATGCACTCATTTGAATGATAAGATGAATTAATACATTATTCAAAATATTGTCCATCGCTAGTCACTACTTTTCCCCATCTTCGTTCAAAGCCCCCAAAGCGTTCTGCATCGATCGAAACAAATGGTAGTCGGAAGGGGCAAGGTCTGGGCTATAAGGCGGGTGAGCCAGAATTTCCCACCCGCTATTTTCCAAATAGTTTTTAAGCACAATAGCAACGTGAGGCCGAGCGTTGTGATGTTGAAAGATTATGGACTCGTGTCTGGTCGCATATTCTGGACGTTTTTCGGCTATAGCTCGCTTTAAACGGATCAATTGTTGCCTGTAGAAGTCTTCCGTGATGGTTTGACCAGGTTTCAGTATCTCATAGTGGATCACACCCTTCTGATCCCACCAAATACAGAGCGTAACCTTCATCTTCAAACTTTTTCGGTTGACCCGAACGCTCTCTGTCCTTAACAGTAAAATCACCACTCTGAAACCGTCGAAACCATTCTCTGCAAGATTTATCCGACGGTGCAGATTCACCATAAACTTCCACAAGCATTCGGTGGGCTTCAGCTGCACTTTTCTTCCTATTGAAACAGAAAATCAACACTTCCCGCAAATGGTGCTTATTTGGGACGAAATTCGACATTTTCACCGCAGTAAAAATTAGACTTGATGCGCAAAACTCAAAGGTCTGTAGACGATATTTGGTTAAGAGATGTTGATACTTCACGATACAGCAAAAATCAGCTGTTGCCGTCTACCATTTATAGCACCTAGAGCCATCTTTTGAAAACGGACCGAACTAAGTTGTACACCTAATACATATATATTTGTTGTTTTTTCAGCTCTCGTTGGATCCCTTACGATAGGCACCACCTTCTTCCTGTCGCCTATCGCCGGTATACTCACCGACAAGTTTGGCATTCAGTTGACCACTTTCCTCGGTGGAGCTGTCGCATTTGGTGGTATGCTGCTCGCCTCTCTGTTCGCACATAAGGTCGGTGCTGCGGTGCAAGGCCAATTTTTTATCGGCGTACTACACAAGAGCTTTACGTATTCAGTAGCACATTGTGTATATATAACCAGACGGAGAGACGAGACAATTTGATATCATTGCAAATCCAATTATCAGTAATATGAATTATATAAAAAATACACAAATTTATATATATGTACACTACCGGTCAAACGTTTTCGGACTCTTCAGATAATTTCAAAACTTTCGATAACTTTGAGTAATTGCAAAATAATATTCGATCAGTATAATTCAATACATAGAGCTATATAGATCTTCGAAAATTAGTAAAGGGAATTCATTATATTATTCTAACATTATTTGGCACTTAAGGCGGGACATACATTTAGACAGGGAAAAATAAAAAATATTGAGGGATTTTTTAAACTGAGAAATAATTATTCTACAATTATCAAACTTTAGGTATACATTAATAGTATATTTGGGTATACGAAGCTATTTAAAAAATGAATTCATCATCAAAATATGCAGTCTAGCTTCCCGTAGACTTCGATTTGCAAAAAAGTTCAAACATTTTTTCAGTTAGAACATGTATAGTTTCTGTGTGACGGTAACTAAAATGAAGAAAATGCAAATTTGAGAAAACGGCACGCATTTACAACAAAAAAATTGACATTTCACGCAACGTTTCTGTAAAATGTGGATTAAAAAAGTAGATTTTTTCAATTTTTTCAAAAACAATTTTCGTCAAGTAGAAGACACTAATATTATCGATATTTCTACTAAGTTTCAACTTAATCGGCTTAATAGTTTTAGAGTAATCCTGCACGCCATTTCGATAATGCAGTTTTGAGAAAAACCCGTTTAAGTTCACGCCCGCTGCGAATCCGAGCGGTAAGGCACAGCGTTGACGGGCTGTAACGTTTGAAGTTTTTCGAATTTCGCTTCGCAACTTTGGAAAAATATTCTACATATGTAGTTCTATCGTTTGAAGAAAAAACAAGAAATCGATTTTTTGATCGTTGTAAATGTATATCCCGCCTTAAGGGGCTATACCAATGTGAACGCTGAAAATTTGGGTGATTTTCGGGAATTTTTTGGAAGATAAGTACTCAATTAAATGTTTCGGAAAATTAAGAATATATTTGGTTATATTTGACCTACATTACATAATTTTGTCATAGAAGAATATTGAGATCCAAGCAACTTATGCGCTGCCTTCGGAGGCGCAAAAAAAAAGTTCCTCCACTGCTGACATGATTCCGGCCGATTGAGTAGCCGAAACCAAAAAAGGAAAAAATGTCGTTAAAGTGGAAGGTATTTCCTGTACAATGACGTAGGATTTTCGAAAAATATCAAAATCTAACAAAATGGCGTAGTTATGAAAAAAGTCTGTTTTGTAGCCTATAAAATGGTCGTTTTTTTTTCAATGCCAAATCGTCAATTTTCATCGAATCAAAAATATCCTACGTCATTGTAGAGTAAATATATTCAAGAGTACTCAGTTCAAATTTCAAGTCAATCGGATAATTGCTCTTTGAGTTACAATGTCAGCAAATTCGAAAAATCTCATTTCGAGAAAAACGCGTTTAAAGATTTAACTATCGATTTTTGCAAGATAAAATTATAGAGATACGGCCTTGACATTTTTACGGGATATTCTTGAAAGTATAAACTGTCGAAAAAGGCAAAAAAATCGATTTTTTAAAAAGTGTCACACTGGTATAGCCCCTCAACCCTTTGAATCATGTATTTTTATTTACGTGCAATTTGTTTGAAATTTTGTACTCGGGGGTTTTCGGGTTCGCTGATTACAAATCTGCACTCAAAATTCGACATTCAAGATGGCGGATCCAATATGGCGGACCATAAATGCAAAACGTCGTTTGATGATAGCGAAAGTTGGTACTCGGGGGTTTTCGGGGTCGCTGATTACAAGTCAAATAAGAGATGAGTTCAACAAAACAATTTCCAAAATAAAAAATTTAAATTTTTCTTATTAAATAAAATTTAAAAACTTTTAAGAAAATTTGGTTAATAAAAAAGAGAATGGAACTGGAAACTTGCTACGTCCTCGCCGTTAGTTCTGGATAATGCTAAACGCGCAGTACATTAGATAGATGTTCAGTGTCGCAGAACTGTCGAATGTCATGAATTCCTTTTTCAGTAACGTCTGCGCGCTAAAACTTCAGTATACTCGATCAAATATCAGATTTTCGTTAGCTACATTGTATTCAACATTTTTGATTTTTCATTTCTATTGTTACATGAAATAAGCTCCCCAAAAATAAATAGATCATCAAATTTGGGAAAAATCCTATGGTTTTTGCCATTTACAGCCGCCATATTGGATCCGCCATTATTAATTTGACGGTTTAGATTTCGGGTTCGTATTTAGTGGATCAAAAACCAAGTTTTTACCTATTTTTTGGTTATGGTTTACCTGCTAGATTAGTCGCAATCAGATTGATGATGTAAAAAGTTCGTTTTTTTTTGTACTTTCGTTATTAATGACGGCCGCAACGTGAAAAATAAACATTTAATAGGTATGTTTTAGTAGTTATTGAAGTCCGAGGAACCTTGAAACGTATTTACAACCGCCATATTTAATTAAAAGACACTTTTGGATCGTCAAAATCTGAATTGAATCAGGTGTAACACCAGTGTTACACTATGCCGCAAAGGGTTCAAACAATAATAAAAATCACAATATCTCGAAAATGGTGTACATACACTGAGAAAAAAAAATCATTGATCCAATATCATTGGTGTTATTGAATGAAATTTCGTTGATTCAATTGTAAAATTGTTAGTTTAAATAATCGGATTTATTGTCCAATTTTATTTTATTGGTTCAAACAAAACGCTATTGACTTCAATAACATGATAAAATTGAAAGTTTTTTTTCATTCAAAGAATATATTGTTAGTCGAGAACAATATATTATTGAAACTATCTAAAAAATTATCGCGAACAAATTAAGGATGTATGGCAGCTACTGCAGAGTCGTTACAGTACTGATTATGCAATTTGCAAAAATCGCATTTAAAGACTAAATAAAATAATTGTAGTATTCATTGAAGCTAAAAAGGAGATTTACCACAGCTCAAAGTAAAACATGCGGTACAGAAAGAAGAATTTTCAATTTTTAACTGCAAATTTAGTTGCTGATTTGATGTACGTTTTCCCTGACGTTGTCGTGGTTACGACATACGAGCTAAAGAAATACGAAAACGGTCCCATTTAACTCGCAATATCTCGCAAAATATATGGGCACATGTCGATTTTTTTTTTAACGTATCATGCATATTACAGCGATACCGCACAAAAGTTTTTTTTACAAAAGAGTACTCCGGAAATACCTTTTTTGCCAATGTAAAGGGAATTTTGGACGTACAGTCCTATGTTCCCCGTGTTAAATGACCCAACTTTGAATTCGTTTATCTCAGCATTCACGTGGGCAAATTTTGTTTTTTTAATCTCAAAAAGTTCTCGATATTTTCCTTTACAATATCAGTGAGTTTCAATTCGAAGAGTAGTAAATAACTTAGTTGTCACACATCCTTAAATACTTTTGAATGCATTTTCTGCAACGAACAAAAAAATCGTTTCAATTCATAACATGAATATTGTTGATTCGAGTACACAAGAAAAATTGAATTTCGCTTCGTTTGATTCAGATAAAATTTCTATCGAGTAAATATGTTATTTTATTGTTTTCACCATATCCGATATTGATTTTTAAGTACATTATTCGTTAAAATATTAATATTTTATTTTGATTGAAAAATATTAAGCAAATGTCTGAATTGGTTGAAAAAATAATGCGAAAGTAAAATTTGTTTCTTGCACATTTGGTTGAAAAAATTCAACGAAATCATGGCCGAGCGCCACCGAAATTATAGGTGTGAGGAAACCCGTAGTTCTCGGAGTAACCGCTAGAAGCCGCACGCGCGCTCTTTTCTCGTAAGCGTAGCGCGAACCGAAGATCTACTTAAACGCCGCAGAAACTCTAAAGAGTATCGCTTCTTGGCCTGTGGCTAAGATCAAAGTGTCGTATCTGTTCTAATCGGTTGAATATCCGATATTCTCTCCATGGATATTCCATTGGATATCTGATATTCTCTCCACTATTATCGTGGATGATCATTCTAATGCTCACTTTTTATTTAAGATTTAAAACAAATTGAAAAACTTACGTCCCATGGCATATTCGTTTCGATGTAGTGAAGAAATAATTAATTCTATTGATTATATTTTTGTACGAAATAAAACATGTTTGTAGCAACCGCTTAATTATTTCATCCAATACATCTACGGATTTTATATAGAATGATTTCAATAGAATATAATTTTATTTGAAGGACAATGTAGATATTCAGAGAATGGAAGAGCTTTTTCGAAGAAAATAATATGTTTTTTAAATCAATCACATTTTCCAATGTTTTATAGTATTGTAACAATCTCATATATCGGTGGTACTCCGCAGCAGCACATTTATTTGGATCAACCAATATATTTTTATGATTCAATGTGTTTTTTTTTCTCAGTGTAGCGTTACTGGGTTATTTGATAGCGAAAAACATCTCCTACAATCCTTCCACGGGATTTTGACCAATAGCCAATGGCCCTTCGGTTTCGTACGTATGAGTTTACCGGCGCGATAATGTTTGCAGGTGGAGATTCTGTACTTGACGTACGGTGTGATGTACGGTTTCGGTGCGAGTCTCGCCTACACACCGTCTCTGGTTATTCTCGGCCATTATTTCAAACGTTATCTTGGCCTCGTGAACGGCATCGTGACCGCGGGTAGTTCCGTTTTCACCATAATAATGCCCTATATAATCGAGCCGTTGCTCAAACGTTTTGGTCTCGTTGGTACCCTGAGAAGTTTGGCGGTCCTCACCTCGGTCGTAATGGCCTGCGCCGTACTCTTCAAACCGGTACCACGTGAGTTTCCCTTATTTTTTTTTCTCTTCTTTTCCTCCCCACACGGGATAGCAAGAAAGTTTTTTACATGCTTTTCGCTTCGACAGGAAAAAAAAAATCAGCGTGCATCGAGGAGGACGAGGATGCCTCGAAGGTGAATTTCTGCTCTAGGCTCAAGGAAGTTGTGAACGTTTCGATATGGAAGAAGAAGAAGTACGTCGTCTGGGCAAGTGCGATACCCCTCGCTCTCTTCGGGTAAGTCAATTAGAACAACAACAACAACGAAACGCCAAAATGTCATACGTCTCCATCTCCCTTTTTTGCGCCCCCGCGCTCTTGCTCTCTTTCTCTCTCTCTCTCCCTCTCTCTCTCTCTGTCTTTTTTTTCTCAGATATTTCGTGCCCTACGTTCACATAGGCAAATTCGTTTCCATAGTCTTCGAGGATGCGGACAAAAAGTTGCCGGTCATGTGCATCGGCATCACTTCCGGCATTGGACGACTCGTCTTCGGATTCATCGCTGACTTGCCAAGGGTCAATAGAATTTTGTTGCAACAGGTAGATACTTTTCTTAAATTGATTTATTATTGTTATTATCATTATTTATTTTGTATAATAGATCGTATTCTTTTACAGTAGTAGTTATATTTATTATTCCAGGTATATGACTTCTTAGGGTGTTTTCACAGAAAGTCCCTACATACATGTTTCCCTTTAGAAAATTTGCTCGTTTCCAAGCTTATACCCAACTGTCGTTTCGCTTTTCTTTCCTCATTTACAATTTTTCCAATTAGTTTCTCGATATGCTTTACAAACATACACAGTTCCGTTGCCGGCTTCTTCGTTAGCACCGTCTGTATCTTTCTGTTGATTTGCTCTCCCCTACACTCAGAAAAAAAGATTTATTATGTTCTAATAAATTGACACATTGGAACATAATTTATTAGAAATGAATAAATGTTTACTTGTATGGAGACAGTTTTTATGTGATTGTAACTACAGCATTTATCCGGCGTCACTAAATATGTTTTTTTACGGGCCGATTTTTTACATCAATTAAAAGCCATATTTAAAATAGAAAAATTGAATAAATATTTCCTCAAATCAAATAAATACTACTTTCCAATCACGAAAACCTCTTATTTTTGACGAAATGATACAATTGCTCGAAAAAACCAGCTGGGGGATTATGAAGAATCCTACCAGATGTTAAGAAAAATTCTATTTGTCGGATATAAAACACCTATTTCTTCTAACTTATATATCCTCTTAGATGTTAAGAAAAATTCTTAGTAAATCTTAAACATAAACTTAAATAAAAAATGTTCTTAGCTGTTAATAAAATCGTAGTAGGCCGACATACGAATCAGAAAATTTATTCGCCGGGAGACAAAATTCTTTGTACTTAAGGAGGTACGGTGATTGGAGCGAGTCCAAGATAAAAGCCCGATTTTTTTTATAGCATTGTCGAGACCTTCGTCCATGCGTATGCGGAATTTCCACGAGATTTACGGTACAGTTTCAGAGTTATTAACTGTTAAAGTTGGTGAATTAGTCACAGGTAGACGACAAAATGTGCCTGTTCTCTCATATATCGATTTTTTGTGCTACTTGGAGCCAAGACACACGTAAAAAAAACTGACGGTTGCGTTCGTTGGTTCGTTGTGATCAATAAGGCACCTTGAATTGGAAAGCTCACCGCAGAAATAAGCAATAAATTTAGAAATAAAGTCGCGAAAAACCGAAGTATTCGGAGAGAGAGACGACTCGTGACGTAACAGCAGCCATCTTGCTCGAAGTGTGGCAACGCCGGATACCCCCGCAAATTTGATTCGTCTATCGGATATTTTCAACGCGAAGCAAAAATATGATTGTGTGAAGCCATACGTTTTTTAATCGATTATAAAAGGCCTTTCGTTGATATTTACTTGAAGTTCTTTTACGTACAGCAAAGGCATCTCTATTTTTCTGGCGACATGTACCTATACAACGCATCTATATATAAATTCAGCATGGGAGAACCGTCATATAAAATAAACGTTCCTTTTTATACCTGCAAATATTGTTAACATTGGTAAACGGAAAAATAACATAACAATCGATGAAATATGCTTTGACTTTGGACAGATTGGACATTGGACATTGAGGTTAACTTCAGCGCGACGTTTTTTATTTGCAATCGCAATATTATCTTTTCATTTTCTAATTCTTGTCCGTCAGAATCTACATTTGTCTCTAAACTGGACTTCAGGTACAATCCCGTTACTCTTTTGATAAACTTCCACAGTATTTTCATTCTCTATGTTAACCGGCTACAAAAAAAAATAAGCCGGGCGCGTGGAACCGATGACAGCCACCGAAAATGCGACGATGCTAAACGTCAACGATATGGCGTACTACTGAAGTCGAGTAGTAGATTATTAAGGTTGTTTCCATATTATAAAAATAATAGGAAACTCGAAATTCAATACTTAAAAAATATTTCTCGAAAAATAGGCCATATACATATATCTAAAACATGGCGATATTGCGGCGTGAAATAGACTCTAAGTTTACTAGCATGGTCATCACCGTACCTCCTTAATAAATATTTTTTCTGAGTGTAGTACAGTCTGTACTAGGTGTATATTGGAATCGGAAAAAATTAGAAGAAGGCCAGTTTTCTGACAGGTGATGTTGTAAATGCCGCGGGTGCTAAATCCAAGTTTGCCTAAAAATCGGAGTGTAGCGTTTTTCTAGGGGATGGAGGGGGATGGGGGTGGATTAATGCCAAACTACAACCCCCACGAGGTCGGCGCCGGGAGACAAAATGTTCAGAAAAATCCGAGCTTTATTTTGTCCACAGCGTCGAAGTTGTGGAAGTTCATTTTGGGGGTGAAAAAGTGGGGCGAAATTTTGAAAAATCATTTTTCATTCTATAACTCTTTAGGAAAAATTTATACAATTTTTGTTCAAATGAGAACGTTGTAGCCCGTGAAAAGACGCGTCGATCGAGTATTTGATTATCCCTCTCCAATAATATCTTCACACCCGAAAAAATTGTTGAAGTATAAAAAAAATTGTTTATTAAATAACTCAGAAACAATCGATTTTTCAGGGATGGTTTAAATGTACGAAATGTAGAGATTAATTTTCTCTATATTTTCGTCTCTATGGACCACCCTTAAATTTTGCTTTTTCCAACCCATCTCGAGGGTTGAAAATTGAAAAATGAAATTCTAGGAAAACCATTGACTGAAAATAAAGAGATACGAGTTTGGTGCTGTGGACAAAAGTGTAGCTGAGGGTTCAAGCTACAAATTGTTCCACGCCGGCGAGCTCGTGCGGTCAATAGTTTTCCCACAATTTCATTTTGAATTTGCAACCCTCGACAGGGGTTGAAAAAAGCAAAATTCAAGGGTGGCCCATAGAAACGAAAGTATAGAGAAAATTATTGAAAAATCGATTGTTTTTGAGTTATCCAATAAACATTTTTTTTTCGTTGGTATTTCAACAATTTTTTTGGGGGTGAAGATATTATCGGAGAGTGATGATCAAGTACTCGATCGGCGCGTCTTTTCAAGGGCTACAACGTTCCCTCTTGACCAAAAAGTGTACGAATTTTTCCTAGAGAGTTATTGAATGAAAACTGATTTTTCAAAATTTCAGCTCACTTTTTCAGCCCCAAAATGAACTTCCATGACTTCGGCACTGTGGACAAAACTAAAGCCCGGATTTTTCTGAACATTTTGTCTCATGGCGCCGACCCCTTAGGGGTTGTAGTTTGGCATCAATTCACCCCCATCCCCCTTTATCCCGGATAAAAAAAACCCTACATCCCGATTTTTAGGCAAACTTGTATTTAGCACCCGCGGCACCTACAGAATCACCTGTCAAAAAACTGGCCTTCAAATTTTTTCCGATTACGGGGTTTTTCAGCGACGGCACGACTGCACTCTCCCTCTTTATCTCCTATCCATTTTTCCAGATTTTCCACGATTTATTTTTGAATTTTTCCCTTACCTTTTTCGCACATACACATGTGGGTTTAGCGTTTCGTGCGCGTGACTGTATGTACGTGCTGTATGAAAAAAAGGAATAAATGTCACGAGAGAGGGAGAAGTGTTGCGTGTGGTCGAGAAGGATGTGGCGCCAAAAATTCCAAATAAGAATCAGATTACAGACTAAATAGAAAACTTTAAGGCGAGCGAAGTGTTCAGAGCGAATGACAGATTTATGACAAACACTCAGAAAAAAGATTTATTAAGCACTAAGAAGTTTGTCTCCCGGCGAATAAGTTTTCTTATTCGTATGTCGGCCTACTACGATTTTATTAACAGCTAAGACATTTTTTTATTTAAGTTTATGTTTAAGATTTACTAAGAATTTTTCTTAACATCTAATAGGATTCTTCATAATCCCCCAGCTGGTTTTTTCCGAGGAATTGTGTCATTTCGTCCGACATTACTTTCTCACTTGAACGTTTTTTTCTCATTTTATATTCTTACTTACACTTAAATCATTCCTCACTTTCGAGTTTCTCACTTCCGAAACGCAACACTGACACTTGTGCCAAAAGCATTGGCATAGGAAGAAGCTACATGGTAAGCGTATGCGTGAGCCACATCTGACGAGCGGCCTGCTGTCGGGCCCGTCGCGTTGAAGGGCAAAGTGCGCATGCGCGCATTTGTATCATAGTCGCGAAATAAGAGATTTTCGTGATTGGAAAGTAGTATTTATATGATTTGAGGAAATATTTATTCAAATTTTCTATTTTAAATATGGCTGTTAATTGATGTGAAAAATCGGCGCGCAAAAAAACATATTTAGTGACGCCGAATAAATGCTGTAGTTACAATCACACAAAAACTGTCTCCATAAGAGTAAACATTTATTGATTTCTAATAAATTATGTTCTAATGTGCCAATTTATTAGAACCTAGTAAATCTTTTTTCCGAGTGTAGAACGAGTGTTGGTGTGGCTGAGATAAGTGTAAAAGAATAAAGAGAGAAAATGCGAATGTGCCTGGACAAAATGTCGATGAGGCGAGCAGTGTAACAAGGGGGCATTCCCTACTCCCCATCACCGATTTCGCTCAAATTTATAGAACATGCAGGGCTTGGCTAGAAATGAAAGTACCCGAAGTGGGAACTCCAGATGGCCAAACGTTTAGAAAATAATAATGTTGACGCGGCTCTCGCACCGTATAAGCCATTTACGTTAACATGCCAAGCAGCGGTTAGCGTAGCGGTAAGAGCTCGGACTAGTAATTCGATGGTCGTGGATTCGACTCCCCGTGTGGAGACTTTTTTTTTCTTTTTCTATCTTTTTCTCAATTTTTATATTATTCATTTTCCGATTAAGCAAAGAGGTGAATAATTTATTTTATTTATTTATTAATACGCAAAAGGCATAGAAAAGGAAAAAAATTGGGTTTTCGGACTTTTCAACAAGGGATTGTAGTTAAAGCGCATACGAAAAGACTTTGTACATGAAAATTCAAAACTTTATTCGTTGACATTCGATGATTTACATGTGTCGGGATGATATTTATCGTAGAAACAGGGGAAACAATAATTATTTCTGCATCTAGCACACGTTATAAACGCCGCATTTTTACAACCACATCGTTGTTTCATCGTCTCCACAGAAAAACATACTTGATTGACATTCATAAAGCATTCTCTCTCATCGCAAAGTTTAGAAGCGAACCACGCGTAACGTAACATGTTACCGAATATTGGCGCGGATAATTGATTATGAACAATCGAATGTATTTTTAGACAGTCTTCTCGGGAAGTTATTTCTTTTTCTTGCTCGATGAGATAAGAGCAATTTTGTATGTTTTTAAATAAAGATTTTAACCTGACAATAAAAATATACATCGCAGGGTTGCACCAGTGGAGTACATTTAGCAGGAATTACTTTCATGCTACACGTTGGCAATTCTTCTTCATCTTGGAAGAGTTCGTCGTATAATTGCGGATTTGTTTGTCCTTCCCACGAGTCAATCAGCAACTCGATATTAAAACGTATTCATATTTTCTTGCATTAAATAACCTACTACATGGTTACATGGTTTTTTTTAACAAAACTTGCACTTGTTATCTCTATACCCCCATTTCCTTCTTTCCCCACATTTCCACATGGTAACCCTAGAACCATGTACATGGGTCGTTTTTGTTCGGGCCAAATCTTTCAAGGGCGACCATCACTAAACCTTCGCAGGTACAGCCCTGGGACCTTGACGTAAAAAAACTTTAGGGTAGGGAGACTATAACAACCAAGGCCCGCCATTTTCCCTCAGTTTGTTGACACATAGCCGAGCGAGTAACATCACAGTCGGCACGAACGACGCACATGATTTAGGTAGGTCAAAAATCGGTTTTTGAAAAATTGTTTTTTTTTTTTTTTTCCTTTAAAATTGCAGCCGATGGACATAAAAACGGTAATTCTTTAGATATGTGACTTTGCTGAAAAATGTTATCCAATTTCTCCGATAAAATATAATTTATAGGGTTATAAATGATGATATTCAGTAGGGGGAAGCTGACTTTTTTCATTAACAATTTTTTTATGAGCAAAAAATCGTCAAACATAATTTCGAATATTTCAAAAACCCAAACAAACCCAATATAGGCGTCGAAATGTTTAAGAATGCCCTATTTTATGACGTGTTTCCGCGAACTTCAAAACCCTATAACTTTTTATGGGGGGGGGGGGGGGGAGTTGAATTTCAGCTTTCCCACCACTGAATATCATCATTTATAACACAATAAATGAAAAAACAGCAAAGAAATAATTTTAGGATCATTTCTCGGAAAAGTCAGTTATCGAAAGAATTACTACAAAAAACATATCCTTTAAGGCGTAACCCCCACTTGTAGCGCAAAAAAGGCCTTTTTCATGAATTTTTTTAAAGAAAACTACAAAACTTTGGTAATCGATCAATATACCACCTTAAAGAACACATCTTGAAGAACTTTCAGTAATTTTTTTATTAAAAAATATTACATTGTTTAGTGGCAAATGGCCGTCAATGAAATAATGTTTTTATATACACGGTTTGCGGTGACCAACATTGCGGCGAAGTGGATCATCTGAAAAACAAAATGCGGATGGATTTAGTCAAATATAAGTATAAACTAGTCTTTAATCGAAGGATTTTAAAAAATATTCATTTTTCACAAAATGGTGGACAGTCAAAGTTAATGGTTGGATTTTAACGAAAAAAAACGGCCGTTTTTTGGCTATAAAACGGCCATTTTTTTCGAAAAAAAAATCGAACGATTAAAGACTACATTTTTATGTATTAAATAAGCCTGCAAAATTTCAAGAAGATCGGTTCATTAGTGTTCGAGTAATCTTGGTCACCGACTTCAGAAATGCCATTCTGAGAAAAACGCGTTTAAAGTTTCAATTTCAGTTTACACGAAGAAAATATTTTTTTTTGTAAACTTACATAGAGTCATCTATTCCGGGCATAAAAAAAAACTGCACTTCAAATTGCACTTCAAAAAAATGCAATAAAAAAAATCGATTTTTTCAAAATCGCAAGTGAGGGTAACCCCTTAAAGGTTTTAATTTTCTTAAGGCCTTAGGCCACAGTAACGGGTATAAAATCATGTTTAACAATTCTTTTCGTATAAAAAAGTGATTCACTCATAAAATTAATTACACATTTATTTAGTATGAATATCAAGCTGTTAGAAAATATATATATTTTTTTCGATGTACAAAATGGCCGACTACTCGAAACTTCTCGAAACAGCTTTTTTCCAATTGGCGTGACAAATAACTTCAACAATTTTCACTCGCTTTACTTCAAATTTAAAAGTTATGTTCCTAATTGCATTTCGCAGAGAAATACTTACGGACTTTCTGATTGATCGAAAACTTTTCATTTTATGAGCAGTTATAACGAAATTTTTCACTGAAAATTCATTTATTAAGTTCAAATACCTACAACTTTTGAATAAAACAATATTTTTTGAATTCCGTACCCACTTCTCTCGATATTCTAATGTAGATTGACGAGAAGTTTTGTTTTTTGTTCTAGGTAAAAAATTGTGGATGCTAACGGTCACACCGCGGAGCGCCTAAAAAAAGATAACAAAAGAAAATATTAGTAGTCGGCCATTTTGTACATCGAACAAAAAAGTATATGTATTTTCTAACAGCTTCATATTCACTCTAAATGTGTAATTAATTTTATGAGTGAATCACTTTTTCATACGAAAGAAAATTTGTCAAATTCGCACATGATTTTATACCCGTTACTGTGGCCTAAGGCCTTAAACAAAATTTAAACCTTTACATATATGTTTTTTTTGTCCATCGGATGTATTTTGAATGAAGAGAAAAACCATTTTTCAGAAACCGAGTTTTGAGTAGGGTGGGTTCAAATGCATATAATGGATATAATGTATATGCATAAAATGCATATAATTATTGCGAAAGTACAAATTTTTGTTATTAAACAATAACGAAAAAAATATAACATCATCCTGTAGAAGTATTGATTTTTCCAATCGTTACCTTACCTATATAGAGTATACATGCAGTCAAATTTAGCCTTTTTCAATTTGCAAAATAAACATCTTGTTTTCACGGTCGAAATTTCACACATTTTTTTTTTCAAAAGGTATGTCATTTCCACTAATAACTCGCGGTCGTAATTTGCATTCATACCAAAAACAACGAAAGACACGAATTTTCGAATATTCTTGTTTACACAGGTTACATACCTCCGAACTCTGATGAAAATGTTCATTAAAAAAGGGATTTTCAGGGATGCCGAAGGTTTTATCGTATAGTTAAGAGTCCAAAGAAGACCTATGATTTTTTCAGAGTTTTCCTTACACAATAACATAGTCAAATAAGCGACGGACGCGAGCGACGCATGTGCCTGGTTTACGGGTGCTGAAAGCTATGACATGGTTCTAGGGTCAATCTTGCCCAAGTTTCTTTTGTTTCGCCTACTATATTTGAATCTTCCAAATACTTCTCTGTCTCTATGTCATTCTTCCTGTTTTTGTATTGTAGGCACCAGAGATGGGCATACTCGAATACTAAAAGTATTATATATCGAATACTTTTAGTATTCGAGTAGGAAAATAATACCGAATACATGTCAGATGGATATTTTTTTTCGATAATGAATCCACCTCGATTCAGTGTTCGTTCTGAGAATGAATAATGAATCCAGTTGGATTCAGTATTCGTTCCGAAAATGAATAATGAATCCAGTTGGATTCAGTATTCATTCCAAAATGAATAATGAATCCAACTGAAATCAGTATTCATTTCAACATAAGTAATTAATCCAATTCGATTCAGTATCCATTCCGTTTTCGGTTATCATCAAATTGAATAATCTGGAAAAAGTGACAGAAAACATGTTTATTCTATTGAAACATTATCGTCCGATTACATTATATTTACCCAAGGGAAATCGCGCTCTTAGTTTCTCGTAACTGAAGAAATGGGCGTAGAAATGGGACATTATATTTGTCCCATTTCCATCGTCCATTTTTCCACATTATTCAATTTGATGAGATCCGAATACGGAATGAAAACTGAATCGAGTTGGATTCATCACTTATGTTGAAATAAATACTGAATTCAGTTGGATACATTATTCAATTTGAAATGAATACTGAATCCAGTAGGATTCATTATTCATTTTCGGAACGAATACTGAATCCAGTGGGGTTCTTTATTCATTTTCGAAACGAATTTTTAATAAGTTTCCTTATTATTCAGGAATAAAAAAAAATCGCATATGCCCATCCCTGGTAGGCAGTACGTCGATTCTTCGATTTTGTTCCAATCCTGTTGGATTACTTGGTCGACTTTTGTCCTCGTCCCCCTTTATTATCCTTTCCATTGCCCCTATATCATCGTTTTCCATCGCTCTCCGTATGTTTCCCTCTCCCATTTCCTCCATTGCATTTTTTACCTCCTCTCCCTATTTTATTGGGTTCCCATTTTAGCATTTTCGCGCCTCTTGAGGCATTTCCTTGGCGATCTTCCTTCCCCCATTTTCATTATTTTTCTTTCATATTATAGGTAAATATTTACAAGTGGGGCTCCAGCTAGAAAAGGGGTTTAGAAATTTTGTACCGAGTCGATATATTTCAGGGCACTTTGTTTATAATATTTAAGTCGGGGGAAGGAAATTTCAACTCTTATTTCAACCCCCAAACGCTTTTGTTTTTACCTTTTTAAAGGCATGCAGGAAACGGGTTTGGTGACATCAAGTGGGTCAAATGACATGGGTTTGACCCAAACAAACCCAAACAAATTAGAGTAAGCATACAGAAAACGTATTTCAAAAATCGAATATTTTCCGGAAATATATTTTTTTTTCTTAATAAAATACCCCTCCCCCATAAAAAACATATTTTTATACTGCAGAATAGCCCCGAATACGTGAAAACAAATTTGAAGCCGATAAGGGCTGGAGCCCCACTTGAAAATATTTACCATATTATATTTTATACTTTTACTGCTACTGTATTATTTTGTCATTCTTTATTTTTTATCGTTTAATTATTATCCCATCATTATTGTTCTTGCTGTTGTTATTATTATACATTTATTATTATTTATTATTACGTTATTATTATACAGTTATTATTATGCATCAAAAACTCAGTTTGATATGAAAAAGAAATCGCCCCTGCAACGCGCTCAATTCCCAAGAACTTCTCTTTCTCGCATAGATTTCATTCGTCAGTATAGGTGTACTGACAATGCTGCTGCCTATAACTCCGAGTTTCGGGGTACTGCTGCTCATCGCATTATGCATGGGTCTCTTCGACGGATGTTTCATCTCGCTCTTGGGCCCGATAGCGTTCGACATCTGCGGCCAAAAGGGTGCTACGCAGGCGATCGGTTTTCTACTGGGCATGTGCTCAGTACCGCTGACCGTGGGACCACCGATTGCCGGACAATTGTACGATCGGACAGGTAAAGGAAAAATAATCGAAGCCTGGGGGATGAGAATAGTTGGGATATAGACAAAGAGAAATGGCGAGAAATACTGAAGAGAAGCGAGAATAAATGTTCGAAAGAAAATACATTTTTGAGGGGTAGAGAATTGAAAAGTGAAAAAAGAGAAGACGAAAAGTCGCGAATTGCGGAAAACAGAGAAGAAAATACAAAAATAAACGAAAAATCGTTTAAAAAAAGGAAAATAGTGACAATAAAATTGATAAAAATTGGGAAAATGTACTGCAAAAAAATGACTGGGAGGAAAATTTGGTTGTAAAAAATGACTGGACTTCTTTGTTTGGATTAAACGCGTTACCCTCTTCAGGTTCATACAAATTGCCCTTCATACTGGCCGGAGTACCGCCGATAGTCGGTGCAATAGCGATGTTTCTAGTCAGATGTGTCAAGGACGAGGACGCGAGCAAGGAGGACTCGCAGGAAGATCAGCAGCGCCTTCAAAACGGTTCGTTCCAAGGACCTCGAAACCTTTCTCTCCAATCGTGAAACATCGGAATGCAAAGATCCCGAACGTAGTGTTGTATTTTCCTCGTCGTGTTGCGCTTCTGGTGTACCATCTAACACCCCCCCCCCCTCCTCCCCGCCCGGCGAGATAACGCCTAAAAAGCTTGTTGGGTTCTTCGAGGTGGTAGTTTAACGTATTTTTCTCAGGGATCACCGAGGACACCGAGAAGTCCTCCGGGATGACGGAAATCGTCGTGAACGCGCGACTCGAAGGTAGGTCCTGGACGGAAAAGTTTCGATGTAGAGTGCGTGAAACGTCGTTGCGAATACCGAACAACAAGCCCGATTGGCGGAAGAGTCGTTGGCTCATACGCGCAACCGGTTACGACGTCCCTCGTTCTCACGCAACGGCGAACCACGAATATTATAAGGAGCAGGGACGCGCCGATTACTCCGAGAGTGCTCCATTGCTCATTGGAATAAACGGGACGAGACCCGAATTCGGGATGAGAACGAAGATTCGCCTGGCCAGGACATCTCGCTCGTCCATACTACTTACTTGTTGACTTCCGTTCCTAAAATAATGCATTTTTCTTTCGAAAATAATGTCTTTCTGAAATAACATCTTTCTAAAATAGACCATTTCTAAAATACTTTTTGCCGCACGACATTTATAACAAAAACAGCATTTTGCTCGCAATGTCGCAGCTTATGTGCTCGCAAAACAAACCCTAATAGTTGTGAATCACCCTTGCGTGTGTAAATACAGCGTGGATCAATAACTATTAGCACCTTGGATATCCTCGAAACTATAAGGTTCACAGAAATATTTGCCGAAATGAAATTGCACAGTACGAAAGGGGGCCATCCGATAGCGATAATAGTTTTTTTGCAGGTGTAGGTACTTCGGACATTTGAAGGTCAACTCCATTTTTTTAAATGGATCGGTATGTTTTTTTTTTCTGTATCATGAAAGAGGAGCTTAAAACGAGTTCAACGACCTATAACATAAGGTCATTGAAGGTCATAGAAAGTACAGAAAGGCGATAATACTTACAGTTTCGGTAGTAAATAAAATTACTACGCTTATAGTAAGTGTTCGAAATGACGACCATCAATATCAATGCGCACGTTATTATGTACGTTTACACATTTCTTAGACAGGTACAGAAAGTACAGAAAGGCGATAATACTTACGGTTTACTTCACTGAAAATAAACACTGTTTCAAGGACACTTTAATAAGTTTGCAGGATGAGATAAACATGATAAGATTAGTATCGATAAATCGGTCAATCGAGTACAATGTATCCGTTTGAATAGCAAGTCGAAATGCTTCTTATTTATGGCGAATGCCAACAAAATTCTGTAAGGGCAAAAACCTTGTATGGTGAACGATATCCACGTCGGTCTCAGCCTTCGCGTCAAACATTTAAAAATGTGTGTGATAAACTTCGGCAAACCGGTAGTTTAAGTGTCCGTAGTAGTGTACGCCAGAAACGCGTAACGAATGAAGAAATGGAAATCGGTGTGCTCGCAAGTGTGTCTCGGGATCCTCACATTAGTTCGCGACAAATTGAAAATGAATCTGGCATTAGCAGGAGCAGCGTACTTCGCATTTTGCACCGTCACAAATTTCACCCGTACTATGTTAGTCTTCACCAAGAATTGCATTGGAACGGCTTCATGAATCGCTTAGAGTTTTGTCGAATGGTTCAACGTCAGATCGAAAACAATGAGTCATTTCTCAATACCGTTTTATTTACCGATGAGGCAACATTCACAAATCATGGGAACGTTAATTTGCATAACATTCATTTATGGGCAACGGAAAATCCACATTGACTGCGGCAGGTTGAACACCAGAGACAATGGTCTGTGAATGTATGGTGCGGAATCATAGGTGCTAAAATTATTGGTTATTTTTTATCAATGGAAATTTGAATGGCAACATCTACAGTAATTTTATCAAAGATACATTAGGTCTTTTGCTCGAAGAGTTTCCTTTACTTACACGACAAACCATGTGGTATCAACATGACGGATGTCCAACATATTATCCATTGATTGCACGAAGGCAACTCGACGAAAAATTTCAAAATCGTTACATTGGACGCGGCGGTCCAACATCGGGGTCAGCTCCTTCCCCAGACCTAACATCTTTAGACTTCTCTCTATGGGGATCATTAAAAGATTAAGTGTACAAAGAAGTACTAATTACACTTGACGACATGCAACAAAGAATCATTACAGCCTGTGCATCAATAAGTTCTGGCGCTGTAAAACTTGCAAGTCAATCAATCGAAAAAAGAATCCAATGTTGCATTGATACTGATGGTCGTCATTTTGAACACTCACGATAAACGTAGTAATTTTATTTACTACCGCAACTGTAAGTATTATCGCCTTTCTGTACTTTCTATGACCTTCAATGACCTTATGTTATAGGTCGTTGAACTCGTTTTAAGCTCCTCTTTCATGATACAGAAAAAAAACATACCGATCCATTAAAAAAAAATGGAGTTCACCTTCAAATGTCCGAAGTACCTCCACATGCAAAAAAACTATTATCGCTATCGGATGGCCCCTTTCGTACTGTGCAATTTCATTTCAGAAAATATTTCTGTGAAACCTATAGTTTCGAAGATATCCAAGGTGCTAACAACTATTGATCCACCCTGTATATATATATATATATATATAAGGTGCATAATTGCGAGCAAAACGCTTTTCTTTTGTCAATGTCGTGCGACAAAAATTGGCCAAGATATTCGCGTTCCAAATTCAATTATACCTGCGTTCAACGAGAGAACGACACAGCGCTGCGCAGCTTTAAGCGGCCCGTGGGTCGAGTGGGGTTAATGGGGGCTTGCTGCTCAGTACCGTATGAGATCATGCGCTAACGTGGCAACGTGGAGGGTGTAAAGAGTACGCGAGATCTGACCGTACCAGACGAATTTACATTCGGAAGCGTGTCGTTCTCTAGTTTAACGCAGCTTAGTAAACGATCGCACGGTGTCTACTCACGCGAGGAACGTACAAGCCCGATCCAGCGCGACTTCGAATCCGCCTTCGGACAAGTGAATTTTTCCCCAAATTTGCTGTTTCGCTAAAAAATAATTAACACGATGACGCGCTTTGGGAATCGATAATACGATTCAATACCTTTTGTTTTTAATCTATTACTCGAAGAAGAGAACAAAAATTGGCGCGTGAGCAACAACTGTGTCTCAGCTTCGCAACTACTGTTTACCTCAGCTTCGAACTTTGAACGCGAATATCCAATTTTTGTCGCCCGACATTTCCGAAAAAGTTGTTCCCGACGCTCCCCTGTATGCTTGCCAAACAAACTCTAATAGTTGTTAATCACCCTGTAGATATAAATGTGTGTGTGTGTGCGTGCGTGCGTGCGTGCGTGCGTGTGTGTGTGTGTGTGTACAGTTTTGTGTCTGTGTGTGTCTAAACGCTACTATTTTACGCCACCGTAGATGCTTTTTGTGACGTAGTTGTCCCGTAGTAAATATTTCATGTAGATCGCTTCTTTTACGATATAGCAACTCTTTGCTCTTATTTTATTTGTTTGGCCGTTTGTCAAAGTGCGAACGGCCCTCACTCGCTTCCCAACGCTTCGAAACTTTAGTGAGTATCGCGCACACACGACAAGTCATTTCCGCTGCGAAACAAAAAATAAATAAACACTTGTTTTCTTTTTTCTGTTCTGCTTTTCTTGTCTTTCTGCCTGTTTCTCTCTCGCTCGCTCTCTATCGCTGTCTTCGTCTTCTCCTTATAATTGTTCTTCTTGTACGGGGCGATTGGACCACGGATTTTTCGAAGAGACTGCGTTGAATCGGAACGTCACGTAAAAGTCGGTCGGAGTACTTTTCGCAGCGATTCTTGTCCATACTCCGTCGATTTGAGAATCCATTTTATGCAAAAATTTCCTTCACCTCGAACAATTGTTTTCCCCGCGTACCACTCTTGGTACTCGGCTTTTTTGTGACTAATGCTAATAAAAATGTGCAGCGAGGGTGGGTCACGAAATTGTGAATGCTCGCGAATTGACCGGTGTCCCTTTTCGTCTTTGTATTTTCAGAAGAACAGGAGCTCGAGAGTTTGTGCAACAACGGAAAACTCGTGATCAGCGTGTAGAAAAATCGTCCAGATTCCCGAACACCGACAGGCTAAAAACCGCGACGCAATTTCGATCGTTATGGGTCATTAAAAAAAAATTTACACTTGATCGGTATTCGTCCTTCCGGTAGCGCGGGAGACGAATTCCAATGCATTTTCTTTCCCGCGTTCTCGCGGGCCACGAGGACGATGAGGACGACGAATATGATAACCGCCGGAGAGCTTCCCGGAGTGTCCACGCGAGCGCTGCACCGCGCGTGCGCAGTGCCGCTGAGCGTCGGAAAAATTCATTATTTTTAAATCCATGTTTTTTTAACCGCCAAAAAGCCAGGAACGAAGAACCAACGCATAGTTCGATAGCCGTGTCAGTAGCTAATAAAACAAGTACAAGATACGAAGTCAATACGAAAATGGCGGGCGTTATTTCGCGGACGCGATATAATTGCTGCGTTATTTACGCGTGTACGTTAGAATTTATTGCGGAAGAAAAAAAGAACAAAAATGAGCGGCCATATAGCAAATTGCGGAGTAAAGAAATCCACCGGAAGTCGACAATATATTCGTCTCGATTTTCACGTAACGAGGTATACTCCGTTTGCGAGAATTTTCATCTTAATTTTATCAAAAATCTTCTGTACAAAACGCGCCACGTTAATCATATGTACAAAATAATGAATAATAATAAAGTACTTGAGATTCCCAAAGAAACGAATAAATGAAAAAACAAATTGCCCGCCCGATAATTCGTGGCAGAAAAAAAATCGCAGTGACGGCATTGGCGACTCGAGGGTTGAGGTACGGGTGCGAGAGTGACGCGCGGCAGTCGACGGAGTGCGCCGTGAGCCCGACAGATGGCGCCACTCGAAGCTAAATGCGGCGAGCGAGCCGAGAGAGTCGCGACACTAGCGCCTCAGTAAGTCCGAACCTTGCGCTTTTTCCTCTCTCTCTCTCTCTCTCTCTCTCTCTCTCTATATATATATATATATATAAAATATGTGTATATACACACACACACACACACATATATATATATATATGTGTGTGTGTATACAGTGCAGCCAGATCGCGCGTAAAAGTTACCCCCTCTCTAGTCTCTTACGCGCCCGTCACACAATCATAATAGCGCGTGTCCGTGAGCGAGCGATGCTCGGACATCTTCGGAAAGAGCCGAGCACGGTCGAAGTGTCCCGACCGCGCCTTCGGCTGCTACACCAATACGTGGACGCTGAGCATGTTCATGTGCGGCCAAGCCGAAACGAAGGCTTCGAGGGAAAAAGCAATCTGAGCACGACTCGCGCGTGACGTCACCCGAGGGGCACGCGCGAGGCTTTTAGATGATTTCAATGCTTATTTAGCTCTTGATTCTCTGCGTTATTAATGTATACAAAAAAATGTATCGCGCACTCTGATCGCTTATTTTTTAGTTTATACGTTAATTTAAATATAATAATAAATCTAAATTACAACTTATTTATCTTATATAAAATTGTTTACGCTTTACTCACACCCGTCCTTATGCCAAATAAATTATAATTCATAAAAGAAAGCGGAAATATATTTATATTCGTATTATTATATTAATGCACATACTTTCATCAAGCGATACAGCATTATCCCCAAAAACAAGCCAATCATCCATCCGGCCGCGAATTGTAAGTACCAGAAAGTGCACATATTCTACAAGCGATGAGATGGTCCCGTTGGTAGCGTTCCTGGCTTCGGTCCGCAGGGGCCCCTAGTGAAAATTTTTCTCCAAATTTTTCATAATTTTTCATATTTTAGTCATATCTGAGATTTTCGGAGAAAAAACGATTTAAAACAGATTCAAGTACTGGTCTATTTCCCAAAAACACATTTTTTTTACTTAAAATTCATGATTTCTCATTTTTTTCCCGGAAATTTCTCTTTTTCCTATGACCTGAGTGAACGGCTGCGGAGATATTCGGAGAAAATGTAAAGATGAAAAAAATGAGATTTTCGTAAAAAAAACTTGATATTATTTTTTTTCGGGAACTTTTTCTTTTTCCTATTGAGTGAACGGCTGCGGAGATATTCGGAGAAAAGTTGTAGATGAAAAAAAAATAAGATTTTCGTAAAAAAAACTTATGACATTTTTTATCCCTCATAATTCTGAGAAATAATGAATTTCCGAAATTTTTGCAAACATTATTTTCCTTAAGGGGTGACACCACTGTAACGGCCTGCCACGAAGCGTTTTAGACAAATAATACTCGGGGTAATTATTAAGCATATATTGAAGTATATTGCAAAAAAATTTTATGGGAAAATATTACAAAATGGCGACACTGCAGCAAATTCTTCCGAGGCATGTTGAACTTAAGGTGATCTACGGCACGCAGTATAACTTGTGCCAATTTTAATCTGGACAAAATAAATTTTTTTAAATTAAATCTAGATGAGTGTAGCTAGTGAACCACGTAGGGGATTTTAGAAATATTGATTTTTGAGTAATTGCCGAGTATTTGACTAAAAATGTTCAATTTTTTTTAAGACTGTTATTTTTTAATAAATATTGTTTAAATTAACTTATCGAAAATCCCCTACGGGGTTCAGTAGCTACACTCATGTAGACTTAATAAAATAAAATTCTTTTTTTTAGATTAAAATTGGCACAGTTATACTGCGTGCCGCAGAGGTTCGACATGCTTCGGAAGAATTGCTGCAGTGTCGCCATTTTGTAATATTTTCGGATAAAAATGTATAGCCATATACTTAAATATATGCTCAATAAATACCGCCAGTATTATTTGTTTATCACATTTTCTTCCGCCAAAAAGAATATTAAAAAATACGCTTCCTGTAAGGCCGTTACAGTGGTGTTACCCCTTAAAGTTTTCATATAATTTCCAAGATTTTCCCGTGATCGTGAATAAAATGATAAAATATTCGGAAAAAATCGAAAAAAATTCGGAGAATCTCGGATGTTTGCGTAAAAATAATTGTCCGCAAAACTCCGAATTCTTCATATTTGTTCCAATTCATAGAAAAAATCGGAAAAATTTTCCGGAAAAAATCGGAGTTTTTCGGGAAAAAATTTGCACTAGGGGCGCTGTATCGTACCCCGCGCTCAGTGTTTTTTTTTTAAATTATTATTACTATTAATTCTTATTTGATTAGTTATTTTTATTAGTTATCATTATTATTTTAATTAGTTATCTTTTAGTGTCGAAAAATTTATCGCGCACTCTGACCGCTTATTTTATTAGTTTGTACGTTAATTAAAATACAATAATAAATCTAAATTGCAACTTATTTATCTTCTAAAAAATTGTTTGCGCTTTACTCACACCCGTCCCTATGCCAAATAAATTATAATTCATAAAAGTAAGCGGAAATATATTTATATTCATATTATTATATTCAATCTCATTTACTTTCATCAACCGATAAAGCATTATGATAATGCATTATGATAATGCTTTATAGCTTAAAATTTAATTTAAATGATAATGCTTTCCGAAAAATTTTTTAGATTTTTTCCGAATTTTTCTATGAATTGGAACAAATATGAGGAATTCGGAGTTTTGCGGACAATTATTTTTACGCAAATATCCGAGTTTCTCCGAATTTCTCCAAATATGTCATCATTTTGATTACGATCACAGGCAAATTTCGGAAATTATATGAAGACTTTAAGGGGTAACACCACTGTAACGGCCTTACAAGAAGCGGATTTTTCGAAATTTTTTTTTTGGCGGAAGGAAATGTGATAAACAAATAATACTTGCGGTATTTATTCACCATATATTTAAGTATATAGCTAGAAATTTTTATCCGAAAATATTACAAAATGGCGACACTGCCGCAATTCTTCCGAAGCATGTCGAACCTCTGCGGCACGCAGATAACTGTGCCAATTTTAATCTAAAAAAAAGAATTTTGCTTTATTAAGTCTAAATGAACATTTTTAGTCAAATACTCGGCAATTATTCAAAAATCAATATTTCTAAAATCCCCTACGTGGTTCACTAGCTACACTCATCCAGATTTAATTTTAAAAAAAATTTTGTCCAGATTAAAATTGGCACAAGTTATACTACGTGCCGCACAGCACCTTAAGTTCAACATGCCTCGGAAGAATTTTCTGCAGTGTCGCCATTTTGTAATATTTTCCCATAAATTTTTTTCGCAATATACTTCAATATATGTTTAATAATTACCCCAAGTATTATTTGTCTAAAACGCTTCGTGGCATTTTTTTATCCCGCATAATTCTGAGAAATAATGAATTTTCGAAATTTTTGCAAACATTATTTTCCTTAAGGGGTAACACCACTGTAACGGCCTGCCACGAACATTCTCATATACTTTCATCAAGCCATAAAGCATTATCATAATGCTTTATCGCTTGATGAAAGTAAATGAGAATGAATATAATAATATGAATATAAATATATTTCAGCTTACTTTTATGAATTACAATTTATTTGGCATAGGGACGGGTGTGAGTAAAGCGCAAACAATTTTTTAGAAGATAAATAAGTTGTAATTTAGATTTATTATTGTATTTAAATTAACCTACAAACTAATAAAATAAACGGTCAGAGGGCGCGATAAATTTTTCGACATTAAAAGATAACTAATTAAAATAATAATGATAACTAATAAAAATAACTAATCAAATAAGAATTAATAGTAGTAATAATTTTAAAAAAAGCACTGAGCGCGGGGTACGATCCCGCGCCCCTAGTGCAAATTTTTTTTTCCGAAAAACTCCGATTTTTTCCGGAAAATTTTTCCGATTTTTTCTATGAATTGGAACAAATATAAAGAATTCGAAGTTTTGCGGACAATTATTTTTACGCAAACATCCGAGTTTCTCCGAATTTTTTTGGATTTTTCCCGAATTTTTCATCATTTTACTCACGATCATGGGAAAATCTTGGAAATGATATGAAAACTTTAAGGGGTAACACCACTGTAACGGCCTTACAGGAAGCGTATTTTTTAATATTTTTTTTTTGGCGGAAGAAAATGTGATAAACATATAATACTTGCGGTATTTATTGAGCATATATTTAAGTGTATGACTATAAATTTTTATCCGAAAATATTACAAAATGGCGACACTGCAGCAATTCTTCCGAAGCATGTCGAACCTCTGCGGCACGCAGTATAACTGTGCCAATTTTAATATAAAAAAAAGAATTTTGTTTTATTAAGTCTACATGAGTGTAGCTACTGAACCCCGTAGGGGATTTTCGATAAGTTAATTTAAACAATATTTATTAAAAAATAACAGTCTTAAAAAAAATTGAACATTTTTAGTCAAATACTCGGCAATTACTCAAAAATCAATATTTCTAAAATCCCCTACGTGGTTCACTGGCTACACTCATCTAGATTTAATTTAAAAAAATGTATTTTGTCCAGATTAAAATTGACACAAGTTATACTGCGTGCCGTAGAGCACCTTAAGTTCAACATGCCTCGGAAGAATTTGCTGCAGTGTCGCCATTTTGTAATATTTTCCCATAAAATTTCTTTGCAATATACTTCAATATATGCTTAATAATTACCCCAAGTATTATTTGTCTAAAACGCTTCGTGGTAAGCCGTTACAGTGGTGTTACCCCTTAAGGAAAATAATGTTTGCAAAAATTTCGGAAATTCGTTATTTCTCAGAATTATGAGGGATAAAAAAATTTCATAAGTTTTTTTTACGAAAATCTTATTTTTTTTCATCTACAACTTTTCTCCGAATATCTCCGCAGCCGTTCACTCAATAGGAAAAAGAAAAAGATCCGGAAAAAAAATAATATCAAGTTTTTTTTACGAAAATCTCATTTTTTTTCATCTTTAAATTTTCTCCGAATATCTCCGCAGCCGTTCACTCAGGTCATAGGAAAAAGAGAAATTTCCGGGAAAAAAATGAGAAATCATGAATTTTAAGTAAAAAAAAATGTGTTTTTGGGAAATAGACCAGTACTTGAATCTGTTTTAAATCGTTTTTTCTCCGAAAATCTCAGATATGACTAAAATATGAAAAATTTGGAGAAAAATTTGCACTAGGGGCCCCTGCGGACCGAAGCCAGGAACGCTACCAACGGGACCATCTCATCGCTTGTAGAATATGTGCACTTTCTGCTACTTACAATTCGCGGCCGGATGGATGATTGGCTTGTTTTTGGGGATAATGCTGTATCGCTTGATGAAAGTATGAGAATTAATATAATAATACGAATATAAATATATTTCCGCTTACTTTTATGAATTACAATTTATTTGGCATAGGGACGGGTGTGAGTAAAGCGCAAACAATTTTTTAGAAGATAAATAAGTTGTAATTTAGATTTATTATTATATTGAATTTAACGTACAAACTAATAAAATAAGCGGTCAGAGTGCGCGATAAATTTTTCGACACTAAAAGATAACTAATTAAAATAATAATGATAACTAATAAAAATAACTAATCAAATAAGAATTAATAGTAATAACAATTTTAAAAAAAGCATTGAGCGCGCGGAACGATCCCGCGCCCCTAGTGCAATTTTTTTTCTGAAAAACTCCGATTTTTTCCGCAAAATTTTTCCAAATTTTTCTATGAATTGGAACAAATATGAAGGATTCGGAGTTTTGCGGACAATTATTTTTACGCAAATATTCGAGTTTCTCCGAATTTTTCCGAATATTTCATCATTTTAATTATGATCACGGGAAAATCTCGGAAATTAAATGAAGACTTTAAGGGGTAACACCACTGTAACGGCCTTACATGAAGCGTATTTTTTGATATTTTTTTTTTGGCGGAAGAAAATGTGATAAACAAATAATACTGGCGGTATTTATTGAGCATATATTCAAGTATATTGCTATAAATTTTTATCCGAAAATATTACAAAATGGCGACACTGCAGAAATTTATCCGAAGCATGTCGAACCTCTGCGGCACGCAGTGTAACTGTGCCAATTTTAATCTAAGAAAAAGAATTTCGTTTTATTAAGTCTACATGAGTGTAGCTACTGAACCACGTAGGGGATTTTTGATAAGTTAATTTAAACAATATTTATTAACAAATAACTGTCTTAAAAAAAATGAACATTTTTAGTCACATACTCGGCAATTACTCAAAAATCAATATTTCTAAAATCCCCTATGTGGTTTTCACTAGCTACACTCACCGAGATTTAATTTAAAAAAAATTATTTTGTCCAGATTAAAATTGGCACAAGTTATACTGCGTGCCGCAGAGCACCTTAAGTTCAACGTGCCTCGGAAGAATTTGCTGCAGTGTCGTCATTTTGTAATATTTTCCCATAACATTTTTTTGCAATATACTTCAATATATGCTTAATAATTACCCCAAGTATTATTTGTCTAAAACGCTTCGTGGCAGGCCGTTACAGTGGTGTTACCTCTTAAGGAAAATAACGTTTGCAAAAATTTCGGAAATTCATTATTTCTCAGAATTATGAGGGATCAAAAAATGTAATAAGTTTTTTGTACGAAAATCTAATTTTTTTCATCTATAACTTTTCTCCGAATATCTCCGCAGCCGTTCACTCAGGTAATAAGGAAAAGGGAAATTTCCGAAAAAAAATAACAATAATACGTTTTTTTACGAAAATCTCATTTATTTTTATCTTTAACTTTTCTCCGAATATCTCCGCAGCCTCAGGTCATAGGTAAAAGAGAAATTTCCGGAGAAAAAAATGAGAAATCATGAATTTTCAGTAAAAAAAATGTGTTTTTTGGAAATACACCAATACTTGAATCTGTTTTAAATCATTTTTTCTCCGAAAATCTCAAATATGACTAAATTATGAGAAATTATGAAAAATTTAGAGAAAAATTTGCCCTAGGGGCCCCTGCGGACCGAAGCCAGGAACGCTACCAACGGGACCATCTCATCGCTTGTAGAATATGTGCACTTTCTGGTACTTACGATTCGCGGCCGGATGGATGATTGGCTTGTTTTTGGGGATAATGCTTTATCGCTTGATGAAGGTATGAGAATTAAGATAATAATACGAATATAAATATATTTCCGCTTACTTTTATGAATTATAATTTATTTGGCATAAGGACGGGTGTGAGTAAAGCGTAAACAATTTCTCAGAAGATGAATAAGTTGTAATTTGATTTATTATTATATTTAAATTCACATATAAACCAAAAAAATAAGCGATCAGAGTGCGCGATACATTTCATTGTATACATTAATAACGCACAGAATCAAGAGCTAAATAAGCATTGAAACCATCTAAAAGCCTCGCGCGTGTCGTCGGGTGACGTCACGCGCGAGTCGTGCTCAGATTCAGTGTTGCCAGAGTGAGCTATCGTTTGGTACTAGACGGCAGCGCCAAACCGTAACAAGTTTTGAATTTTCGTACTTAAGGGGAGGTACCTGAGTAAACGGCGAGAAAAACAGGTAAACTTCGCGCATTTTTATCACAAAAACTAATGTTTCGATTGGATCCGTGTTTTTTTTTATTGGAAATACGTACATTGAGGTATGTTTAGGAATTTTTTAAAAATAAATTCGTCCCCTGGAAGTCATTCAAACGCGATTATCTCGAAACATAGCTTTCAAAGTCGGTGCCAGATGTATCTCGAAAACGGCTTGTCCGATTTTGTCCAAGGTTGGATACAATATTTTTCGGTAGTTTTTCTCGTTCGCCACGTAGGGGTTTATCATTTGATTGAACCATTGCTTTTTTATGCAATGTTTATGCAATCCAAAATCGTCGGAAATTGCGAACGAAAAACGAATGTTAAATTAAAACGGTCGCAATTCCGTCCAAAATGAAAATTTCAAAAAAATCCTACGTGGCGAACGAAAAAAACTATCGAACAATATTGTATCCAAATTTGGACAAAATCGGACAAGCCGTTTTCGAGATCTATCTGGCACCGACTTTGAAAACTATGGTTCGAGAAAATCGCGTTTGAATCGCTTCCAGTCAACGAATTTATTTTAAAAAATTCCTAAATATACCTCAATGTACACATTCTCCAATAAAAAAACCCGGATCCAATCGAAACCCTAGTTATTGAGATAAAAATTCCCGAAGTTTGCCTGTTTTTCTTGCCGTTCACTCAGGTACCTCCCCTTAATTGGTGGCATTGGCGGTCACTTTGAATCTAACGTCTGCAACAATATGAAGAGGGCGCGGGAGTTTACTTTTTCCATTGAGGATGAACTAGGGTTTTCATCAATGTTTGAGTTTTTTTCTTATTAGGGTACTAAAATCATGAAAAACGTAATAGATTCACGCAAGGCGTACTGACGTATTAAATACTCCGAAACGTACCAGATTTAGTACAATTGTACTAAACTGGCAACGCTGCTCAGATTGCTTTTTCCCTCGAAGCCTTCGTTTCGGCTTGGCCGCACATGAACGTGCTCAGCGTCCATGTGTTGGTGTAGCTGCCGAAGGCGCGGTCGGGAAACTTCGACCCCGCTCGGCTCTTGCCGAAGATGTCCCGAGCGTCGCTCGCTCACGGACACGCGCTACTATGATTGTGTGATCGGCGCGCAAGAGACTAGAGAGGGGGTAACTTTTACGCGCGATCTGGCTGCACTGTGTGTATAGCGCATCGCACGCACGGTGTTATTTTTGTACCCGGCCATAGCATTAGGCGCGTCCCCGCGAAGCTTCGATCGTCTACCCGGCAAAGTTTCGTGGATACGCGAGTCGTTAAATTATACTTCGTTTATATAGACCCAGCGGACCGACCGATCCGCGTAGTTATTCTCGCGACTGTGTAAACTCGTGTCGCGGCCTGGCGTGGCGGGCGAGGCGGGGAAGATTCGAACGCGATGAGCCGCGCAAAGTTCTATAACGAAACTCGCGAGAAAAGAGGATGAGTAGCGATACTGAGAGCGCTTCAGTATCGGGTGAGCTTTCGCACGGGTATGACGTTGCTCGTTACCTCTCTGTCGCCGTCCATCACGTATCTTGTCTTTGTTCGCCGCCTGCCGCTCGTACCCTAATAGTCGCGCGTTGGCGGGAAAAGCTCCCTCGCAGCGCGGAGACACGGGACAATGTTGGCGTGTTGTATCGCGAAGTTTCCTCGGCTTTTAATCAATTCGATTTAAATTGATACAAGATTTATACAATTTGAGAATAAAGGTGAACGAGAGCGGGCGGGAATTTATAGTCGCGTGTTAGATCTACGTCTTTCACGTACTGCGGTAATGCGGCGGAAGTTGACGAGTGTTTTCTAATCATTTCGGTGCTTGATATATTTAGTGGAAAAAAAATGTTGCGTCGTGTAGACCGACCGGGTCTATTTAGACCTTTTACTTGAATCAAGTGGCAATTTCACAGACGTGGTAGCACACATTCATACAAGGTGTCAATCGTAAGGTGGCCATGTGTTTTTTAACAGGTCATACCATGTGACAGCTATTTTTTTCGTCTTTCGGGAACTTTCTTTTATGAACCGTTAACATTTTTTTGAAAGTGTCATACTGGAATAGCCCCTTAAAAGTTTGAGCGTAAATCCGTTCAATAGTTTTTGAGATCCCATGGAGGCCAATTTGAAAAATACATTTTTGAGAAAAACGCGTTTAAAAATCAAAAACACATTTTTAGCAATTTGGGCAAACATTTTTTTCGATATTTCGGACGTGTCACGTTCGATGACTGCCTTAAGGGTCTGGGGCGGAGATTTTGCGACCGGCAAAAGCACGATGATAATTGTGCATTCGAAAAAGAAAAGTCAAAATTCCATTCCGCGCTCAGTATATGAGAATAATCGAATTCCTAATACGAAAACTTGGTAAAAAAAAGTTTTCGAAAAATTGCATCAAGGGGTTAGACTACTGTGACGACCTGAAAATCAGGATCATGCAAAGAAAATTCATTTTCAAGGAATAAGTAAGATGGAAAATCGGTTGGACATTTATTTGTACGTATATTAAGGGCTTACATACACCTGAGACGGATAAAAGCAAGGTTATGTTTAAGAATTTGTTTTGTGTATAAAACTGAATTTTATTGACCAACCATGATATACATTTTGAAGTCTGACATTTTATCTACATTGTGTGAAAATTTGGTTGAAAATTTTCAAACGGTAAATACGTTACAGTCGTTTTCCTCGGACGTGTTTTTGTTGACAGTGTTTGCGGTAGCGGATTCGCATCTGCCATTTTTTATCTAAAAGATATATATTTGTTTCTTAAAGTAGATGGATAAAACTAGTACCTATCGGGGAGGAATTTAAAAATTTAATTTTTTCGGGTCATGGCAGTCACTGGAATAAAACAAGCGATTTTCGCCTCAAAATTGTTCAGTATTTATGATGAAAAAAACTATGCCAGGTATCGAAAAAACGGCTCGATAAGTACTAGATTATTGTGTGAAGCATAACTGTGCGAAACTTGATGCTGATCGGGCCAGTAGTTACGGCGATATTTCTGGTACCGATTTTGAAAAAACTGTTTCGCGTAAAACGCGTTTAAAGTTTGCTCGGGCCGTTAGTCGTCATTACGCTATAACTAAACCAAATAACTTTATGTATAAAATTATCAATAAATATAAATAACAAATATAAATGATAAATAAAAATGTATGAATAAATACAAATGATAAATAAAAATGTATAAATAAATATAAATGATAAATAAAAATGTATAAATAAATATAAATGATAAATAAAAATGTATAAATAAATATAAATGATAAATAAAAATGTATAAATAAATATAAATTTATGAATCACTTAACACTATAACTAAAACGCTATAACTTCGTCATTACTGCGAATTTCCTTATGGAGTTTTCAGGTTAGACACTCAAAGGATAATACTTTCGAATGAGCACCTTTTTGGAAAATCATTTTTTTTAACCTACCCGGGTGTATGTGAGGCCTTAAGAAAATTGGGTACCAAATATCATTTTAAAATATTAATAATTAAAGAAGTCATAAACAATCTCGTGAAGGACCTTTAAACGTGAGGGGCTGAACGGTGTACGTGATTTTTACCACCCGGTTGAGCTGAAACATTAAAAAAGAATTTTTTTCTCAAGGGGTCTTCTCACTTTAGACGCTAAAGAAGGCTATTTTCATGAATTTTTTTGATAGGTTTATATTATAGATATTGATATAACAATTGTTACACTTAATAAATACACTTTCGAAATACATTGAAATTTGTTTTTATTTATTAAGTCTCTATTTATAGACAAAAATGGTAGTTAAAAAATGTCCTAAAAAATTGTAGGTCTGCGCTGTTGATGAAATCCCAGAGATGGATCATCTGAAACAAAAAATCAAACTTTTTTAGATTCAGTATGTTAATGGCTATAGCGCATATAATACGATTTTTAATATATGCAAAAATAACAAAAAGGTGGACATTTTTCGAAAAAACAAAAAAAAACGTGTTTTTTTACCGTTTTTGGCACAAAAAAATCCTTGATATGCGCTATAGCTATAGTTGTAAAGAATATGTGGTTAACATTCCATAAGGATCGGTTCAGTAGTTTCGAAGATTTTATCAACAAGCCGTCGAAAAACGTTGTTTCAAGAAAAACGCGTTTAAAGTTTCTTTGGGTTACATAAATAGATTTAAAAAAATTTAATGGTTTTCGAAAGCGTATTTATTGAGTGAAAGAACTTTTATATTATAGATAGGTTTATATTATAGATATTGGATCTAAACTACAGTCCGACCTCCGAATAAGAAACCCGGAAATAAGAAACTTTCCCTAGTTTCTCACTCGAGCGCTTCCCCCACTCCGACTCGAACTCCGAGCTCGAGAATTTTGTGCGCGGAACCTCTGGTTAAGAAACCAGCCTGGGAGAGATTATTGGGGCAAAATAGAGTGAACGTTGTAGTGTATATTGATGTGTGCATGCATGCGTGAGTATGTGTGTGTGCGTGTGTGAATGTAACAAAAAATGTACAAGTTTATTAGAAATTTTTTGTATTCATTAAAAAGATACATACATGTGTTGACAAGATTTTATATGAAATAAAAACAAAGATAAGGGCGTTTAAAGATTTTCATATAAAACAGCAAAATTTTCCGAGACGTAAAGAAAAGCGTTTTCGTCTTGTTGCGTAATATTTACATCCGCAACGCACTCAACTGACGGTGGAATATTTTCGAGAGAGTCGAACTCTGCCATTGAAGATGAATCCTCGGAGATATTGACTTCTTCTTTTATATAAATGGGATAAAACAATATGGACATAAAGCTCTTTGTTTAAATTATCACCTTGTGGCGCAGATTCTGTAATATTTTCTTCGACTTGTATACTACAGTCTGATCTCTTACGCTTCTTTAAAGTTTCGGTCATTTTATGACAGTTAATAGTAATTGAGATACAGTAGTACACAATAATATTCAATAGTATGTATATTAAGGCAGGATTCTACTTTGAAACCATGAAAAAAACGCTATTTTCGTGAATTTTTTCTGAGAATACTATTAAAGATATCGATATGGGGTTTAAACTGTTCAATAAATACACTCTTTGAGTACATAAAAAAAATTGTTTAAATGTATTTTATTCATTTTTTGTACACGTAAAATATGTTTAAAGCCAACGCCTCGAAAAGCAGGTACCGTTGCCGTGGTCGTGAAATCTTCCCGACGGATGGTCTGAAACAAAAAAATCAAATAGTTTCATGTTCAGTATGTCTTCAGGAACCGACCTAACTAGAATATTTTATATACGTGCAAAATTAACAAAATGGCGGCTAAAATACGAAAAAAAATGCGTTTCTTTTGGGTCTTTTTTTGCAATAAAAAAATAGTTCTAATTAAAATTTTAAGTTGATTGTAGTCAGGTCGGTTGGTACACACATATAGAATATGTGTTCCAAATTTCATAAGGATCGGTTCAGTACTTTTTGAGTTATCACGACCACGGTACTTGAAAATGTCGTTTCGAGAAAAACGCGTTTGAAGGTTTGGTGAGTCACAATAACATGTACATGAAGTTTGCATCGTTGCTATCCAACGGTTTCATTTTTTTTTTCGATTTTGTTTGGTTGGTCCCGGTGGCCGTAAATATTTTTTATTCATTTTACCATATTTTTTAGCAACTAGAGCCGAACTGACCAAGAAAAAATAGGAAATTACAAAATCGAAAAAAAAAAATGAAACCGTTGGATAGCAACGATGCAAACTTCATGTACATCACAATACCGCGCTCAGGTAGGTGCGTTCGAAAGGCGAAAAAGGATAGTTAGACTGCTTGGAACTTTATAAAATTTTGACCGAACATTCTTGAACATATTTACTTTCGAAAAATGTAAAAAAAAAAAAAAAAAAATGTTCAAAGTTTCAAAGTAGAATCCTGCCTTAACGTGGAACAAAAATTCGCTAAATGAATGTCCACGCGCAGTCGAAAACGTTTTTGCATGAGCGATGTGAATACTAACAATAAGTTGCAACTCGTTCGAGCGAGTTTCTTGTTGAGAGGATCGCATGCGGAAAAGAGTGAGAGAGACAGACAGAGGTAGTGAGCGCGGAGCGCGCGCCTGGTGGGGGTAAGCGATATATAAGAAAAACTCTTCTCCTTGGGGGCTTTTGGTTTCTTATTCGGAGGTCGGACTGTATATAAGGATGGATATTGGATCTAATGCTTATAACATTATCCATTATACTAAACGTTTTAACACTATACATTATCCATCTTCAATGTCAATATAAGGATATATTGGATCTAAACTATATAACTATAGAATATTATTATATTCCACAACTTTTATATTATAGATCGGTTTATATTATCTATAATCATCTTATCTATCAAAAAAATTCATGAAAATAGCCTTTTTTAACGTCTAAAGTGAGAAGACCCCTTAAAATAGATGATATTGAGATTAACCGATCTTTTTTTGTTATCGCGTTCCAATCGTCGAACATTTTTTTTTTTCCGATTGTTTGCGGCAAAATGCCATCATTACTGTTAATAACTAATGAAAAAAAATGTTGAGAAGATAAACGTCGGTCAAGACCAAACTACTATTACACTGAATAAGTGTACCAAATTTCAAATCAATCCGTTCGTTAGATATCAAGAAATCGTGTACACCGTTTTAAAAAACATAGTTTCGAGAAAAACGCCATTAAAGTTTTACCAGCAGTTCCATCGTTGTAATCATGAGTTTACCTTCACTCTGCCGTTCCTGCAGGATTTGTTGGACCTTCCTTCTCAATTTGAGTTGCCTCAACGCCTATCGATTATTTTTCATTTTCACGCTAGCCTAACCCCTTAAATTCCGTTCATCCACTTCAAAATGCATCTTTGAGAACCTTTGTCTCGATGACGGGATGCGCGAAAAACGTTTTCTCGAAGTGTTTTGTATTCGGAATTGAATTATCTTCATGTCGCTATACTCGAAATGGAATTTTTATTTCTTTTCCGGAATCCTTAATTTTTTCCGGCAAATACTACTCGTCGCACAAATACGCAATATTTTATTTCGAAGAGGACTTGTAAAACCACAGAATAATATTTTTCTCCGCGCAAAAGCGTTAAAAAACACGTAGCCATCTTACAATCGTCACCCTGTATATATAGACAGGTGTACGTATACAACCCGAGTGCAAGGTGCACCCTTGACTCAATTCACGCTCGGCGGTCAAACGGAGCGCTGCGTACGCACTTCGAGCTGATCTCTTGATGCTCCTCTCTCTCGCGTGGCTCGCAGTCAATGAGTTCGCGCCTATATTCCGTCGGTTCAAAAATTGACAAAAAAGAAGAAAAAAACACGGTGCTTGACGGCGAACTTCCGGTTCTTTCCGTTTCGTTCGTCAAGTAGGGCATTTTTCGTGAGATATGAATAGTTCGAAGGATGACGACGAATATTCGACGAGAAGCTCGAATAACCACGAGCTAATCGTTGCGTCCTTTTTTCCGAGGCTTTCAACGGAAAATTTCGCGCACGACGATCAGTGGCAAAGTCATTCGTAAGCGCGTAAATAATTGTCGCGACAAATATTAAAACACGATGACGAAAGTGTGATACGGTGCGCACGCGCGCATGCGCGCGTCTATACGAATTTTTCGCCGCACGCAAAAGGATAGCGTGCCGTGATGAGCAGTAAGCCCTCCTTGTCGACTCTACGAGGGAACACTGCCCGGAAAAGCGCGACGCGATTGAGGCTCGGATCGTCGACGGCCAACGAACAACAGCGCGCGGACGCGAATCCGACGAATGCCAGAATCAAGAAGGAAGTGCCCGACGATGAGATAAAAGTAAATTCTTTATTACAGGATTATCAATTTCTCGTTTCTTGATGAATAGCATTTGTCACGAGAAATAAGAAATTATCGTGATTGCTTGTTACGTTTAGCACATTTATCATTTGGAGGTTATGTTTTGTTGCTTGGGCGAGTGACCTGGGCGTTGAGCAGAAGCCGAATATCTGTCATCCAGTAGGATGCAACGAACCTAGCGGGAACATCTTGAACTAGAGATTTTTCCTTCAACGGATGAGTATCTGAGTTGTTAGAGATTTCGCGTGGATCGGTGAATACCTCTCGGAAGCGATAGGGGTGGGGGAGGCGCGCCAGCCCTCATTGGCGCCCGGGCGCCGCTCGTGGCTCCTCGTTGGCTCCGAGCCGCCGCTCGCGGGTTCTCGTTGGTTCCGATCACGGTCTTATAAACAGGTCTGGGCACTCCTATATACTTTGCATAGGCCGTCGTGTGACAAAACGTGAGGCCATTTAAGTTCCGAAACGGGCCACACTACTTGGAGCGCTAGTATCGGAGCGGCCGATTGTGGGACAGAGAGCGATATACTAACGCATGCGTACTGTCTTCATGGTTGTAATAAGAATTCATCCGCTACGTAATTACATATAGCATTTATCATAGAAACTTACTTGTGCGATAATTTGTCCATCTCCGTCTTTATGGATAAAGTGGCGCACAATGTCGGATTGATTAAAATGCTTCTCGCATATTTTGTGGGTTTTTTTAAAATTCATTTATGAGTGCCGATACTGCCTTCGCCCATTTTTCACGCAATATAGGATCTTTCAGGCATTGCAACATTTTGACTTCAATTATCAATTCACTTGAATTATCGGTTCCCTTCAATAAAAGACACTTTAAATAAAATAAACATTTCCACTTCTGTTGGCCGTCGGTGTACGGTGTGGTAAGGTGGCGACGAGGTTATACACAATATACTAGCAAACACAACAACACTAGTATATATAAGCAAATCGGCCGCTCCGACGCTAGCGACGTGGCGGAATTTGGAACTCAATTGGCCTCACTTCGTGTCACAAGATTTTAGCCTCTAAAAATGTGCCCAGACCTGTTTATAAGGCCGTGGTTCCGATCAGCCGCTCGCGGCTTCTCATTGGTCCCGATCCGCCGCTCACAGCTTCTCATTGGTCCCGATCCGCCGCTCGCGGCTTCTCATTGGCTCCGAGCCACCGCTCGCGGCTTCTCATTGGTTCCGATCCGCGGCTCGCGGATTCTCATTGGACCCGATCCGCCGCTCGCGGCTTCTCATCAGTCCCGATCCGCCGCTCGCGGCTTCTCATTGTTTCCGATCCACCGCTTGCAGCTTCTCATTGGCTCCGAGCCACCGCTCGCAGCTTTTCATTGGTTTCGATCCGCCGCTCGCGGCCACTCATTGGCCCGGAGCCACCGCTCGCAGCTTCCCATTGGCTCCGATCCGCCGCTCGCGGCTTCTCATTGGATCCGATCCGCCGCTCGCGGCTTCTCATTGGCTCCGAGCCACTGCTCGCGGCTTCTCATTGGCTTCGAGCCGCCGTTCGCGGCTTCTCATTGGCTTCGAGCCGCCGCTCGCGGCTTCTCATTGGCTTCGAGCCGCCGCGCGCGGCTCCTTATTGGCTCGGGACTGCGCATTAGAGTGGGGAGTGGGCGGAACCACGCTCGCTCACCGGTATTTCACCGGACCCTGACGTATCTCCACGTTCTACTCTACTGTAATAGCCTCGCGAACCTAACGATGAATAATGGTCCGGTATAGCCGATCGAATTAGCGGAAACGCGATTGCGGGGAACGATTATAGCCAACAGGCGGCACTCCCTTCTCTCCCTCGCTACATAGATCAACAGAAAATAAAAAAGGAAAAATACTCCGTTCACGATCGTGAAAAAAGATTAGTGCTCTGATCAACCAATACACTGAGAAAAAAAAATCATTGATCCAATATCAATGGTGTTATTGAATGAAATTTCGTTGATTCAATTGTAAAATGGTTGGTGTAAATAATCGGATTTATTAGTCCAAACAAAACGCTATTGACGTTAATAACATAATAAAATTGAACGTTTATTTTCATTCCAAAAGATATATTGTTAACCGAGAACACTATATTATTGAAACTATCAAAAAAATTATCGCGAACAAATTATATAGTTTTGAATACATTTTCTGCAACGAACGAAAAAAGCGTTTCAATTCATAACATGAATATTGTTGATTCGAGTACACAAGAAAAATTGAATTTCGCTCGTTTGATTCAGATGAAATTTCTATTGAGTTAATATGTTATTTTATTTTTTTCACCATATCCGATATTGATTTCCAAGTACATTATTTGTTAAAATATTAATATTTTATTTTGATTAAAAAATATTAAGCAAATGTCTGAATTGGTTGAAAAATTATGCGAAAATAAAATTTGTTTCTTGCGCATTTGGTTGAAAAAATGCAACCAAATCATGGCCGAGCGCCACCGAAATTATAGGTGTGAAGAAACCCGTAGTTTTCGGAGTAACCTCTAGAAGCCGCACGCGCGCTCGTTTCTCGTAAGCGTAGCGCGAACCGAAAATCTACTCAAACGCCGGAGAAACTCTAAAGAGTATCGCTTCTTGGCCTGTGGCTAAGATCAAAGTGTAGTATCTGTTCTTATCAGTTGAACATCTAATATTCTCTCCCTGGATATTCCATTGGATATCTAATATTCTCTCCACTATTACTGTGGAAGATCATTCTAATGCTCACTTTTCATTCAAGATTTCAAAGTTTTACAAATTGAAAAACTTACGTCCCATGTCATATCCGTTTCGATGCAGTAAAGAAATAATTAATTCTATTGATTATATTTTTGTACGAAATAAAAAATGTTGCAGCAACCGCTAATCCTTTCAGCCATACATCTACGAATTGTATATGAGGCATTCCACAGGTTTCCAGCAAGGTCAAAACCCTCACTATTTTTCAGAGTCCTGCAATTTTTTTATTATCAAAAGGTACCTGCTAGGAGTGTCTGTGATTTTTTTCAAATTTTTTTTATGAGTCCTGCTCCAGATATCTCAATTTTTGAAAAATGAGAATTAGTTTTCAACTAGATGTACCTTAAAAACTATGGCCCAGGCAAAAACAATTATCGGACAAAATATTTTTGATTTTGGATGAACTTTTGACTTTAACAGTTACATTTTTTTTATCGTAAAAAAATCTATAATAAATGAAAAAAAAATCGATTTTCAAAAAGTATGTCACGTTTGATTTTGCTCTAAATTTTTCTGAATTTTCTGTTGTTAGTGTGGACATACAGAAAAAATTGGCATCATGGGCCGCGAACTGGTTTAGAAGATATTGCATTTTTTTGTTGTTGTTATTCACTTTATCTTTAGTTGTATCAGTTTGATTTGAATTAGTAGTGGACATACCTGAAAAATAACACTATAAAATGAAACTTCAAGCAGCTTCGGATGGTGTAATAGACGATTTCGAAATTTATTGCATTTCTAAATTTACATACTAGGTAAGAAAAAACACAATATTTATGACAAGTGAATGTTTTTTATTGCCCAGTATTAGCAAATCTTGTGAATTATTATATGTTTGTCATCCGTCGAATATAATTTCGAAGCGATCGTGCCGTCTGTTCCCGGAATGAAAGCATGTTGCTTCTGGGATTTCTTGAGGGGGAAGATTTTTTCGAACCTTCCGTCGAGCATGTTTTTTGAATCGGAATAATCCGTCTCAGTGGAAAACCTCACCTGTGCTGCCGGGAAATTGGTCGGTAAAGCTGCCCAATCAAATAACTCTGCCGGAGTTGTTACTTGGCGAGTCACATCGAGCTGCAAGCTGGCTCTTGACGCAAGGCGTTTAATGGTACTTCCGATACCATCGCATGGACCTTTGCCATGAGCCGTTTCGAAAAAATGCCATTCCGCCGGCACACCAAAATCATCCTCGTGATAATAGAGGTTGGCGAAATTTTTGAAATTCTTGTACTGTTGAGGAGCCCCGTCCGAGAAATAAAAAATTCGCAATCGATGTTGTGAAATCGATTTTATGAAATCGTTAATAATCCGGCTGAACGTCTATACCGCAACCGCATCGTGTTTCAAACAGTCAGAAATGATGACAAGACTTCTGTGCATCAAATCTCCGTTTTGGCGGAAGTATATAACGACAGGGTATATCGTGTCCTGATTATTATTCCAGTGGAATCCTGGGACCGCTTCTTGAACCACGAAAGCGTAGTTTTCGGCGAAATCGCAAATGACGATGAACTGCCCTTCGTTCAAACTCGATTTTAAAGTTTTGAGATACTGAGATTGCCGTTTGGCGATAAAAGCATGTCGTCGCAAGCAAGCCGCTTTTTCGCAGAGCTCGTCTACAAAATCTGACGCATTTTGAATCTGAGTTTCAAGAGTCGTTCTAGGTTTAGACACGCACTGCGTGAATGTAATCGTTTTCGTCAAAGAATCGCACGAAAAATTCTCTTATCTGTTCGATACCTGGACAGTTCGTACAAGTACGGAGATGGCAGTTAGTCTCAGGATTCGGACACATTATCATGTTCAGGCAGTCGTCGTAATTATTGATCGTAGGCATCATATTTTTTGTGAGTTGCGCCGCGTTGCAGCCTACAACAAAAAAAATGAATAGTATTATGAATCCTAGGATCCCCAAAATGCGCTTATAGAATCTCGGTAGGAATTGTAATTACCCAATAACATCAATTTAACATTTTGATGAATGGCACAAACGCAACTGGTATGCGTGCCGCTTGCACCAGCTGATACACAATACCGAGGACGCAAAGATGCGAAGATCGAAAATCCAACGATGACACCTGGGTGATTTTTCTGAAAAAGCTCATATAGTTCTTTCAAATTAGCCAAAAGAAGACGTTTCTGATAGTGAACTCTTGAGCCATTTGCTTCTTTCACCGAGATATAATCTTTTTTTCCTGGCATAGTGGCACTCACTTCGTCGTCTACATAGAACTTGCGAATTTTTTCCAACGTTTCGAGAGGTAAAGAACCACCTAATATGAAAACGAAATAAAAATCTCTTTATTGCAATACACAATTAATATCGAGGAAGTTTAAAATTTGAGGTTTTCGTTTACCGTTGAAACTATTTTTATTTTTTTTTTAATAATTACACTAACTGATCTTAGTTCTAGTCTAGTTAATAGATCTATAATTACACTAACTAGTCTTAGCTAACCTGATCAAATACACGGAACTCGTTGGAAACTCGGACTGGATCTTCGAAACTGACCAGCTGGTCGGCAGAAGTGTTAAAATTTGCATTTTTTCATTTTTTTTCGTGTCTGTATTTTCAAATTTTTCTCGCATATCCTGTAACATTTCCATCAACGCAACTTTGTCTGGATTTGGGTTTTCAGTCTCAACGTGTAAAGCTTGCTTCAATGCATTCGATGATTTATCGAGTTTTTCCGTGACCCACGATTGTATTTTTATTTTTTTTTTCGGGATTGGCGACTGCTCAAGAAGTTGAAGCGCAGCATTAACACGCACAAGCTGACACTCAGATGGTGTATCCGAACTTTGAGACGACGACTCCGTCGGAGTTTGCGAAAGTTCTAGTAACACAAGGTTTAATTACGTAAGCTAGGAGCTAAATAACGATGTTTTCATATAAGTTGACTAAAAAAATGTATAATAAAACTCTTTTTCTATGTACGTACCAATTGGTGTATCAACATTTGGAGAGTCGAGAAAGTGTCTTCTGCACTGCCGGCATAAATAGGCGTTATTATCGATATTATTGAATCCTTTCGCCAACATTGGAACCGAAGGACGTCGTAAATCCTTTTTTCTAGCTGCACCGTCGTGTAAACGAAATGGGTTACAACAACGACCGAATTGATTCGTGCCTGAAGTCGATGCCATAATAAATAATAAAAAAAAATCTCCTCGATCAGAATTATTAGGCCGGTCAACGATTACACGTTTTTTCGTAAGCACTGAGCAATCACTTTGGTCAATAGATATTTGAATCGCCGATCAATTCAATCCGTCACTGATGGTTGGAATATTTATCGCGATTTCCGATGAACTTGCACTAGCATAACATACTTGCACCGTCAGAAGCCGAAAAGTGAAAATAAAGGTTATGAAATTTCACATACAATCATAACATCGAAACCGGCCAAGGAAATACGAGAACGTTTACTTCCGACCTTGCCGCCGGTGTCGCGTCGTTCGGGCGGGAAATTTGAAAATTTGAAAAAATCAATCTTATAACATACAAAACACTTTGATATATTTTTTTATGTGAAATTCAAAGTTTCTCCCACTTAATCATCTAATTCATATCAATATAAAAGATTTTTTTAAAAATGCAAATCAGCCTGTATCTTCTATACCAGTTCGCGGACCACCTTGTCATTTTTTTCTGTATGTCTACACTAACAACAGAAAATTTAGAAAAATTTAGAGCAAAATCAAGCATGACATACTTTTTGAAAATCGATTTTTTTCATTTATTATAGAATTTTTGTACGAAAAAGAAAGTTTATTGTTGAAGTCAAAAGTTCATTCAAAATTAAAAATATTTTGTCCCACAATTTTTTTTGCCTGGGCCATAGTTTTTAAGGTACATATAGTTAAAAACTGATTCTCATTTTTCAAAAATTGAGATATCTGGAGCAGGACTCATAAAAAAAATCTAAAAAAAAATCACAGATACTACTAGTAGGTACCTTTTGATAATAAAAAAATTGCAGGACTCTGAAAAATAGTGAGGGTTTTGACCTTGCTGAATACCTGTGGAATGCCTCATATAGAATGATTCCAATAGAATATAATTTTATTCGAAGGATAATGTAGATATTTAGAGAACGGAATAGCTTTTTTCATATAAAATAATATGTTATTTAAATCAATCACATTTTCCAATAATTTATAGTATTGAAACAATCTCATATCGGTGGCACTCCGCAGCAGCACATTTATTTGGATCAACCAATAATTTTTTTCGATTCAATTGTTTTTTTTTGTTCTCAGTGAGACACATTACACCAGCGCTTTTCCGCGTCCTATTCTTTCGATTTTACATTTATTTTGCTTCTCGTTACGTTATAGGGGGGGGGGGGAGGCCGCCCGGCCAACGGGTAGCCTCGGCCATTATTAAAATGTATCCCTGCCATGTGTTTACTATCAAGTTTTTGTTTTCCGGTGTTCATTTGCATCCTACCAGAAACACCGGAAAACAAAAAAAAATGATAGCAAACATAGCAAGCAAACATTTTAGTAATGGCCGAGGCTACCCGCTGGCCCCCTTTTCCCTATATACAGGGTGTCCCTCTTATCTCCGCCACCCGAAATAACTTGGTAATTATCGACGTCACAAAAAAATGTTCCTGACAAAAGTTGTACGGTGTGAAGGAGGCCATCAAATGCGACCAATTTTTTTTATTTCTGTGGAGGCGATGACTCACAGTGAAGGTCACCTCCACTGTTTTAAATGGAATGGTACATTTTTTTTCAACCATCTTGTGGAGCACCTCAAGCCGCATAAAAAACATTACGGGGTTAAAGTCGTTCAAGGTCATTTCGAATATCTATTAAAATCCGAGATATCTAGATTTGTATTTCATTTTAATAGGTATTCGAAATGACCTTGAACGACTTTAACGTTTAACTTTAACACGTTTAACTTGAACGACTTTAACGTTTAGATTTGTATCCACAACATGGTTGAAAAAAAATGTACCATTCCATTTAAAACAGTGGAGGTGACCTTCAGTGTGCGTCAGCGCCTCTGCCGAAATAAAAACAAATTGGTCGCATTTGATGGCCCCCTTCGCACCGTACAACTTTTGTCTAGAACATTTTATTGTGACGTCGATAATTACCGAGTTATTTCGGGTGGCAGAGATAAGAGGGACACCCTGTGTATATACCGGGTGTACCATTTTAATCTTACGCCTGATTTATCTCGAAAAATACTGCTCCGAGCAAGTCTTGAATGTAATAACATTTTAGGGTTCCAAGGCGGACGTTAAAAAAAACAATCTTTTTCGGTCCCAAATTCAAAGTGGCGGAGTCAAGATGGCCGACGAGTTTTTAAAAATGAAAAATGACATTTTTTTACAAAAAAAATTCGTCAGGCTTAAACTAACAACTTTCGTAGGAAAATCTTTTTGAAAACGTTCATTGGTTTTAGGTTAGAACACCATTTTTTTTACAATTTTGACGCTATCCAGAATGTACCACGAAACAAACCTAAACTCACACCCACACACACACACACACACACACTGACACTAGGGATGTTGAAGACTATCTCCTTGTGGTACATTCCAGAAAACGCGGAAATAATTTAGAAAATGGTGTTCTAACCTAAAAATGATGAACATTGTAAAAAAAATACCCTTCAAAAGTTGTTAGTTTTGGGCTGACAATTTTTTTGGTGAAAAAAAGTCATGTTCCCATTAATATAAAAACGATTTTAAGGGGATGTACCAGTGTGAACGCTGAAAATTTGGGTAATTTTCGGGAATTTTTTGGAAGAAAAGTATTCAATTAAATGTTTCGAAAAATTGAGAACACATTTCACTATATTTGACCCATATCGCATAATTTTTTCATAGAAAAATATTGAGATTCAAGCGACTTATGCGCTGCCTTCGGAGCTGCAAAAAAAAGTCCCTCCACTGCTGACATGATGCCGGCCGATTGAGTAGCTGAAACCGAAAAAGGAAAAAATGTTGTTAAACTAGAAGGTATTCTTGTACAATGACGTAGGATTTTCGAAAAAAATCAAAATCTAACAAAATGGCGTAGTTATGAAAAAAAGTCTCTTTTCTTGCCTATAAAATGGTCGTTTTTTTCAATGCTAAGTTGTCAATTTTCATCCAATCAAAAATATCCTACGTCATTGAAGAGTAAATATATTCAAGAGTACTCAGTTCAAATTTCAAGTCAATCGGATAATTGCTCTTTAAGTTACAATGTCAGCAAATTTGAAAAATCTCATTTCGAGAAAAACGCGTTCAAAGATTTAACTATCGATTTTTGCAAGATAACATCATATTGATATAAATGATATAAATGATAATGATATTCTTTAAAGTATAAACTACCGAAAACGGCAAAAAAAATCGATTTTTTTTAAGTGTCACACTGGTATAGCCCCTTAACGTCGCCATTTTGAATTTTCGACCAAAAAATATTTTCTTTTGACGTCCCCCTGTGCACGCTCGAAATTTCACTAAACTTAATACTTAATCGGCGCAGTATTTTTCGAAATAAATCAGGTGTAAGATAAAAATGAAACACCCGGTATAATCAAACTGCGTTCTCAGAATTATTCTAATATATGCCAAATTGATTGACATTGTACGAATCAAAGAAATTGCAAACGAAACTTTTCTTTGAGCTCACATGTGACGATATTTTCTCAAAAAAATTCGCAGCGGCCTGGAAATCGTTCGATAATTAAAAAAAACTTTTTCATTAAATAATGTATTCAATAGAAGTGGCATTGAGGGGCGATCGAGCGTTTCATTCGGCAGATGTTGGATGATACCGATTTTTCCTTTCATTTTAACGCTCCGCGATGGGGACGGCGTCTCGCACGGCTGACTCGCTGCGCGCTGTTACTACTGGAGAGTAGTGAGCAGAGGGCTCGTATACCGCTTGCGTCGCGCACGCGACGCGACGGTACATACAGACGCAACCATTCGCGTCACGCGACCATTCGCGTGACTTTTGAATCAACGTGTAGGATTCAAATTTTTCTCCACTACATTTTCCGCACGGATTTTTTTCATTACGTGCGCGCTTTGTGGCTTCGTAATATTTTGGTGCTTCTCTCTGGTTGTTTCTTTCTATCTCGAATAACGTGATATCTTTTAATGAAAAAATATACCTATGAAAATTGCAATTATTGACGATAAAGCACCCGTTACGCAACGGTATAGAGGGCCAGGCATTGTGGTCCTGGTACGTGGGGGGGGGGGGGGGGTAAAAATGGTAGAATTTGGCGTTACGTAATTTGTGTACGCCCCCAAAGTTGTAATAAGATAATATAAAAAATTTAATGATGCGACTTTTTTATCACCTTGAAAAAAATTCACAAAATATGACTCATTTTCGGGCGTCTAAAAGGATTTCCCCCCTTGAAGGATCATGACAGTGTAACGGGTTGGAAAATAGCTGATTTTGGCGATTTCATTTTTTCGATGGTTAAAATACGCGCATTAGTCTCATTTTTAATGTCAAATCAAAGCATTCATGAAGAACAGAAAATAAATTTTTAAACGGTTTACAAAATTTTTTTTACATTTTTTAAAGAAGTTACGTGGTTTTCGAAGCCAAAAACGAAACATATTGTCTCTATTTAAAAAAATATATACAGGGTGAGGCACATAAAGTGTTACAGAGCAATATCACTCAAACTATTGATGATATCCAAAAATGTTTCAGACAAAAGTTTCAGTGTTCGAGAAGGCCATCATACTGGACCGCCCTATTTTTTTATCGGTGGAGGCGCTGAAGCTACGTCAAGGTCAACTCCACTTTTTTAAACGGAATGGTACATATTTTTTTCAACCATCTTGTGGAGCACCTCAAGCCGTATAAAAAACATCAGGGGGTCAAAGTCGTTCAAGGTCATTCAAGGTCAGTATAGATGATACAAATCTAAACATCTCGGATCACTACCAAGTATTTGGTAGTGATCCGAGATATTTAGATTTGTATTTCATTTTAATAGGTGAACTTGAATGACCTTGAACGACTTTGACACCCTGATGTTTTGTTGTGCGGCTTAAGGTGCTCCACAAGATGGTTGAAAAAAATACCATTCCATTCAAAAAAAGTGGAGGTGACCTTCACTGTGCATCAGCACGCCTTCTCGAACACTGAAACTATTGTCTGAAACATTTTTGGATATGATCAATAGTTTGAGTGCTATTGCTCTGTAAAACTTTATGTGCCTCACCCTGTATATATAAATTATTTTATTCAAAATGTTAAGCACATAAAAGAGAAACATTTCAACAATATTAAAAAAAAATCATCCAAAAATTTGGGAAGTTCAGCCGGTGGGACCTGGTTTCCAGAGACCCCTAAAAAAAGTGTCCTCGTGGTGGTCAGTATAACTCATGAGAGCTTTTTCTGAAATTAAGGAGCCAGTCCACTTTGGAGCCACGAAAAAAAGGCTATTTAATTAATCCATTTTTACAGCACTAATAGCTGCTTTTAATGCTTATTGAGTCCAGTTCCCTCGTAGAGCAATTGCTCTTCTCTTGTACTTATTAGGCATCTAAAACAAATATAGAAAAAATTAATTACTTGAACACATTACAATTAATACTATGGCCATCATACAACGATTGTACGTGGCCATTTCTCCTAATCTCCCGGGAGAGATGGCCACATCTCAAATGTACACAAGTAGAAACAATACGTGCGATATCTTCAGATTATAACAAAGCACTGTTCGTGAACTATTCAATAAATACAAAAGTAACCATTACTTTTACAAAATAACATCACCACAATGTAAAACATGAAACCTTTAAAAAAAATTGCAGTAGACAGAATAATTAAAAAGGATTTCACTTAACATTTTTTTTGCCAAACTTTTGCTCGTACACTCACACCTGCGCACAACGCGAAGCGAATTAAGGGGCCAGCCCACTTTGGAGCCACGAAAAAAAGGCTATTTTCGCGATTTTTTTTTGGATTTTATAAAAGATATGAATATAAAAGTTCTTGGGCTTGATAAATAATGTCTCGAAATAGATGTAAAAAAAAAAATTTATTCATTTTTAAATACAAAAACTATAGTTTAACGTAACGCCTCAAAAATAGGTGGGCAGGTAGCTCCATCACAACTCGGCAACAGCTTGTCTGAAACAAAAAAATCAAAGTCCATTAGATTCAGTATGACACCAGCTACAAAATGATCCTCGGATATAAAGTTTTATCAAAAAATAAAAAAATGGCAGATGAAAAACGAAAAAAGTTTTAAAAAAACGCATTTTTCGCAGTTTTTCGCAAAAAAGGAGTAAAAATCAAAATTTTTAAATCATCGAGGGTCATCTTGTTGCGAATCACGTTGACAATATGTGGTTCAAATGTCAAGAGAATCGGTTTATTAGTTCGGTTTATTAGTAAAAATCAAAGTCCATTAGATTCAGTATGACACCAGCTAAAAAATGACCCTCGAATATAAAGTTTTATCAAAAAATAAAAAAATGGCAGATGAAAAACGAAAAAACTTTTTTTAAACGCGTTTTTTACGCAGTTTTTTGGAAAAAAAGAGTAAAAATCAAAATTTTAAAACCATCGAGGGTCATCTTGTTGCGAATGATGTTTACAAAATGTGGCTCAGATGTCAAGAGAATCGGTTTATTAGTTTTAGAGATACGATGGAGCTAGATTTTGAAAACCATGTTTCGAGAAAAACGCGTTTGAAGTTTATACTATGAAAAACTAAACTCAATTGGCAATTCCTGCACCGTACAAAATCCCTTCTGATTGCTCATCAATGTCGATTTCTCCACGTCTTGCTTTATTTTCGATTTTTTTAAATTTTCAAAGTCGACTGGCCCCCTAAAAAACTAAATTTTTTCTGTTAGTAGATCAGTATAGTTCGTGATTGAACGAAGGATTTTAACAAAAATTAAAATTTGCATCTTTAGCAGAGTTGTATGGAAAATGGTTCAATTTTTGGTACAATTTACACTACGTATAGCGTGCGATATACCTGCGTCGCTCCCGGTCTTTCCCAACAGGGGGAATTCCCAAAGGCTCTCTTTCCTAGACTTTTACTCCGACTGACTTGAAACATTGGGAGAACATTCTACACATATTGTACTATTAGATAATAGAATAAAAAATGGATTTTTCGACATTTTCAAACCCCCGTAAGCCCTTAACGGTTGAAAATGTCTTCGAAAAAAGGAGTCCTCACGGTGTACACAGCTGTGGTCGTGAATATTATCTGAATCGAAATTTGTAAAACGATTATTAATCAATATGAAAGCCGCTATGTTGCTATGTAGGTTTTAAAAAAATCAAAATTGACAAAATGGTGGCGCTTTAAAAAAAAGTATCGAATTTAGCCTATTTCTTGACAGTTTTTCGTTAATAATAATATTAAGATTTAAAAAAAAGCTTCCATAGCAAGATAAAGAATGGCGTGAAGAATGTTGTGTCAAAATTTGAGACGGGTAGTTTGAAAACTCTTCCTTTGAGAGTATACCCCGTTTTGAAAAGCGACATTTCGAGAACAACGCGGTTTAAAGTTTCGAGTGCAGAATTTTTATATAAATTGTCTACTCACGATCATTCGGCGATGCCAGGTCCATGTTTATAACCGTCTATACTATCGGATAATGCAAAAAAATCGATTTTTTGCAAATTTTACAATGTGATGATCCCTTGCATAAGTATTCTAAGATAAAAATCAGTCTATTGTGAAGATCTGTGATGTATTAGCTCCCAGGCGGTATTTACCATGCTGTATCACATTGTCACATTCGTGTGTATACGTGTTCAAGAATCATCAAATTGAGTATATTCAGCTGCGACGTCTATCTGTCATTTCGGCTGAATCCTTTAAGGGGTGAGATGCTTGCAGTTAGAGGCGGGAAAAAATGAGCATTTTCAATAATTTTTTTTTTATAGTAATTAAGTTTGTTTTACAAAAGTGGTTACACAGACTTTTTATGTTATATTCCAACTTGACTTGTACAAATTTTCAAAGAAACATATTGATTATTTATTAAAATATCGCCATCTTTGTCGGACTCCCTTCGGCATGTAGTGCTTTGCGGTGACCATCATAAAATTTTACTGTATCGTCTGAAATAAAAAAACCAAAAAAATCATTAGTTCAATAATAAATCTAGTCCTTAATCGAAACTTTTTTCAAAAATTAACAAAAGGCAGCGTCCGACAGATAACTTTCGATTGTCGACCAAAAAACCGCGGGTTTATTGTTTAAAAAAATATATGAATTTTCAACAAAAATGAAAATCCTTCGATTAAAGACTAGTTTTTAATGCTATCAATAAGCACACCAGATTTCATCAAAATCCATGGAATGGTTTTGGAATTATAGCGGTCACCGACTTGAAAAACATAGTTTCGATAAAAACGCGTTTAAAGTTTTTCGATGTGGATACGGTATTATATGTTCGTAAAATTTTGAGCTTGATGGATGAAGCTAAATTTTTTTGATGTATTTTGATCCGCTGAATCCGAATATCACAATTTTTTGCCGAAAAGTCGAGCATTCAATTGTTTATAGCCAATTGTTAATACAATTTGTCAAAAAATTAAAGTTTTTCGGGATGAATTATTTTTTAAAAAATATTTTGGGCAATTTTAAAACGAAAGTATCCCTTATAAAATTTTGCTAAAGTTAATAGTTTTTGAGTAATACATTTTTGAAAATTTCTGAAAGAGTTTTCCAATTTTACACTTGATTTATGTATAGAAATACTAATTAAAAAATTACTTACACCGAATCATGAATTTTTGGCTCCTACAATAGCGCTTCTGCCGATGTGGAAGCTTCCAAAATATCAATTTGTTATTGTCTTCGAAGCATGCTGCCTTCCCGGGTATTATCGTTTGCGCGTTTGTTAGCCGCTACCTGCCATGGGGACCCGACGCCCCTTAACTAATTGTGGGATATCCCGGAAACTATTCATCGCATTGACTTGAAATTTTCAGGAAATACTTTCCAAACATCATGCTTCAAGAAAATGTAATAAAAAATCGATTTTTTGAAAATTCTGACTGCAATCTCACCCCTTAAAACCGAAAATTTATGTCCAGTTTTCTTTCTTTTTGCTGGAAATATTTGCCAAAAAAGCTATCAAATTGGCGGGTGTATGAATAAAAATTATTAGAACGGAAAAATTAACGGCAAGTTCGTTTTTGCACGTAACGACCCATACAACAATTTCGCACACGTATCATGGAAGTGTAGTATTTTGTTATAAACGCGAGTCATGCATGATCCACGGAGCAATAGCGCGAGTCTATACCAGATATATATATATATATATATATATATATATCGTCATCTCTGTTTCTCGCGCGAAACTGAGGCGGATCGCGTACACACGGAAATCGAACCCGCTCAGGTGAGCATACAAGGCAAAAGGTATAATGACGGGAGGGAGAGAGAGAAAGAGAGAGAGCGAGGGAGAGGGAGAGTCGACGGTGTCGTATTTCAGCCTATTATGATTCCGAATAAATCAGGCGAAGGAGAGTAACACGAGACCCGGGCGCTCCTTCGTCTCCCGCTTCGTTTCCACATATACACATACACACATATACTTGTTATTGTTTTAATTATTTTTACTTTTATTATTATTATTCTTTTATATTCATTATTATCGTGATTTTTTTGCATTTCATTATTAATGCTATATTATTGTCATTATTATTATGACCATTATTATCGGTATGTCGAAACGTAATAATTACTACCATACACCCATATGTTATTTATTATTGTGCACTATGTATGCATTATTAAAATTTCACATATAGGGGAAAGGTGTACGAGTTGATCCCATGAGGTAAGATGATCATTTTCAATAGCGACGAAACTATTACCGTTATCTAGTGGTATTCTTCCGTAAAACATAGCACCCGGCACTCCCCCGTTAGTCAATTTATGATGGTGGTGTGAGCGACGCACTTGACGGGAAAAACATTAAGGGGCTATACCAGTGTAAACGCTGAAAATTTGGGTGATTTTCGGGAATTCTTTGGAAGAAAAATACCCAATTAAATGTTTCGGAAAATTAAGAATATATTTGGCTATATTTGACCTATATTATATAATTTTTTCATAGAAAAATATTGAGATCCACGCGACTTAGGCGCTACCTTCGGAGGCGCAAAAAAAAAGTTGCTCCACTGCTGACATGATTTCGGCCCATTGAGTAGCTGAAACCGAAAAAGGAAAAAATGTCGTTGAACTGGAAGGTATTTCCTGTACAATGACGTAGGATTTTCGAAAAATATCAAAATCTAACAAAATGGCGTAGTTATGAAAAAAAGTCTGTTTTGTTGCCTATAAAATGGTCGTTTTTTTCAATGCCAAATCGTCAATTTTCATCAAATCAAAAATATCCTACGTCATTGTAGAGTAAATATATTCAAGAGTACTTAGTTTAAATTTCAAGTCAATCAGAAAATTGCTCTTTGAGTTACAATGTCAGCAAATTTGAAAAATCCCATTTCGAGAAAAACGCGTTTAAAGATTTAACTATCGATTTTTGCAAGATAAAATGATTAGAGATACGGCCTTGAAATTTTTACAGGATATTCTTGAAAGTATAAACCGTCGAAAAAGGCAAAAAAAACGATTTTTTGAAAGTGTCACACTGGTATAGCCGCTTAAAATTGTGAGCTGTTGATCTAAGACAAGGTTGACTTTAAGCTTAGGTCACTTTTATTGTATACTGTCAGTTGCAATCCTTGTTGTATCTGTGGCTTTGTAATATGCTCAATTTAGGCTTTTGTTGACGTGGTAACAGTGGAATACTTATAGGTTATGTTACCGAGCAATGAATAAAAAAGTTGAGTTTCAGGCAAGATGGTTCCCTTCTAGATGATCCCTCAAGATCATCTTGTATACAAATAACGTGCCTACTTTAGTTTTGTTAAATAGATTGTCTGGTTATGTTCAAACTACACCACTAATGTATTATTGATCTCACAAATAATAATTGACATACCTGAGTGATTTAAGACTGGCTGTAGAAGACTCGTTTAGTTTAATTCTAGTTGAGTGAGATAAAACTTATAAAGGTAATTTAACGCGGTCCTCTAGTTTCTTGGCTATTTTTTACGGCTTTTTCAATAATTTTTTACGGGCAAAGCATCGAAATAATCAATCTCATTGTTTTTGCATAATCTTTATTAACATTTAAATAAGCTTTACAAATTTTTTGAAGTCAAAACATATTATAGAATAAAGGTTATAGTGGCCGACAGGAAGACATCAAGTAAAAGAGGTACTTGACGGTGACCAAGATTGCGGCTGTTCTGCTCATCTGAAATCAAAAAACCAAACGGGATTTTAATCTTCATATTTAAGACTAGCGATTGAACTAGAGTGAATTCTAAATTACAAAAATTGACTTTTTTATACACTTTTGAAAATTACATTCTATTTTTTACTCATTTTTTCTTAAGTTTTTCGCTCGTACAAAAAAAACTATCGAAGCAATCATGATAATCCTAGTTCAATCGCTGGCATATAACATATTAAAGATGCTGTATAAATTTGAACAAGATCGGTGCAGTAGTTTCTGAAATATCGTGGTCACCGTTTCAAAAAAAAGGCGTTTGAAAGTATACCTGCTCCGTTCCAGGGCCGTAACTTGTGAACCACTTCGAATATCGAAAAATCCTTTGGCACACATTTTCTACACATGTTGTTGATGTGATTTATGAAAAAAAATCGATTTTTTCGACCCGAGAAACTAGAGGACCGCCTTAACTTGTAAGTTAAGTTTATGTTGGATACCTATGATTAATATATATGAAGGTGTTGTAAACTCGAGCAAATTTTTATTTACATTTACCTAATTTCTCTAAAATAAAAAAATCCCAAAACAGGGGCAAGATGATCCGGGGGATCATCTTGAACATCAGGGTGTCCAAGACCATCCTTATGTAAGTTTTGAAAAAAAGGAAATCTTTTTATTGAAACCCTAATGAATTGAATATTTCGAATATGCCAATCGTAAGATAGATAAATATCCCAGTAGTAAACGCTTTCAGGTCTTAATTATGTTGGATATTTTTGAAATTACGAACATTCTGCCTCAGGGGGATCACCTCGTACACCTTTCCCCTACGCAGTCTGCAATTATTTCCACACGTTTCATAATATCGCGTATCACGAAACACACCATCGAGAATTCAATAACGTCGGGACGTAACAAATAAAATAATGTTCTTCCCACACTCGCTAAAATACAGCACGCCCTCCCAAAGGTGGGCAAAGTTAATACAAAAATTAACTTCGTTAATCGTTATTACGCTACTCAAAAAGTTAACTTCGTCAATCGTTGCAGCGGTAGTTTGTTGAAAATTTAACGCAACTTTGAGTTATCCGTTGAAGTTAATAATCTTTATGAAATTGTAGGTGATTCTTGTGATTATATTTTACCTAACACTTATTTAAAAAATTAATCGAAAATAAAGATTTCATAGCCAGATTAGTACATCAATACTTTTTTATAACACCATACGTACCTACATAGTACTACAGTAGGTAGATAGTAGAGTGGCACTGTAGGTAGAGCAGGGGTTCCCAAATTTTTCCCTACGACTTAAAATGAAAATGCTCCGCCTCCGCCCTCATCGCCGCAATTTTATAGTTTTTACAAATTATCCTATGTCCGTCTTTTAACTTCAGTAGTTACGTGGGTTTCGAAGCCAAAAAAAGCATATTTTCTCTATTAAAAAAAATGTAATATATAAATTATTTAATTCAGAATGTTAAGTACATAAAAGAGCAACATTTCAACATTTTTTTTTAATTTCATCAAAAAATTTGGGAAATTCAGCCGGTGGGACCTGGTTTCCGGAGACCCCCCAAAAAAGTGTCCTCGTTGTGGTCAGGATAACTCATGATAGCTTTATCCGAAAATAAAAAACCAATTTTTTTCTGTTAGTAGATAAGTATAGCTCGCGATTGAACGAAGGATTAAAAAAAAATTGGGATTTGAATTTTTGGCCACAAGTGCGAGCGCTTTTTTCGATCAATTGAAAATTGTCAAAAATATATCACTTTTTAATGAAAATTATGTTTGAAAAAAACGAACTTTTTTTCAAACTCGTCTCCATATTTTTGCTTCATTATTTTTTTTATTTCCCCCCGTACTTGATCGCTAAAATTGATAGAATAAACGAAAATATTTCACTCTTAGGTCCTGGATTAAATTTACGGCGGTAAATTTACGCCTTTTTGTATTATTTGACAAATACATTTTTTTTTACATAGTTCAATATATAGGGTAAGTCCGGGGTAGTTGGCCACAGTTTTTTCGAGGATCTGTCAAAATAAAATACAGACGTTTTTTAACCTATCTTCATTTGTAATTAAACTTTGAACATTTAACTTTAAGATGATTTACGAAATTAATGATTTACAAACTTCTATCAGATCAACCTTAAAATTACCATTTTTTTTAAATCACGTTTGCTTATCTCTCCCGGAGTATCCGGGGGTGATGGCCAGAGGAGTAGAGGTGGGATGACCAGTTACCCAGTATTATGCTCTCGGTTTTCTCTTTGGTTTTATGTTTTGATTCTTAATTTTTTCTTCTTTTAAACATTTTTCTTCTTCTTCTAAAACACATATAATCGAAATCAGTATAATTTTTCTGTACCCAAAGTTGGCATACTACCCACTGAAGGCAGTCTTCGATGAGACGAGTTTCATAATAATTTTTTCCGCAACATTTTTTGTCGTTGTTCTTATATCGTCTTTCTCAGGTCCTCCTAGGTATTTAGTAGGTACTAGTACAATTCATCCATTTTTACAGTAGTAATAGCTGCTTTTAATGATTATTGAGTCCAATTCCCTCGTAGAACAATTGCTTTTCTCTTGTACTTATTAGGCATCTAAAACAAATATAGAAAAAATGAACTGCTTGAACACATTACAATTAATACTATGGCCATCAAACAATGATTGTACGTGGCCATCTCTCCTAATCTCCCGGGAGAGATGGCCACATCTCAAATGTACACAAGTACAAACAATACGTGCGATATCTTCAGATTATAACAAAGCACTGTTCGTGAACTATTCAATAAATACAAAAGTAACCATTACTTTTACAAAATAACATCACCACAATGTAAAACATGAAACCTTTAAAAAAATTGCAGTAGACAGAATAATTAAAAAGGATTTCACTTAACATTTTTTTTACCAAACTTTTGCTCGTACACTCACACCTGCGCACAACACGAAGCGAATTAAGGGGCCAGTCCACTTTGGAGCCACGAATGAAAGGCTACTTTCGCGATTTTTTTTTAGGATTTTATAAAAGATATGAATATAAAAGTTGTTGGGCTTGATAAATAAATTCTTGAAATACATTTAAAAAAATTTGATTCATTTTTATTCATTTTTAAGTACAAAAACGATAGTTTAACGTAACGCCTCAAAAATAGGTGGGCTAGGTAGCTCCATCACAACTCGGCAACGGCTTGTCTGAAACAAAAAAATCAAAGTCCATTAGATTCAGTATGACACCAGCTACAAAATAACCCTCGGATATAAAGTTTTATCAAAAAATAAAAAAATGGCAGATGAAAAACGAAAAAACTTTTTTTAAACGCGTTTTTTACGCAGTTTTTTGGGAAAAGAAGAGTAAAAATCAAAATTTTAAAACCATCGAGGGTCATCTTGTTGCGAATTATGTTTACAATATGTGGTTCAAACGTCAAGAGAATCGGTTTATTAGTTTTAGAGATACGATAGAGCTAGATTTTGAAAACGGTGTTTCGAGAAAAACGCGTTTGAAGTTTATACTATGAAAAACTAAACTCAATCGGCAATTCCTGCAGCGTACAAAATCCCTTCTGATTGCTTATCATCGTCGATTTCTTTACGTCTTGCTTGCTTTCGATTTTTTGAAATTTTCAAAGTGGACTGGCCCCTTAAGCAGTAGCGGATGAAATCTAGTGCGTGGTTCTATGAAATATTTCTATTAGCTATCTCTTCTTTATGGCCAACTCCCCCGGAAGTACCCTACCTTAAAACATTTTTTAAATGTATTTATGTAACCCGAACACACTTTAAACGCGTTTTTCTCGAAACAACGTTTTTCGACGGCTTGTTGATAAAATGTTCGAACCTACTGAACCGATCCTTATGAAATGTTAACCACATATTCTTTACAAGTATAGCTATAGCGCATATGAAGGATTTTCCATTTTAATATTTACTATTTTTTGTTACAAAAACGGTAAAAAAACAGGTTTTTTTTTGTTTTTTCGAAAATGTCCACCATTTTCTAATTTTTGCATACATAAAAAATCGTATGATATGCGCTCTAGCCATTAAGGGGTTAGGCCACAGTGCTTCATGTGCGAAGTTAACAATTTTTTTTCGTATGATAAAGTGATTCACTCATAAAATAATTACACATCTATTTAGTATGAATATCAAGCTGTTAGAAAATGTATATATTTTTTTGATTTACAAAATGGCCGACTACTCGAAACTTCTCGAAACAGCTTTTTTCCAATTGGCGTGACAAATAACTTCAACAATTTTCACTCGATTTACTTCAAATTTAAAAGTTATGTTCCTAATTGCATTTCGCAGAGCAGTACGTACGGGATTTCTAATTAATCGAAAACTTTTCATTTTATGAGCAGTTTATGAGCAGTTATAACGAAATTTTTCACTGAAAATTCATTTTTTAAGTTCAAATACCTACAACTTATGAATAAAACAATATTTTTTTAATTCCGTACGTACTTCTCTAGGTATTCTAATGTAGATTGACGAGAATTTTTGTTTTTTGTTCTAGGTAAAAAATTGGGGATACTAAATGTCACGCCGCGGAGCGCCTAAAAAATATAACAAAAGAAAATATTAGTATTCGGCCATTTTGTACATCGAAAAAGAATAAAATATATATTTTGTAACAGCTTGATATTCATACTAAGTAGATGTGTAATTAATTTCATGAGTGAGTCACTATTTCATACGAAAAAAAAACTTAAATTCACATATGATTTTATACCCGTTACTGTGGCCGAAGGCCTTAGCATACTGAATCTAAAACCGTTTGATTTTTCGTTTCGGATGATCCATCTCCGAGATTTCATCAACAGCGCAGACCTACAATTTTATTACGAATTTTTTTTAACTACCATTTTCGTCTATAAATGGTGACTTAAATAAATAAATAAATTTAAAAAATGTATTTCGAAAGTGTATTTATTAAGTGTAACAACTTCTATATCAATATCTATAATAAAAACCTATCAAAAAAAATCATAAACAAGCATTTTTTTAGAGTCTAAAGTGACAAGACCCCTTAAATCAACGGAAGTTAAATTTAACGGAAGTTACTAAGACCGTTAGTCATTTTCGAATTTAACTTAAAAGTTAAATCGTTAAGCAATATGTTAACTTTGTTAATTAACGATTAACCGATCAACGTTTTTCTGCCCAGCTCCCCCCCCCCCGATCCCGGCTTCGTTTTGCCAGGCATCCAAAAGAAACCAATGAATTTTAAAGCTCAAATATCAACTAGCGAGGCAAACATTGGAAAATGTATTTCTCCGATATTCTAGGAACGGTCTAGAGTCCGCGTAATAGAGCAAAGTTGTTCATACATGCGAATATATATATATATATATATATATATATATATATATATATATATATATGCACATGAAATGCTAACCGAAACCGAAGCCATAAATATTACGAGCTCCTGTTTCGTTCGCGACTAAAAAGAAAAAAGAAAACGAAACTCTGGTCCCAGTTACACTTTATGACTGCAATTTATTAATGTCAAAATGTGTTTGTTTTCCTTCTCTCAACGATTTTTTATTATTCATTCTTTATTCCTGGCTCCAATTGATTTTCTCTCATTGTTCTTCTTCGCTTTTTCACAAGTCTCCGGACTGGTATCTTTTTTCTTCTTACCTTTCATTCCAATGAATAATAACGGCGGTTTCTTTTTCTGCGAATAAACGGGAAACGAATAAGCGCGTGGGCGAGCCGTTGAAATTTTTTTCTTTTGGCAGCACCCATCTCGAGTTCCCGATTAATCGCGGTCCGCTCTCTTATCGATCGATCAATCGGTCTCGGTTCCGCGTGCGCGAAGACGGAACATTTGAACGCGCGATGGGCACGAGGCTCGGCCGCCGCAGCAGTGCGCGCGAGCCAGCTGGCTCTCGGATCGTGGCACACTGTTTACTCGCTTTGCTGGGAAAAAGCACAGCGCGCGGCAACGATGCAGGCAGGGGGGGGGGGGATGGAAAGAAGCAGCATGCGGAAAAACCATCCATACGTAATAGGCGCAAAGGCGAATGGTGTGTTCGCATATATCGCTTGCGAATCGAAATAGATCGCTCTGCGTCCGGCACTTTATAAATTTTGCTTTTGGTTCGCGCGCCTCCGGACGAATTATTGATGTAATAACGGCGGCTCTGTGGCATACGGTTTTCTACTCCACATATATGCGTGTGTTTTTATATATGGGCGATTATCACGAAATGATCATTTTGCATGTAATCTGGCATTTTACAAGCTTTTATTTAACTTGACTTTCTGTTAGATGCAAAATGGAAAATCGACATTTCACCCACTTCGCGACTATTTAGAGCTCTGAAATTTTGCAAACATGCAACTAGAAGGGGACAATGCATGATTCAACTTAAGGGGTCTTCTCACTTTAGACTCTGAAAAAGGGTATTTTCATGAATTTTTTTTATAGGTTTATATTATAGATATTGATATAAAAGTTGTTACACTTAAGGGGTGAGCCACAGTAGAATTTTCAATAAATCGTTTTTTTTCGCTACACGGTGCTTTATCATCATAAGAATAAGTTTCGAATTATGGCAAGACATTTTTTTCACCGTCTTTGATGGTATAACGTAAGTCCACCGTTGGCACGACCATAGAGTACCTAAAACTTTAAACGCGTTCGTTCTCGAAACAGCTTTTTTCCAATTGGCGTGACAAATAACTTCAACAATATTCACTCGATTCACTTCAAATTTAAAAGTTATGTGCCTAATTGTATTTCGCAGAGAAATGCGTACGCAATTTCTGATTAATCGGAAACTTTTCATTTTATGAGCAGTTTTATACGAAATTTTTCACTGAAAATTCATTCAAATACCTACAACTCAATTCAAATACCTACAACTTTTGAATAAAACAATATTTTTTTAATTCCGTACGTACTTCTCTAGGTATTCTAATGTAGATTGACGAGAATTTTTGTTTTTTGTTCTAGGTAAAAAATTGTGGATGCTAAATGTCACGCCGCGGAGCGCCAAAAAAAAGATAACAAAAGAAAATATTAGTAGTCGGCCATTTTGTACATCGAAAGAAAAATATATATATATTTTCTAACAGCTTGATATTCATACTAAATAGATGTGTAATTAATTTTATAAGTGAATCACTTTTTCATACGAAAAAAAATAGTTAAATTCGCACATGATTTTATACCCGTTACTGTGGCCCCGTTAAAAAATACACTTTTGAAATACATAGAAAAAATATTTTTTATTCATTTGAGTCACTATTTATAGACAAAAATGGTAGTTAAAAAAATTCCTAAAATAATTGTAAGTCTGCGCTGTTGATGAAATCTTTGGAGATGGATCATCCGAAACAAAAAAAATCGAACGGATTTAGATTCAGTATGTTAATGGCTATAGCGCATATCATACGATTTTAAATATATGCAAAAATAACAAAATGGCGGACATTTTTCGAAAAGCAAAAAAAAACGTGTTTTTTTCACCGTTTTTGGCAACAAAAAAATTAGGAAATATCAAAATTTAGAAAAGTCCTTGATATGCGCTACAGCTATAGTTGTAAAGAATATGTGGTTAGAATTTCATAAGGATCGGTTCAGTAGTTTCGAAGATTTTATCAACCAGCCGTCGAAAAACGTTGTTTCGAGAAAAACACGTTTAAAGTTTGTTTGAGTTACAGAAATACATTTAAAAAAATGTTAGATGTATTTCGAAAGTGTATTTATTAAGTGTAACAATGTTTATATCAATATCTATAATATGAACCTATCAAAAAAAAACCATTATAATAGCCTTTTTTAGCGTCTAAAATGAGAGGACCCCTTAAAAAAATATCCATAAAACTTTCAAATTTTCATGTAAAATTAGCGATATCTAATCATCCATATAAAATCTCACTAACACATACAAATATATTCGTAGCCGACTGTCTTTGTATGTGAAAAGTTTATATGCAGCAATTAGTCGTAAGTTGAATTCCAATTACAGTCTTTGTTATTTTTTACAAGCATTCCCTGTCCCTAACGTACAAACTCGTAAACTAGTAAACTACTAATAACAACTAACTAGTAAAATCAATTAAAGACTAAAAAGTAGAAAATAATTCATATGTAAAAAAAATATTTACAAAAAAACAAGCTTTTATTTAATGTACTGAAAAGTAGAAAATAATTTTTTTCACCAAGTTACCTATATGTGACTGCGGTCCGTAGTGAAAGTGATGCTGAAAAACGGAGATACGATAGGCTTAAACAGGATTCTGTAGCGCGAGTAGTTGAAACAAAAAAAGCGAGATCAACATTAAAAGAAAAAGGAGAAGAAGATATGAATAAATCAATAAAAACTTGATCGGAAGAAAAATCCGGGCTTTATTTTTGTCCACAGCGCCGAAGTCGTGAAAGTTCATTTTGGGGGTGAAAGGGTGGGGTGAAATTTTGAAAAATTAGTTTTAACTCGAGAGCTTTTTGGGAAAAATTCATACAATTTTTGTTTAAACAGGAACGTTGTAGCCCTCAAAGAGACACGTCGATGGAGTATTTGATCATCCCTCTCCGATAATATCTTCACCCCCAAAAAACTTGTTGAAATATTAAAAAAAAATTGTTTATTAAATAACTCAAAAGCAATCGATTTTTCGGAAATGGTTTAATTGTACGAAATGGAGAGATCAATTTTCTCTACATTTTCGTTTCCATGGACCACCCTTGAATTTTGCTTTTTCCAACCCCTCGCGAGGGTTGAAAATTAAAAAATGAAATTCTCTGAAAACTATTGACCGAAAATAAAGAGATGCGAGTTTGGCGCTGTGGATAAAAGTGTAGCTGAGGGTTCAAGCTACAAATTGTTCCACGGCGGCGACTTCGTGCGGTCAATAGTTTTCTCAGAATTTCATTTTTTATTTTCAACCCCCAAGAGGGGTTGAAAAAGGCAACATTCAGGGGTGGTCCATCCAAACGAAAGTATAGAGAAAATTATTCTCTACATTTCGTACATTTGAACCATACCCGAAAAATCGATTGTTCTTGAGTTATTCAATAAACAATTTTTTTTTGGTATTTCAACAATGTTTTTGGGGGTGAAGATGTTATCGGCTAGTGATTATCAACTACTCGATCGGTGCGTCTTTTCAAGGCCTACAATGTTCCCTTTTGACCAAAAAGTGTACGAATTTTTCCTAAAGAGTTATTGAATTAAAACTAATTTTTCAAAATTCGGCCCCACTTTTTCACCCCCAAAATGAACTTCCACGACTTCGGCGCTGTGGACAAAACTAAAGCCCGAATTTATCTGAACATTTTGTCTCGCGGCGCCGACCTTGTAGGGGTTGTAGTTTTGCATCAATCCACCGCCAGCCCCTCCATTCCCCAAAAAGAACCCTTCACCCCGATTTTTAGGCATACTTGGATTTAGCACCCGCGTCACTTACAGAATCACATGTCAAAAAACTGGCCTTCTAATTTTTCCTTTTCCCGGGTTTTTCAGCGACAGCACGACTATACTGTCGCTGCTGTCGCTGCTGCAAGCATCTGAAACCACCGCTGGGTATCGTTATCGACTGCAACTGACGCATCTAAAGCGAGTTCCGCACGAGAAGAGGCCGGAATAGGCGAATCGCCGTGACAAGTAAATTTTGCAGTACAACGCCAGGCCGCGTGTTGCTCAGTCGGTTGAGAAGTACTCAGAAGGAGTGAACTGCGAAATCCAACCCCACCTGTCATATTCCCCAGACATCGCTCCTTCCGATTACCATTTGTTCCGGTCGACGCAGACAGCGATAATCGCGCGAAGCAACTTTGGTGCCCAGGCGCGTTTGCTATTGTCCTTATTTCTCCTTTTTCGAGCCCGTAGACTCCTTTTCTTTAATTCGTTTTCTGCCTGTAACCATTCTCTTATGTGTCCTTATCGCCTGCGCATCGTAAAAGTATATTTAAACTGCAGCCTACCCCTTACACACCCATGTATACATACGTACATTCGAATGCATGCGGGTATGGCGTACTAGATACGAAAAGTTTGTTGGCCGTGTGTATATCGATTGTTGCGAGATTCGGCGGCGCTATAAAGGCTCAGGACGGCAGGGGGGGGTCGTGCAACACGAAGCTCAGTGTAAAATTGGGTAGGTAGAGTAGGTAGCTAATTTAACGGCACGATAATCCACTTGCCATTCGACGAGCGGGAAGGGGGGGGCTCGCGCAGCGGCGTGGCGACATGGCGGGAAGGGGGAGATTCTCTGCAAGCTTCGTGCCACAAAAGTTTTCGACAAACTCATATCCCCTTACATTATGCCATACAACATACGTATATAGCCCTTATATATATATATATATATATATATACATACATACATACACACACACACATACGCGAAACATTCCACATTTTACGATACATATATATATAGATATATCGTAAAATGTGGAATGCCTCAGTCGCAATGCAGCCAACGAATTGAAAGTTGGGGCAAAAATAAAACGGAAGTTTCGGCTTTATATTACCAATGAGGGTAGCTGGGTAACTACGTCGGAGGGTTTCGTTTTTTAGGGATTTATTTACGCGTCATTACACTGTTTGTATGTATATTGCAACGTGATAGAATATAAGGCCGTTCCGAACGCGTTTGGTACAAGGGCTGGCCGTAGCTCAGTGGTCAGAGCAGTCGACTGGCAATCGAAAAGCGCGGGTTCGCGTCCCGGTCCAGGCACGTCTCGGTTTTTTTTCAGCTGTCTTCATATGTGGTCGTGTGTTACGCTTTTACAATATACACTTGTGAGTAGGGTTAAGCGTCGATTGTATGCATGCGTGCGCGCAAGGGGCGCGCGCTATGGGAAAAGCACACCTGGGAGGCCAAGACGGGGAGAGTCGCATTATGTATACTGCGGTCTCGCGCATTCGCAATTGTTTCACTTCCACTCTCCCTCGGCCTCTCACAGTACTATATATGCGCGAGCGCGTGTCGTCTAGCGTGCGACGAATCGCGCGGATAAACTTGGGAACTACAATACCCGGTACCATGAGATTTTCCGGCGGCACGAAATGGTAAAAATGTTGTAAAAAGCGAGAGAGGAGAAAGAAGGAAACGGTGAGAAAGAGAGAGACGCGCGAGGCAGAGTTTTCGTCGAGACATTCGTTAACGTCACTTCGGCGAAAGAGGATCGGCGGTGTTTGTATGAAGGCGGGGTAAGCGTAAATCAGTAATTCAAGAGGTTGTAAATGATACTTCGGCAAGAACTGTATGCGGCTGTATATACACAACACATGTATAGTGCGACAGAGGGAGGAGAAAAAAGGGAGAAAAGGAGAGAGACTCACCGATTACACAAAGGTACACAACGTATTCATGCTTTGGGGATCAGCGCTCTCAAGAGAAATCCATACCCGTCTTGTTCACTCACGTACGAATGTTCGTAACATATATTTACACGCATCTATATGTATACATGCCTCGCGCTTACAAGTTACGCCGGCGAGCCACTCAGGAAGAAACTTTAATTTTATTTATTTTTTAGTTTTTTTTTTTCAATCGCGACTTGGGCTACGCGTAGAAATTTTATACCGTACACCGCGCCTGGCCCAACGGGCGCTGCGCCGCCATTTTGCGCGCTCGATGTCACCCGTCGCCGAGCGATCGTGTGAATAAAACAATACGAAAGCCGAGACGCGTGAGCCTGCACACGCGTGCGTATTAAACAGAGCAATTATCGCCTGTAGTGATCTCAACGTCGGGACAATGGGAAGTGAGTGCAAAGCTATGTATATAATACGGTCGGACATAACCTCAAAGCGATGCGTCCTAAAGTGATATTGAATGGTTTTTCAAGTCCTCTTGGGAAAGAATCATAGCTTTTCTTGTGATGTGAGAAAAGATTGAGCATTCCAGAAAAAAATTAAAACTCCATTTTGAGTACACCAGAATGAAGATAATTAAGTCCTGTATGACGCAACACTTGTCAAAACTTTTTTTTCATTGAATTAAATTCCATGTATCCACTTTAAAATGCATCTTTGACATTTTTTTTCTCTATGGGAGAATCAAAAGAAGTTTTTCAGCAGTTTTTTGTCGTCAAAAACACTTCTGCCGAGGTCAAAATGGCGGAACATTCGAGCGCCGTACTGCGGCCGAATAGATTACCACGTTTTGCTATACAGTCAGTTTAGTGAGTGTGTGTGTGTGTGTGTGTGTGTGTGTGTGTGTGTGTGTGTGTGTGTGTAGGCACATCTCATAAACGGGATAAAGTCGCGCACGATTCCGACTGGCCTTGCCCATAACTGACTTTTTATCATGCGTATAATAATGAATGAGATATCGCATTACAGCAGTGCCGATAGACACGGCGTTGGGTTACAAATGCATATTCGCGCGCCGAGCGCGCACACACGAGTGCGCACGCTCATGACGCGCAACCACGTGACCGGAGAGTCCGGGTCGCGCCACCCGCGAGCTTCCCTTCCGAAAACATAAAATGTCCAGGGGATGGGGGCTGCCCTTCAGTCTTTGTATTGCCTCGTGCACAGAAGTTGACAAGTAATGGTGAGTGGTGTTGAAAAAAAACCAATGACATCGAAGATACGTATGAAAATAGTAGTGCATCGGAGCTAGGTGATCCACCTAACCTTTATCGAGCAGTACGCACTCGCGCCACCTGTCGGCAACTAGCCGAAGCTACTTCTTCTCATTCGCAACGATCTGATCGTAAATTTTCTCCGAGACGACCGTACCGCTCTCGTTTTTCCACTGTCTCGAGCAACACGGGGAATCTCGTTTAACGGGGCCGCGCGCTCGGATCGCGCGAGTAACGAAACACCCTGCCTATCGAATAGCCGCGTCGCCAGTGCGGGCGCCAAGGAGCGTGCCGCGCACCAGCAACGATACGACCTGGTGACGCGCGAACGCCGATATGGAAAATCGAAAGAAAAAACGTGGCACTAGTATTGTTTTTGATATAGTGTGGTTGAGTGGGCTGCGATATATTCGAAGGTCGTTCAACGATGAGCCTCACAACTTGGTTTGTTTGGGTTTGTCGGTTCGACAAAATGTGCTGAGCATTTTTTCCTTATTTAAAGGGCTATACCAGTGTAAATGCTGAAAATTTGGGTGATTTTCGGGAATTTTTTGGAAGAAAAGTACCGAATTAAATTTTTCGGAAATTTAAGAATATATTTGGCTATATTTGACCTATATTGCATAATTTTTTCATACAAAAATATTGAGACCCAAGCGACTTATGCGCTGCCTTCGGATGCACCGAAAAAAAAGTTCCTCCACTGCTGACATGATTCCGGCCGATTGAGTGGCTGAAACCGAAAAAGGAAAAAATGTCGTTAAAGTGGAAGGTATTTCCTGTACAATGACGTAGGATTTTCGGAAAATATTAAAATCTAACACAATGGCGTAGTTATGAAAAAAGTCTGTTTTCTTGACCATAAAATGGTCGTTTGTTTCAATGCCAAATCGTTAATTTTCATCCAATCAAAAATATCATTGAAAAGTAAATATATTCAAGAGTACTCAGTTCGAATTTCAAGTCAATCGGATAATTGCTCTTTGAGTTACACTGTCAGCAAATTTAAAAAATTTTATGTCGAGAGAACGCGTTTGAAGATTTAACTATCGACTTTTGCAAAATAAAATGATATTGATATAAATTATATAAATGATAATGATATTCTTGAAAGTATGAACTGTCGAAAAAGGCAAAAAAAATCGATTTTTTGAGTTTCACACTGGTATAGCCCCTTAATGTTTTTATTGCACCTGCGGACACCCTGTATATAGAGGGAGCAGCGCAAGGCTCATCATGCACGTAAATACACGTGTTTAAATGATTATATATATATATATATATATATATATATATATATATATATATATATATATATATATATATATATCCCTTTAAAATATCCCTTTGAAAAGTCTGTCTCTCTCGCCGCTGCGGGCCTCCGTCTTTCTCGATTCAGAGGCCGGAGCGTAACTGAGCCTGGTCGACTAATGGATTGATCCGACGGGTCACTTGATATCCCCGATATCCACACCATGTACGGGCAACGAGCGAGCGAGAGAGAGCGAGAACAAGAGATACATGGTACATACGTGCATGGTGCTATATATTAACGTAATGTGAAACACATTCTCGATCTGTGTGTCGCTCTCTCTTTGTCCCCTCACAATATTCGTTTCACATCACCTTAAGTCCCGAGGTACTGTTTAAAAGAGAAAAAAATTACCCACGAAGAATCAAAGTACATGACCCTCCGCCGAAAAGTTACGCTTGTCTGTTACGTCGAATTGGAGGATCGACTCGTATAATTTACATAGTCGATTTTTGAGTTTACTGTACTTTCGTATTTATATATGGAGCGAGAGAGAGAGAGAGAAAGAGAGAGAGAGAGAGAGAGAGAGAGAGAGAGAGGGCCGGAGAGACATTTAGTTCGCGGCTCCGCCGCTGGATGGCGAACGCGCCGTGACGTGCTCGCGAGCGAGGCGGTCGCTCGCAGCCCTCATAAAGGGTTAGATCATACAGCCGAGCCGTAACATGTGAGACTCGTGGTGTCATGTGTTTTATTTTGAACCATTTTGATTTTTCATATTCTCAAATCGATAATTGTACGGCTAATTTTCATAGGTATTATGTTATTGAAAATAATTGTTTTTGCATTAAAGCTTCCGATTCTGGAGTCACACTTAAATGAACAAAAATATCTAAAACAAAAAATTATTCGACTAATCTTTACAGTTATTCATTGATTAAATTTTTTTTAATTTTCATCTCTGGAATCGTTCAGGGTAGCCATAGAAAAAATTGGGTAAAACTATAGAATCATAACTCCAGCCCAAAATAGGTCCAAAACTTTTTTGGGCATTGTTATGGATAAAAAACGTCGTTACATATTGAATTAAGGTGGGGGAAGCCTTAATATGGAAAAAAAAGTTAAAAAGTGTCATTACGGTGGAGGGTAAAAAATAAATACGTAACATGATTTTTTGTTTTCTAACTTTTTCGTTCAATCTAGTCATCTAATTAACAATCACTATCAGCGTTTTTGCTATTCGGTGAGAACTACCGTACACCCGTCGTACATGATTTCCATTGATATACTAATATTTCGAAGTTCGTTCAAAATATACTTACCTTTTCACTCTGTTTACCTTACCTTGGTTATGTTTCATCAATTCAATTTGCTTCGTGCGAGTATACATATATGTACACGCGTGTGTGTGTGTGTTCACGCATGTGCATGTGTGTGTGCGCATGTGTGTGTGTGCGTACACTGAGAAAAAACCAATGGAATCAAAAAAATATATTGGTTGATCCAAATAAATGTGCTGCTGCGGAGTGCCACCGATATATGAGATTGTTACAATACTATAAAATATTAGAAAATGTGATTGATTTAAATAAGATATTATTTTATTTAAAAAAGCTCTTTTGTTCTCTGAATATCTACATTATCTTTCAAATAAAATTAAATTCTATTGAAATCATTCTATATACAATTCGTAGATGTATGGATGAAATAATTAAGCGGTTGCTACAACATTTTTTATTTCGTACAAAAATATAATGAATAGAATTAATTATTTCTTTACTGTATCGAAACGAATATGCCATGGGACGTATTTTTTTCAATTTGTTATAAATCTTAAATAAAAAGTGGGCATTAGAAAGATCAACCACGATAATGGTAGAGTGAATACCGGATATCCAATGGAATATCCATGGAGAGAATATCAGATATTCAACTGATAAGAACAGATACTACACTTTGATCTTAGCCACAGGCCAAGCAGCGATACTCTTTAGAGTTTCTGCGGCGTTTAAGTAGATTTTCGGTTCGCGCTACGCTTACGAGAAACGAGCGCGCGTGCGGCTTCTAGCGGTTACTCCGAGAACTACGGGTTTCCTCACATCTATAATTTCGGTGGCGTTCGGCCATGATTTGGTTGAATTTTTTCAACCAAATGCGCAAGAAACAAATTTTATTTTCGCATATTTTTTTAACTAATTCAGACATTTGCTTAATATCTTTCAATCAAAATAAAATATTAATATTTTAACGAATAATGTACTTGGAAATCAATATCGGATATGATGAAAAACATAAAATAACATATTTACTCAATAGAAATTTTATCTGAATCAAACGAGCGAAATTCAATTTTTCGTGTGTACTCGAATCAACAATAATCATGTTATGAATTGAAACGCTTTTTTTGTTCGTTGCAGAAAATGCATTCAAAACTATATAATTTGTTCGCGATCATTTTTTAGATAGTTTCTATAATATGTCGTTCTCGGCTAACAATATATGTTTTGAATGAAAAAAAAACTTTTAATTTTATCATGTTATTAAAGTCAATAGCGTTTTGTTTGGACTAATAAATCCGATTATTTACACCAACAATTTTACAATTGAATCAAGGAAAATTTCATTCAATAACACCAATGATATACACGGAGAGAATTAAAAAGTAATTTTTGTCGTGAATTTCACGGTAAAAATTACCGTGATATATTTCAATGTGGTGACAAGTGAGAAAAACATAATAATTCGTATGCGACAAGTTTTTTTTAATTCACGTTACAGAAAATTTCAAATACGTAGCAAAAATTTTACTATACAAGAAGGGTAGACATTGGAGACAGTCAAATTTAGCATGTTTATTCGAAAATTTACCTACTGTCGGTTAAAAATTACCAACCTCACCGTACGCGGTATTTTTACGATACTGCACAGTAAAATTTACCTGCGTCAACCTCAGAAGAAAAATTTCCTAAAAGGCTGGTAAAATTTATATATCTTCCCCTCATGTGACCGTTTTTTCCTCTACTGTTTTGTTTACCTTTTTTCTCCACCTTCTTCGCTGTTCCCCCCCCCCCTTGCGGCCCAACCGACTTCCCCCTCTGTGTCTTATTTCGCCGTGAAATGCCGAAGAAAAACATTTCACGACGAAATGTCCGCAAACTAGGTTTCGAACCCGGGACTCTCGGTTTGAAGGCGAGCACGCTAACCACTAGACCATCGCTCCGATTCCTTAGTAAAATGTATTTTTTCTTCAAAGACCGGTGCTATAATAATCATAATAATAACCGAAATAATAATAGCCATAATAATAATAATAAATATTATTTATTATTGAAAAATTGGTACAAATTAACGCTGTTCGTTTTTTGTTGGGAATTTTTTTTTCTTTCATATAAATTGGTATACTCAACAAACGGATAAAGAGAGAAATTTAATTATTAGAATTTATTTTTCATTTAATACTACCATTTTTTTACAATACATTTCGTACCATCGTAGGCTCGAGTGATGTGACTAATTTGCGCACATATTATTTTGTCAACATTTGTAATGGTAAAATCGTATTCACTCTTAAAAATTTCATAAGCAGTTTATGTACGCAGTTTAGACGAAATTTTTTTGGAAACTCCCATCGCGCCATATAAGGAATAGATAGACCACTGAAACCGAACCGCGCACCGCTACTTGGTATGAAGGGGAATTTTTACCATGCAGTGCCTCAATATTACCGTACCGTACCGCACGATAATTTTAACCAAGCGCGCACAATAATTTTTACCGAGAGCACAATACATTTTCCTACAACACTCATTAAATTTTATAATAAATCTTAAAATAACTGTTGTAAAGACGATACTTTTTTATAGAGTTTTTCAAAAGGCATAAAATAATAAAATGCACAATAAAATTTCGCTGATATTATATATTTTTTAAATTTAAGTTTTGCGCATTTTGTTACACATCAAAATTTACTAGAAAATCTGGTAAAATTTTCTATCTGAAGACGAAATTTTATTTTATTTTCGTGAAAATCTGTGTTTTACTCAGTAATAATAAGCGAAGTTTCAGGGTTGTCATCTGGTTACCGTTACTGCACGGTAATTTTTAACATTTAATTCTCTCCGTGTAGGATCAATGATTTTTTTTCTCAGCGTACATGCATTCGCGTGTGTTCGCGCGCATGCATGCATGCGTGTGTGCGCGCGTGTGTATGTATGCGCGCGCGAGTGTGTGCGTATGTGAGTGTGTGTCTATAATGCCCTGTTTTGTCGCTCGTTTCCGCACACTTCAAAACCCCATAATTTATGGAATTAATAAAAAATGTCGGCCTCCCCCAACTGAATATCAATAGTAATGACAATATAGAGGCGTTCATGGCAACAACAAAAAAGTTTGCCATTGAAATTGGTCTGGAGCCGTGATTCTATAGTTTTACCAAAAATCGGAAAAAAGTACAAAAATAAAAGATTTACAGCAATGCGTAGTTGCCGGAAATATTTCAGGGGAAACCGAGCTGCTCAGAGCGAGGCCGAAAAAGTATTCGGCAATGCGCTTCGGTCGTTAAAAGAACAATAGTCATCGAAATTTTAATACTCGTGTATCGGCAAGCCCCAATGCTCATGTGTGTTATTTTTACTAGTCTGTATAATATTCATAACGATACCTGGATTATTTGTGTGCCAATTTGTGAAGAGAACTACCCTTCCAATTGTGTGGCAATAACAGGCGAAAAAACAACCACATTGTAATGAACGAACCCGATGCGATACTCGTGCAATACACAACTAAATATAGTTCTGCCCGATCATATCGCGTTTCGTACACACGGCGAACATTCGCTACAATGAAGAAACATAAAAAAAACCAGCCATACTCGTTCGGATAAGCATTTCGTTGCGAATATCGGGTGCATGATGCTAAAAATGATGGTTTTCCCTCGGCTTGGACGAACAGCAGGTTAGGACTTTGGAAATCGTCGGGAGTCCATGGTGCTCGTACTTGTTTTGTTTCTCGTTTCGTTCGTTTCAGGTTCGTTTGTTTTCGTTGCAGGAGTATGCGGCTACCGCTATGAGCGAACTGCTCGGTTGGTACGGTTACGAGAAGGTCGACAGTGGCTGCACGAGAGGCCTCAATCTGGATCACTTTGGCAATAGCGGAACGGCACCGGTCACGCGCCGTCTCAACTCAGCGCCGTCGAGTTATCGTCGTAAACAGCGTGAGCTGGTCGCGACGTTGACGGTGAACGATGCGACACTGCCGATTGCCACGTCGTCCGTATCACCGAGCGATCGTACCAAAGGCTCGTCCAGATCTCCGATATCATGTCGCGCTTCGAGATCCTCGCCTACCGGGGTATCCGTTGGTTCGACGAAGGACAACGGTAGCCTCGTAGGGGGAGGCCATCGGCCATCCTCGCGATCCTCCTCACTGCAGACGGGACCAATCAGCCCCCGAGCACTGGACAACAGCGATTCAGCGTCGGACACACCTGGTACACCTTTTTACTAGCGGATATGTATGTGTGGAGTATTTTCGAGCCCGGTGGAAAGTGGGCAACTTCGTTGCCTCTCAAGACCAGCCGTAACGACAGTAATCAGAAGAGTTGACCTCGGCGGATTTTGTGTGACCTTGCTTGAGAATTTTAACTATAAAGTCCTCATGCAAGATCTGATTTCCATGTGTGAACATTCATCTTGACCTTCACGTGACCTTGAAATTTCGTCACAAGCCGTCAAAACCCGTTGATAATTTTGTTGTCCCCCGAAAACCCTACGACTTTTGTTCGAAACTTTTCTTTCTGAGACGCTTCGTTTCCGACATATTATCGAGAGTCCCTCTCTCGATACGCGGACACCCGGTACATGGAGAGTACATTACGCTCTGTATCTCCGCACCGAGGGAAGATAGGAAAAAATCGCAAAGGACAAATCTTCTCGTTTCAAGACCCTTAACCTTCTTGCACCGTACTTTTCCCGTCCCATGTACCGCTGCTACGAAAAAGTGCAGTTACAGTCGAAAAGTGAAGTTTTTCCGATCTCAGACGCGTTTTTTTTAAAAGATTTTCGCTACAACGCTCGCGATCGATTGATTTACACGGACAGTTGCGGGGCGTATAGAGTTATTTCGTGCCATGGACGCGGACGTCGTTCGCCGTAAATGTAAATTGATATCTCGATGGTCGTTGTGTACGAGGATAATTGAGAAACACGAGAATCCAGTGAAGGAGCGTATCTCGTTAGAGACGAAAGCTTGAGCTTGTCGGGCATTCGGTGTCGTACGACCGTCGTGCAAATGTATATATATGTATATATTATATATATCGCGTTTCCGGTTTTTCCCCGTCGCAATTATACACCCAGAATCGGTTTTTCCTCTGGCGAACACTGTTCAATAGTATCGCGATAATCGGATGCGTAATAGGCGCGCGGTTGGAAGTTCATACATAAATTGTCCGGTTAGTTTAAAGTATTAGGTTCGTTTGCGAGTGAATAGTATACAAAGGAGGGAAAACCAAGTTTCCGATAGATACGTATTATATCTGGTCATCATCTCGTTTCGAATTGCAAAGCTGTGGCTGTGTCTTTCGCGATGAGCGGCTACTGGAGAGCCTGACAAAGTTTCAAATTTAGTGTATATGGTGCGTTCACGAGTGTACTGTTACTTGGAGTAATACGAGTACACAAGTTGGCCAAGTTGGAACTTTCTTGGTACTTGCCGCCCCCCCCCCCTCTTCCTTAGCCAATTCTTCGCTCCTTCGACGTCTTTCGTTTCGCTACGCCCCCCCCCCCCCCCGCGCTCCGTCGCTCTTTTTCTTTTCGCTGTTCTCGCGTCCTCTCTCCCCTCCCTGTTTGGGATAGATTTATTATCATGAAAGCCTCCAACTGCTCAATTAGAACTTAGCATCGCCGCCATCTCCCCAAACCATTTTTCTTCTGGTTTCGAAACTCGAGTGCCTTTCCCCCCTTTCTCTTTCCCCTTCGTCATTCTCGATCGTCCTACTTGCCGTATTCCCCCCCTGAAATTCTATGAGGCGCCACCGTAGTCTCGAAACTGCTTATTACACTTTTTCCCCATCGTCGATGCGCGCGCACTTCAGGTTTCTCTTTCCACTCTCAATGTATACTTTTCCCCGCGTAACGATATATCTCGATCACTTTTATCATCGATGGCTGATCTTTGTCGTATGACGACGTTTCGGCAACAGAGCGATTTTTAATTTTTTTCATAGATCCTCTGATTATTTCTTGTCGGGATTTTCTCTGACCATTGCGGTAACGCAATTCCGCGAGGCGCCCCACACCACCATTGTGATGGTCGTGCCGCTCGCGCGTGGTCCTCGATCGCTTTTTGTAGGGATTGCGAAAAACTCGAAGTGTATTTAAATCTTCGAAAATGTCATTAATATAATCTGAAAAAAAATGCGTGCGCGTCTGGGATTCGAACCCGGGACCTTTCGATTACCGGTCGACTGTTCTAACCACTGCGCTACGCTAGGCTTCCTACCTATTTTCTTTCGAAACGTCCTTATATTGTCCCCGCGTTACAATATATATACATACCGGGTATTCGCGAGAAAATAAAGGCGTCTTTGGGGTAAGCGATCATATCGGCAAAGCAAACGCATTTGCACGTGGAGAGAGTATTTTCGTAACGCTTACTTCCAGCAGAGGGCGCACCGAACAAGCGCGCGGGCAATAGCAGAGAAGAAGCAAACTGCGACTTTGCGTGGAGAGAGAAAGAGAGAGAGAGAGAGGAGAGTCCACAGGAATAGCGCAACGTAATCCGATACGAAGAACTTCCTATGCTGAGAATAAATTGTGTGTGAATATCGCCGAGCTTTTCAACTTCTTTCCATGTACCTCGCCGCACCCTCGTTTTTTCTCTTCTTCTTCATCGATGTTTTTATTCGTCCTTGTTTCGCCTCTTTCTCTCTCGCGTGTTGTATATACTTCAAAGATATCCGAAGAATTCGGCTCTGACGGTTTAAAATACGAATTTCTCGCTGCAACTCGTGAATGCAGCGCCGCGAATAACTGGCAAGCTCCTCTCTCTTGCTCGCTCTCCCGTAAATCCCGCACGCGCGGGCCTATGAAATTCGAACACGCTCGTGTAGTATATACGGCGTGATTCGGCAAACGCGGGAATTCGCATCCAAAGTTCGTCACACGATTATATTTAGAAAACTCTCGGGGGATACACTTCGCTTGCGAGCAAGCGAGAGAGCGAGAGAGAGAGAGAGAGAGAGAGAGTGAGGGAGGGAGAGTGTGTGTGAGTGCGAGGGCGTCGATACAACGCGAGAGAAAAAAAAACAAGAGGGAAAAAAGGCGCGTTGTTTTAGAGCTCGTAATCCAACCCTGTATTCTCCCCTTACACACAAACTCTCGGACACTTCTCGCTTCTTTGTTTTGTACGCGAGATCCCATGCACGCGGGGACAGCTTTGAAAATCTATCGCACGCGTGTATCGTTTTGCGGGGATACGCGCGTTGATAGGAGCTTCTCTAATTCCATTCCCTTGACGGAGTTCACTGGATCCTCAGCCCTCTCAACACCTCCCCCACAATGCCAAAGTTTTCGGTGTCCTTTCAAACTCCCGTGTCCTCCCTCTCGTGGTACCACGTTACGTGGGTTCTACGCAAACGACACCTGTATACAGGGTGTCCCAAAAGTTGCAACGGGCTGCTACGACGTATGCGGAGAGCCCAACGTGCCGAGGCGAAAAGTCCTCTTTCACTTTTCTCCTGTGTACGTGTTTTTGTACGTGCACTTGTATACCGGGTGTCCCAAAAGTCGGGACGTGTTTTTACAGCGTACGCATAGATCACAACATTCCGAGGGGAAAAGTCCTCATTCACTTTTCTCCCGGGTATGTATTTGTCTACTTGCGCACGTGCATCTGTATACCAGGTGTCCCAAAAGTCGGGACCGGCTTTTATAGCGTATTCATAGATCGCAACGTGCTGAGATGGAAAGTCCTTTTCCACTTTTCTCTCGTACATGTATTTTTGTACGTGCACACGCACACCTGTATACCGGGTGTCCCAAAAGTCGGGACGTGTTTTTACAGCGTACGCATTATCACAACTTTTCGAGGGGAAAAGTCCTTTTTCACTTTTCTCCCGGGTACGTATTTTTTTATTTGCGCACGTGCATCTGTATACCGGGTGTCCCAAAAGTCGGGACGGGCTTTTACAGCGTATGCATAGATCACAACATTCCGAGGGGAAAAGTCCTCTTCCACTTTTCTCCCGGGTACGTCTTTGTCTACTTGCGCACGTGCATTTGTATACCTGGTGTCCCAAAAGTCGGGACCGGTTTTTACAGCGTATCCATAGATCGCAACGTGCCGAGATGAAAAGTCCGTTTCCACTTTTCTCTCGTACATGTATTTTTGTACGTGCACACGCGCACCTGTATACCGGGTGTCCCAAAAGTCGCAACGGGCTTCTACGGCGCATTCATAAAGCGCAACGTGCCGAGGTGAAAAGTCTTCTTTCACTATTCTCCCAGGTACGTATTTTTGTACCTGCACACGCGCACCTGTATACCGGGTGTCCCAAAAGTCGGGACGTGTTTTTACAGCGTACGCATTATCACAACGTTCCGAAGGGAAAAGTCCTTTTTCACTTTTCTCCCGGGTACGTATTTTTTTACTTGCGCACGTGCATCTGTATACCGGGTGTCTCAAAGGTCGGATCGGGCTTTTACGGCACATGTATAGCTCGCAACATTCCGAGGTGAAAAGACCTCTTCCACTTTTCTCCCCGATGCTTAGTTCGCACAATCTCTGGACTTTCCAGATTTCCAGTTTTCCTCTATTGATCGGGAAAGAGTATTATAAAAAAAAGCACTAATCAAAGTGACTGTATGAACGACAAATAGTGTACATTCGAATATTTTCGCAATGAAGTTTCGTCGTAAAATTTCACCCAACTTTTGGGACACCCTGTATAGAGAGCCTTTTATACACAACGTATACTTCTACACAGAAGTAGAAGGGAAGAGAGAGAGGGAGAGAGAAGGAACAGTTTGAAACCGTAGAAGCTCCCGTTACGAAATGGTTCGGATAAGCAGAAGGTGAAGCAGGGCTATACAGTCTCTCCATCGGCATCGTCGTGAGGAAGCTCCCTCTGACGGCGATATTTTGTACCCTTTCCCTTTGTACGAGACACCGTCGTATCGAATTAACCGGTAGCCTCTCTCTCTCCCTCTCTCTCTCTCTCTCTCTCTCTCTCTCTCTCTCTCTCTCTCTCTCTCTCTCTGTCCTAAAAAAAGAAACTGAACATTAAGATCTTGCAGACGGTGCGACGAACTGTTCGTGGTGTGGTCGAGCAAGCGGATCATGGGAGCCGGGTGGCTCGTCGCTCTCCTTCACCCTGACGAGCAACAACTCTGGACGTTTTTGCAGCGAGGCTTGCTTCGCGGCTGGCAGAAGAGCCGCCTTCAAGAGGGCGCGCACGTGCGATTGGTGCAAGCACGTTCGACATTCGGTCAGCTACGTGGATTTCCAGGCAAGTACCCAGCGCCACTCGCGGTGGCCACACGTAACAACCACTGAACGCACGTTCGCTGTATCGGCAATCAAGCGCAAACCTAATCGCTTATTTATCGGCAGGACGGGGAGAGTCAGTTGCAATTTTGCAGCGACAAGTGCCTGAACCAGTACAAGATGAACATCTTTTGTCGAGAGACCCAGGCCCACTTGGCGCTCCACGGAATTCCAGCGTTGCCGACGTCCTTGACGTCGAATAATTTCTCGACGTGCGGCGGTGGCGCCGCCGGTCTCATAACACCGGAACTGTGGCTGCGGGACTGTCGTTCGGCACCGCCGAGTCCCGCGACCGAGGAGAATTTGATCGTCGACGACGAGGACGTGAACTACGAGGAGGTCAATGAGGACGAGGAGGAGGACGAGGAGGAGAGTTTCCACGGGGCGAGTCGCCAACCGGAAGTTAGCTCGACGCGTCGTCGTCGTCGTCGTCGCCGTCTCCGTCATCAGACCGGAAGTCGAGGAATCCCGGAGAAGACAGTCGTCCGGGAGGTTAATTTCGTGGCCTCGAGCCCGAGGAGCTGCGAGGAGACGCGAATCAACGCGAGGGATTCCGAGGCCGACGCGTTCGAGGTGAAAGAGGCGATAAGGGAATCGTTGCTCGAGGCGGAGGATCGATACCGTCGGGCCCTGAAGCTCGAGCAAGAAGCCCGCCCGGATAACGTCGCGGACGGTAGGTCGCGCGACCCGGGTGATCTCGAGGCGCGTTACGGTTCGTCGAGCCCGATCAACATGTCCGAACCGGAGAAACGCCGCGGCCCGAGTCTTCATGTCAAGGACGTCAACGAGCTGATGGCGAACGACCCGTCCTCGCCACCCTGGCGGCTCACCAGGCCACCGCCCAACTCGCGAGTCTTCGACCAGGCCCGTTACGATCCCCGACGAAGACGCTGCTACTCGCCACCGAGTCTGTCCAATTTTATCGGCGGTCCCAGACCACCAGAACCGACTGCGTCGCCATTTTGTACGTCCGCGAGGACCGCGAAAAGCGCCGCTCCGGGGAACGAGGCGACTCTCCTGCCACCGGTTACCGTACTCGTACCTTATCCTATTCCCATACCGATTCCCATTCCAATTCCCATACTGATACCCCTCATCGGACGTTTCTTCGCCGACGATCACGCCGATGCGGGCCCAAGAAGAACGAGGAGTCCGCCAGGATGCCCGGGGATGAGACCCGAGGACGCTGGTACGCTGCCGGAGGACCTGTCGAAACGCGCCAAATGCGAGGATCGACCGGATCCTGCGTCTCTCGGCGATCCAACGATCCACGAAACTTCATCGCCCGAGAACTCGTCACCGGTTCCCGGCTCGTCGCGCTATCCAACGGCTAATCACGTCGACGAACGTGCCCCCGGACTCGAGACGACAAACTCGACACCCGAGACGAGAAACAACGCCGTCAGGCCACCCAGGAAACGCAGACGGGTCAACGAGAGCGGCGACGATACCGAGATTCGTTGCGACAAACGAAGAACTAAATTCGTACCCGTTTGACGGGGATTCTCGTCGTGTCCGAATCTCGTGCGGGACGTTGGTGCTATTACCACTCATGTGTACTTCCTTCTACTCTCTTTCTCTCTCCTCTTCTTTTTCGTGTTTTGGGGATTTTGTCGCCCCAATCCACGGTCTTATAAACAGGTCTGGGCACAGAGGCTAAAATCTTGTGACACTAAGCGAGGCCAATTGAGTTCCAAATTCCGCCACGTCGCTAGCGTCGGAGCGGCCGATTTGCTTATATATACTAGTGTTGTTGTGTTTGCTAGTATATTGTGTATAACCTCGTCGCCACCTTACCACACCGTACACCGACGGCCAACAGAAGTGGAAATGTTTATTTTATTTGAAGTGTCTTTTATTGAAGTGAACCGATAATTCAAGTGAATTGATAATTGAAGTCAAAATGTTGCAATGCCTGAAAGATCCTATTTTGCGTGAAAAATGGGCGAAGGCAGTATCGCCACTCATAAATGAATTTAAAAAAACGCACAAAATATGCGAGAAGCATTTTAATCAATCCGACATTGTGCGCCACTTTATCCATAAAGACGGAGATGGACAAATTATCGCACAAGTAAGTTTCTACGATAAATTCTATATGTAATTACGTAGAGGATGCATTCTTATTACAACCATGAAGACAGTACGCATGCGCTAGTATATCGCTCTCTGTCCCACAATCGGCTCCTCCGATACTAGCGCTCCAAGTAGTGTGGCCCGTTTCGGAACTTAAATGGACTCACTTTTTGTCACACGACGGCCTATGCAAAGTATATGGGAGTGCCCAGACCTGTTTATAAGACCGTGCCCCGATCATACGGCGAGCCTCGACGAACCCGAGGGAAATCGCCAGTGAAACGAGGCTCGCGCGTTTTTGTTTTATGGCCCTCGGAAAAACCAGCAATGGTCATCGAGCGCACGTCATAAATCGCCAACAACGCCAGCGCTCCTAGCGACAACCTATTCGACCAGGAAAAATTAGCGTCCGTCGGCGTAGCGCAGTCTCACCGTACCGACTGCCGATACCGCATCCCCACTATACCGACAATCGGTAATACAGCTGCCGGCTGTACCGACGGTGATGAATAAACAGCTGTATCGACAAACTGGCGACCACTTTTCGGTTGGTGCGCGATCGGGTGGCTCCGTATCAACAAATGACTCTTGAGGGTGCTCGTTCCATCGCATTCTTTCCCCCGGAAACTTTTCTTCGGTGTCACCGTTTGCTCTCACCAAAACACGAAACCTTGCGAAATGGGTGACTTCCGGTTGTGCAAGATTTATCTGTATTCAGTATAGACATCGAGAGGAAGAAGAAATGTTTGTGTTGTATGAAAAATATATATATATTTTATTTTGTTTTCGTTAAAAAGTGTTTCTCTGATCGTATTCGTGGGCGAAGCGATACAGTGTTTACGTATTCATTGATTGTAGAGATCCCAGAGCGATATAGTGCCGTCCTTGCCCGCGGCGGCCATCAGACCGTTGCTGTTGTAAGCCTCAATTTTACCAGTCGCATAGGCCACATCGTGGATCGCCCCCTTGTGCTGTTCCAGGACGACGAGCGGCCGCAGGCTCTTCCACGAAAATATGCGCAGCCTTCCGTCCCAACCGCCCACCGCGAAGACTTTCGCGTCCGGCCTCGAGCCGATCACCGAAGTGCCCGGATTCTTCAGGGCGATTTGACGTCTCGAGCCCAGAACGCGACTCTTGCTCAACTCGAAAATCTGAAACGTTCATCGCAGGCCCGGTCAGCACGAATGACAAATGACATGGGGGAATTAACGATCGAAAGAAGCCTAGGGGTACCTCGAGTTTGTCGGACGGGCTTCCGATCACACCGCGCATCCAATAATTGTCGAAGTTAATGGCCATCGGACAGTCGTCGATCTTAAGCCAATCGACCGCACGCCTCTCCCTCGGCTCCCATAGCGCCGTTTGGCCGCTCTCGTATGCCGCCAGGACGTAACGATTGTCCGAACAATTGATCACCTTTATGGCCATCACCTCGCCCAACGCACCTGCACCATCCTCTCGTCCCGTATGATCCAATTGGTACACGATCTCGTGGCTCGCGAGCGAAAATGCGCCTATTACGGAATTTCGAAGAGGTACGAGCAGTAAGTCCTCTTCCAGAGTTTCAAATCTACGTTAAACGTTCGTAGATATTAAAAACGAATTTTGTATTGTTTTACATGCTCGTGGAAGAAGCTTTATTGAAATAATAAAATAAACTGAAATAAAATAAAATCGAATTAAGGTAGTTCTGTAGTTTTGGTCAAATTGTAGGAATTGGCTGAAATCTAAGTATGGTGTAGATATGACCGTCATGGCCTGATGCCAAAAATTAAATTCGATTCACCGTTTAGTTCATGAGATAATTGCAATTGAATATGAATTGATTGCTAACACGTAAACCGATAGGAGTTTGTTCGCATTTCTCGATATAGGTTCTAAACGGATCTTAGGATTTCAAAATAAAAACACACGTGTATGCAGTACTATTGTGGGATTGATTTTTTTAAAATGACAAACTTTGACCGTTTAGTTTCGGAGATATCGACTTATGAAAAGTGGTAATTTTATTCCACACCGAACTCGGGCCCAACCATCTGTAACGGAATGGCAACAGTGTAAAATAGAATTCAATCCCATTCGGGTTTCTTTCACTGTTTTCCTCAAAAAAATGTCTTTGTTACAGCGAATACAATTTAAACTGTCGGCAAGATGTTGTAAATCCACGATCCGACGTCCTTCCACAGTGAATTTTTGTTGCTGATCGTTGAGGTTATGGTTATTCTCATCGCGTTTAGCCGCATTTGCTTGACACATGGCTGCCACAGCTTTCAGTCTTTTAGCAAGCGCCTTTTTTCTTGTAAACTTTTCTTTGTATCCGCATTTGGGTTGACATTTTCACGCTTTTTTTAAATTTATATAAAATATTTCGCGAAAGACGGATCGTAGGAAGCTCAACGCTATGACTGCAGGAAAATCGCGCTGTTGCCACGATTACAGCGCCGCTCTCTATACGAGTAAGAGACCTATCTATGGATGAGGTGCGAATGTGTGGGCCGTGTAGAGGGTACGAGCTCTGTCAAAAATTTACAACCAACAGCATCGTATAGGCCACGGTATATACAGGTCTGGGCACTTCCGTATATTCCGTATACCCCAAAGCGTGCCTCTATCTGACGCCTCTCTTTGCGGAACTGGCCGCAAAAGCGTGGTGCGCTGCTATCTCGGAGGCATGTGTGACAGAGCGCGATGTATGCGCGCATGCGAATTGCCTTTCTCTTCACGTGGCCGTAATGAAAAATGAATACATCCCGAATAATTAGTCGAACACAAAAACTAAAAGCATCAACCGAAAATATGAGCGATGGACCATTAGTTAAGGTGTACGCTTTCCTGTAGCCCTAATGCGTATGTAATTTCGCATATTTTCTTGTACCACCACGTTTTTTTGGACGTGCCGCGTTTTTTTTTGGGCTGTCAGTGGGCGCATACGAAGCCGCAAATAGTAGTGAACTGCGATTGAAATGAAATCGTCGACATGCTCCGCACAGGGAAATGTAAATTTGTACATCGCTAATTTAATTGTCCATTTATTTCTGGCGTGCCTTCACCCACTTAGCACGCAACTCTTCATCATTTGGAATTTTAAATAATGATACGTGCTCCGGGTTATTTATGTATCCACTCCTGCATCCCCGAATCATGCACCGCTTCGGCATCGCAATATATAGACACTTCGTCTTTTTTTTTAATTTTGTATTGAATATAAATCGTGGCTACGATACACTCGAAATCACCCCGCAAAAGCGAGGTTAGGCCACAACGTACATACGACCGTCGCCACAACTACGCGCATGCCATGCCCCGTAAACGCGGTATAAACAAGAGTGCCTCCCCTTCGCTAGCGCCACGGTGGAATGTGCAAAGAGAGGCGTCACTTGGAGTCACGCATTTTTTAACAGAGTGCCCAGACCTATGTATACGACCGTGGTATAGGCATTGAATGTTAATATACGCTTTGACCGAAACTTTTGGCTCATACGTGTACCTACAGAACTAGCTTAATTTGAAAAAATGTTGAACGAATAACATTTTTGAAAAGACCGCCCTATCTAAACACTCCATAGCCGGAAAAAATGGAAAATGCCCGGATGTGTGTCTAGTAAGCGCGAAATCAAATTTAAAAATGAACGACTTGCACAAAAACGTGCGTAATTTTGCGACCGGATCGAACCTGCAGAAACCGCAGTAGGAAGTCTCAACGCTCGTGTCCATAATCCAGTTCGATCCATCCGCACTCCAAATGTCAATCGTGCCGCCCTTCCGCTGTGCCACGAGCCTCTCATCGTTGGCGCTCAGCGAGAGACAGGGATCCTTCTTCTCTTCCAACTTGAGCGATTGACGATTTTTCTGTCAATTCGACATTGAGTTCTCAATTCCAAATGCTATTGCAAGTTTCTCGAGGGGTCTTAGTAAGCTTGAAATTTTACGATTTTTCTTTAGTGATTAAGTTTTGCAGCCGAAGTTTTATGCTTTAGGATATTTTTTAGTCTTTGAGAATAAAACGATTTTTTTTTCTTCTTGGCGTATGTACTTTTCTCGCGATTTTGTTTACTTATGTTTTCGTTATGGATAACATGAAGACGTAAATTACTTGGATTTTGATGAAGAGTTAAAAAAATAGGTTTAAAAGGATCAGTCACTCGGATGAAAAAAAAAAAAATAGTTATGCTGGTCTAAATGACTCGTAGTTGGTTTGAAAAACTTCTAAGCGCAAAAACTTCATACGCAAAAAATAAAACAAATTAAGGTTGTTGTGGGGTTAGGGCGAAATGTTACCGAGCTGAAACTTTTTCTGCGAGTTTATAATCCCTTTGCTGATCGTACTGTGCAGTTTGGATACGATCCGCAGTACCGTTTTTTGGAGAAAAATTCGGGAATTCGACGTATTTCGTGGGCTAATTACATTACGCTTATGGAAAACTCCCGATCATTTTTCAGTACGTTATTAATATCTGCTGAGAAAATGCTCCCGCAGTGTGTATTCGGTAATTATGCTCGGGAATCTCAAACTATTCGGTCAGAATAATCAACAACGAATTTTATTTGTTCTTATTCTCTTAATTAGCAATAATTACTTAATATTGATTTGCTAACTATGTTCAGAAATGAATGTACATGAAGTTTGCATCGTTGCTATCCAACGGTTTCATTTTTTTTTTCGATTTTGTTTGGTTGGTCCCGGTGGCCGTAAATATTTTTTATTCATTTTACCATATTTTTTTAGCAACTAGAGCCGAACTGACCAAGAAAAATAGGAAATTACAAAATCGAAAAAAAAAAATGAAACCGTTGGATAGCAACGATGCAAACTTCATGTACATCAGAAATGATAATTTTCTAGACATTTTTAGGCAAAGTCGAAATAAAGCAGAAGTTTTTTTCATATATAAATTTTATTTCTAGAATGGGCAAATTATTAAAGTTTTTGATTTCTTCCAGATTATAGACAGCTTTAGTACACACTTTTTCTATCAAAGGATTTTTTTTTACTCGGACCGATATTCATCGTTGACAGCATATCATATACCACGATCTACGACGGTGCCAATACGTCTCAAGTAAATTGACCGAGGAAAAATTATAGATAATAATCATACAGAGTAATGAAAACTTTTCATACATTCATTAAATGTTAAAAAATGCGTACTTTTATAAGTAGGTGTAAAAAAATTGTTCGAAAACGTACGTTTAAGGGAAGGTTCTGCCTTGTTGGGCCAAAAAATGTTCGATGTTTCACCAATTTTTTATGCGAAAAGTATTAAATATAGAATGTTGATATTTGGTGTGTTGACTAAGCGGTCTTTATTGAACATCAAAATATTTTTTAAAGTTTGACAAAACATGGTGGTGGGAGTGGGAGGAGCCACGTATGTCGGTGCGCGGGCGATGACATTCTTCGCTTGCGGAAGTCCTAAGTCCCGGACAGATGATCTGAAGCAAAACAATCAAACATATTTTCACTTTGTACAATATTGTGTATAAGTTGACCTAGAATCAAGAAAAATTGAAAAATAAAAAAATAGTGAGCGATCGGAAGGAAGTTTGTTTTTTTCCAAAAAATTTTGCAGTCCTTTGCTCACTATTTTTTTTCATTTTCTCTTCTTGATTCTAGGCCAACTTATACACGATATTGTACAAAGTAAAAATATGTTTGATTTTTTTGCTTCAGATCACCTGTCCGGGACGTAGGACTTCCGCAAGCGAAGAATGGCATCGCCCGCGCACCGACATACGTGGCTCCTCCCACTCCCACCAGCATGTTTTGTCAAACTTTAAAAAATATTTTGATGCTCAATAAAGACCGCTTAGTCAACATACAAAATATCAACATTCTATATTTAATGCATTTCGCATAAAAAATTGGTGAAAAATCGAACATTCTTTGTCCCAACAAGGCAGCACCTTCCCTTAAGGGGTAAGATGCAGTCAGAATTTTCAAAAAATCGATTTTTTAAAAACATTCTATTGAAGTATGATGTTTCGAAAAATTCCCTGAAAATTTCAAGTCAATCCGATGAATAGATTCCGGGATATTCCACAATTAGTAAATGGGCGTCGGGTCCCCATGGCAGGTAGCGGCTGACAAACGCGCAAACGATAATACCCGGAAAGGCAAAATGCTTCGAAGACAACAACAAATTAATATTTTGGAAGCTTCCACATCGGCAGAAGCTTATTGTATGGGCCAGGAATTGATGATTCGATATAAGTATTTTTTTAATTAGTATTTCTATACATAAATCAAGTGTAAAATTGGAAAAATCTTTCAGAAATTTTGAAAAATTGATTACTCAAAAATTATGAATTTTAGCGAAATTTTATAAAGGATACTTTCGTTTTAAAATTGCCCAAAATATTTAAAAAATAATAATTCATCCCGAAAAACTTCAATTTTTTGCAAAATTGTTTTAACAATTGGCTATAAACAATTGAATGCTCGACTTTTCGGCAAATTGTGATATTCGGATTCAGCGGATCAAAATACATTTAAAAAGTTCAGCTTCATCCATCGAGCTCTAAACTTTACGAACATATAATACCGTATCCACATCGAAAAACTTTAAACGCGTTTTTCTCGAAACTATGTTTTTCAAGTCGGTGACCACTATAATTCAAAAACCACTCGATGGATTTTAATGGAATTTGCCATGCTTATTGATAGCATTAAAAATTAGTCCTTAATCGAAGGACTTTCATTTTTGTTGAAGATTTCTATTTTTTTTTAACAATAAACGAGCGATTTTTTGGTCGACAATCGAAAGTTATCTGCCGGAAGCCGCCATTTTGTTAATTTTTGAAAAAAAGCTTCGATTAAGGACTAGATTTATTATTAAACGAATTGTTTTTTTTGGTTTTTTTATTTCAGATGATCCAGTAAAATTTTATGATGGTCGCCGCAAAGCACTACATGCCGAAGGGGGTCCGACAAAGATGGCGATATTTTTATAAATAATCAATATTTTCCTTTGAACATTTGTACAAGTCAAGTTGAAACATAACGTAAAAAGTCTGTGTAACCAGTTTTGTAAAACAAACTTAATTACTATGAAAAAAATATTGAAAATCCTCGTTTTTTTCACGCCTCTGACTGCACTTCACTCCTTAATATGACGATTATTTGATAGCTAACAGTTGGTAACAGTCAATCGGCTCCATGCATAAGCATAGGGCGCTCCCTTTGTGCTGCACCCCCGATGCCTAAACCCCATAACAACCTCAAAACCTGTGCTATAGACAATTTCTTTAAAATATATTTGCAAATGCTTTGGTTCTCGAAAATTGAAAAATATCGTAAAACATAGATGGAGCTGATTCGGATAGGCATCGATAAGAGGCTTCCGGATTTTCCGCCAGTCACTTTTCGAGTCACCTTGTGTGCATATAGATATAATATAAACATATTTTTATCAATATGTTAAAGTCGTTGTGGGGTTAAGTCAACACCGAGCTGAATTTTTTTCGGGACCTTTATAACCTCTTTGCTGATCATCCTGTGCAGTTTGAATACGATGCACAGTACCGTTTTTTAGAAAGAAAAAAAACGACAACACGACTTATTTCGTGGGCTAATTACATTACGCTTATGGAAAACTCCTGATCATTTTTCAGTACATTATCAATATCTGCTAAGTGAAAGTTAACACGAAGCTGAAAAAATATGTACGGTTCGACTAATTATCGGACTAACTCTTGGTACCGTGAAAAAGAGGATTCGCAGTACCGTTATAAAATTATTAATATTTTTTATAGCTAATTTGTGCGAAAATCAAACAAAAGATCAGACTGTGCAATCATGGCAGCGTTGTAGACGGCATAAATGCTACCTATCTTATCGGTATTCGGTAATTATGCCCGGGAACCGCAAACTACTCGGTCAGGGTAATTAACAACGAATATTATTGGTACTTATTCTCTTAATTAGTAATAATAACTTAATATTAATTTGATAACTATGTTCAAAAAATTATACATTTCTAGACATTTCTAAGCAAAGACAAAATAACGCGGTTTTTTTTCATACGTACATTTTTTTTAGAATATCGGAAAATTATTAGTTTTTGATTTCTTCGAGATTATAGACAGCTTCAGTACACACTATTTCTTTCCAGCGGAATTTTTTTTACTCGGACCGATATTTATTTTTCACAGCTCCTTGGGCCGTTATTGAGGTTGCGAATGGGACGCATATGTTTCTAACTTCGCGACACTTCTGCCAACCTCGGCATTATGATATACCACGATTTACGACGTTGCCAATTCGTTTCGTGTTAATTGAGCGAGAAAAAGTTATATAAAATAATTAAACAAAGTAATGAAAACACTTCGTGTAATCAGCGAATATTCAAAAATGCATATTTTCACAAATAGATATAGAAAAATAGTTCGAAAACGTACGTTTCATATGACGATTATTTGAAAGCTAACAGTTGGTAACAGTCGATCGGCTCCGTGCACAAGCATCTGGCGCTCCCCTCGTACTTCACCCCTGACGGCTAAACCCCATACAACCGTAATATACTATTCATATATAATATATGTATCAGTATATCGATGAAAAAAAATTGAACGATTCACACTGTTTCAACGTGATAAAAAAGATTATCCCGTTCAGCACATACTACGATTACAGTACAGTGGTAACCTGAAGAATTTGGTGGTCGCGCATGTAACGACTTTTTCCACTGGCCCTTCGAGATACTCGAGTTTGTATATTTACGTTTATTCGTAAGAACCCACATGACTGCTGCACCACTGACCTTGAGATCCCAGATATGAATATTTCCATTTTCGGTGCCGGCATAGAGATGCTCCACGTACGGTGTTATTTTGAACGAGAGACTGTGAACGGGGCCGGCGTCTCCGCGAAAAATGTAAATCGGATCGGGCGGAAGTATAGCCATGATTTTTCCTTCTGCCCCTCGAGTGTCTTGTTGTTGTTAGGGGGGAGGTGAACGACTGCGAGAGAAGGCGGGAGGCACACGAGACGTCGCGTCGATGAGCGGATGCCTCTGAAAGCCCGTCAAACTTTGTTGTCATTGGAATAAAAGAGAAAAATAAATAAAAAAAACAGAATCGAAGCGGTGAAGTTTTGACGCTTCTTTCTTATTTTCCTTCACCGTTAGGTTTTCACCTACTTTCGTGCGGAATTGTGTCACGACGTGTCGTGCAAAACCTCCCGTCTTCCGTGCGTCACCAAGAGGAAGCGATGCGTCGCGAGTGGAGCATGGATGGAGACTGAACGTCGCACCGCGACCGAAGAGCATCGATCGAAACTCGACGCGAATTATTCCGTGTGTTCACATTTGGCACACGGGCGAACGAATGAGTGACGAATGGAGAAAAAAAAAGAACCGGTAATGCGCGGCGGCGGCGCGCAAGCGTATCACGCGAGTGTAGGATGCTCGTTGTCGTACCGATCCACGGTAAGAAAGAATCGAACGCGAATCGAACGCTCGAGAAGCGTGGCGAAGCGCCCGAGGTGTTCCCCGGTGACCGACCGACGGTAAATAAGGCGACGTTCTAAGCGACTGTTGGTAAGAGCAGATGCTACCTCATTTACCGACTGTTGGTATGCTAGGGTCGCGTACTATCTAAGCGTGCTCGCACGCTTCGAATTTTTCTTGTACATTTGGTGCTCAAACTTTTTGATAATTCGTCATCACTCGATTTCATCCGTTTTCTCGCATTTATTTTCAGCCGATTTCGTCGCGTTGCGTTCGCAGGAAGTAGGGCCACGCTCTCGAACAGTAGCGGGTGCGTGACTGTTCGTAAGGTGCCGGCAGCACGCGCAGGCGCTACTGCTAAGCTTCACCGCGCAACCAGCCGCCGAAGCGCTCACACAGGAGCATCCTCCCGATGAAATAGCGCGAAGGATCCGCGAGCTTGTTACTTTTTTCTTACCGTTATAAATAAATACAATCACCGTGTACAAATGGGCCACCAAGGATAGATTATTTTGGACGTGAATCGGCTGAGGCATTTATTTGTTTTTTTGTCTTTTTTTTATACATATATACTCATTTATGTCAGAATCTCTGGATATCGGTTAGATCTGGCCACCGTTCGGGCAGACGTCGAATTATACATATCCACAATGAATTTCACAATAACATCATAATTCCTTATATTTTCATATTTTTTTTAATGGCGTGTTACATCGATCATTCATTTTATTATTCTTTTCTTTATTGTTTGGTTATCGGGTTAGGTATAAGTTTTTTCTGTTTTTTTCTCTTGCTCGCTCTCTCCAGCCCCCCTTCTCTTTTTCGTTACTTCATTATTCGTTATAGTAAAATATACACATAATTCATATTTATCGTAATAATATCGTATTGATATAACATATCGATTTATTAATATTTGTTTTTTTTTCTTTTTTGGTTTGAAATATATCAACAATTGCAAGCTATCTAGTATATAATCGTTTCTTTTTGTCGGAGGACCGCCCCGGCTCTTCGCCGATGTCTTCAAAAAAGTCATTTGGGAAAACTGAACTATATATATATATATATATATCAGACTCCGTGAAATCCGGCGCGTTCTTCCTTTTTAATTTCACAATTCGCGTTTTCCCTCTCTCTCTCCTGCCTTTGCCCTCTTCGTGTGATTGTTTGACACATATATATAAACTTAATATATATATATATTTATATACGGATATATCGTAGAAAGAGGAGATCGAAAAGAAAGAGACAGTGAACACGATCGCGCAGCGCGATCGTTTCATCAGCGGAAGTCACGTTTGCACTACACTTCTATAGAAAAAAAATAATGAGTTTGAGACAACGAGGGAGTCAAACTTTGTAACGCTAATTTGATTGAAAATTTAACCCGACGTGTAATTTTGCCACCACAGACGTTCTCCCTCTTTCTTTGTTTTCTCAATCTCGATCGAATCGGTCCCGCGCGCGACGTGACGTTCGTCGCCGTTCACAAGTCACCTGACCCCGTGCGGCAGAGCGAAGTGGGGTTCGCCCGGCGCGCGCAGCAGGTGAGCGGCGAGTGTATGCGAACGATTCGGGGGGCGCTCTTTCCTCTCTGGTAGCACGGATTTCTCATTTTTCGTACTTTTTTCTCGCTTCCTTCGTTTCTTCTCGCCCACGCTCTTGGAATATTCGACGCGCTAGTAGCTAGTAGAGGGGCAGGAGACTGGACGAAGAAGGGAGATTGACTCTTCGACTCTTGAAATATAAATTCAAATTGATTGTTTCATTGTACAGTGACGCAGACGATCGCTCGCTTTATTTTTTTTGTCGCACGCATACATCGAATGAGCAGTCTTTGGATGGAACTCGTAGATAGTGATCGCGAGGGCGTCGGGGCGGGGGGACGGCGGGAAATTTCTGTACACGTACGCGGAGAAACAAAGTCACCAATGCTCTGCCATTAATGCTTCAATTATCATTAATATTTCATTATAATTACTTTCATTGTTGATATTATTTGTTATTTTGTTTTTGATAATATGTACAGGGGCCAGAAATGAGATTCTCCACTGTCTCCGGGACAAAAGGGAAAATCACGTGACACTCACACCGCGCGTACCATCGAGTTAGATTCAGCCGATAATGAAGTTTACGATAATAATTCTCATACGACAGTCGTACCAAAGTAGCGTAGGCGAACGAAATGAGGAGCGAGGGGTCTATAATTGTCCGAAAAAACAACTTTTGTCGAGGGAAATAAAGATGTTCTGACGAAATACGGGAACGAAAGGAGAGTCACTTCGTAATGTATAAGGAGGGGGGGGGGGTGGTTCTAATGACGTGACTCCTGGTGGCGAAGTCGTGAACTTCGTAACTTCGTAACATGCTATAATAAAAATGATGAAATGAAATGTTTCTCAACGGGCTCTTTTTTATCGCGTCATTGAAGATTGTCATTGTTTTTCCTTTCTCACCCTTTTCAAACTCGGAAAATGTTTTACTGTCCGTTAAAACGGGTCCCTGTTCTAATTGAAAAAGTGAAGGATCATGATCTTGTCGAACACGAAATATGGTTATAGCCGCGCTTGTGCACTTCCTGTTTTCACTGCTCATTGCGCGGCGTTTAGAACCGGATGTTTATCCTATCCTTTTTTTCTTCATTCCAATCCTCGAGAAAAGAAAGTCAATGGCCCTGAATGATGTTTGAATGTACGAGAAAAAAACGTTAACCGAAGGTGCAATTTCTCGTTCCCGGATGGTCGCTATTAGAGCGCATGCGCGCGACGAGCGGTCAGGCTCGAGTGAACGTAACCTCCAAAACGTAACCGAGAATCGACAGTTTTTTCGGATGATTTTGGACCGCTTCCAAATACGGTATTGAAAAGTGACACGATTTGAATTGTTGACTAGAACGTTCTTCCCTTACGCTCCTCTCGTTTTACACGCCGAGATCTTAAGACTCTTTTCTTTAAAATCTAATTTAAGCAGGTACATAGACACGGGATTTTCGGAGACTTTTTCGTCCTTTTTTGTCTTAACAGTCATTTTTCTTCTCTTTAAGATTCTTCAAAAATTATCGAACTGTGCGAACATTCCAAACAATCCTCTCAACGTCCGCTTTGTATAATGTTAGTCAGTATCGAACTCTTCAAGAGTGTACATGTGTGTAAACACATCGAGAGAAATGACAGCATTTTTCAACCGCAACGAGAGAACTGTCTGAACGCGCGTTCGCACCCTATTTAGAGGTCTTATCGTGCCAAGTACCGGGCCCGAAACTGCCCGCGACGAGGGCTCTTCTGCCACGGTCGCGGCCAATCCAAGCGTGCGCCTCTCTCCCGCGGCCGCGACCAATCCCAGCGCTCCGCGAGCCAGCGTGCAGTATATAAGAGCGCGAGTCGCGGTGGACTGGTCAGTGTAATGCGAGATCGTTTCGTCGATCAGTAAGTCCCACAGGTAAGAACAAAAATCCACTATACGCCCATCTATATATATATATATAATAAATAGTCAATGCCTCTTCTTATTTCAGACAATTTCTTTCGAAAAATACAGTTTTATGATGTTTTCCCAAACGTCCCTCCAGCGAGATCATGAGGATATTTTGCCCTTCGATCGTCCCTTTTGCAATCTTCTGTCTTTCTGCTTGTTTTAAATTATTTTTATTCACGTCATTGTGCTCTAGCTATATTCCCTATTCTTAAATGTATGTATATATATACACACAGAGCGTTTTTCTTCGTTCGAATTCGTTCTCTTCCTAGTCACTTTTAAAAGACGCAGCAGCGTCTCGACTCCATGTAGAAAACGAAATCGCCACCTAATACATGTGTTAGCCCATTTTAAATTGTTTCCAGCTCTTTCCGAACGTTTATATATATATGTTTATATTGCTCGGAATTTTGGCTTCACCGCGTCGTCGTCCCTCGCATGCTTTACGGATCGTCGATCCAGCTTGAATCTTGTACGCCCTTTTCGAATATAATACCGCCATTTTGTTTTACTGATGTGCACATACAAGTTGTACGCACCGCGGTACTGAAATCGTCGCGAATAATGCCTTTTTTATCATTCAAACGAGGAGAACCTTGTGAGGATAAGCCATCGATCCCGTACGATTAGAATTGAGAATAAGTTTTAATAAGTCGACGAACAAGAATAACATTGACCCCTGTGTGTGTGTATGTACCGTCGCTCGGGTTCTTTGTGACTCCGAGCAGGGGTATGACAAGCCCCCTGACACTGGGTACTATTCCTATGGCAATAAATTACTCGCATGTTGTCCGGGATGTTTGATTGCGCTACAGTCCACTTCGTGGCGCTAGTAGTCATCTGCTCGTTTTCATTTACGCATGCGCGTTTCATGCTCGGTATAATAATAACATTTTAGGGGTGTTTGGAGTTTTGCGCGTTTTACGGTTGTGTTGTGACTTGTGGCTTGTGAGTACAATACAATTTTCAGAACATTTTAAATGTCAAAAAATCAATCCGCGATCTTTGAAGTGAATTTTCTGTTTACCATGACATACCTTCTGGATTGTGTGTAGGTTATAATTATCAAACGACGAAGAGCGGCAATTAGTTTGAGATAAATCATGCCGACATGCATCGTCCCTGGTTGTACCTCAGGGTATAAATCAAACCCAGAAACGGTGAATTTTTTCACAATTCCCAAGAACCCGCAAACTGAGAATTTGTGGAAAATAGCTGTGCGGCGAAAGAGCAGCTGTGTGAAAAGTGGAAGAGCAGTTTGCGAGAAGCATTTCTAGAAAACTGAAATAATTTGGGAACGCCACTTCCTAAGTCCCGACGGAAAAGTGCTTGGAATAGTGAGTTCGATAATTTTTATTGTCGTAACCCGAATTTTTTTTCTTATTGCATTCGAATGATGACAAAAATTTTGGAGGAAATACAAAATCCCTCACTTAAAACAAGGAATTGTCCCATTGCTATTTCCGTGGACCAAGACAGAACAGCTACAGTCAGAAAATGTGTTGACAAAAAATAAAACGGCAGAAAAAAAAATCGAAATTTCGTACCAAGAAAAAAACATTCAAGGTTCGTTTATGTATCATGAAGAAGAAACCGGTCGTTTTATTAAAATGTATATCAAATGTTGATATTTTGAATTTAAAAATTATTCGAGGGTAATAAATACATTTTTCCTCATATTTGTATGTATCGATTTATTTCTTGAAATCTTCATGCTTGTTTAGAAACCGACACGCACGCAAATGTTTCCTTCCCGGTCTCTAACTGCCAAAAAACAAATACATTTCCAGTTACATCATTTTAAACGATTGATATAATCACATTATAATAATGATTATAATTAACATTTTCTCCGTTGTTTGGTGGTTTCGGCTGGTTCACAGGTTATATGGCATGTATATATTTATCGAGCAGGTGACTACTAGCGCCACAGGTGGCAACGATTGAAAATAAAAACGACGGACCATTTCGCGAGCCATGTATGACTGATGGTGACAGGGGGCTGGGTATGACACTGCTCGGTACTTTCGCTATGCGAAATGTCCGCATTTATTAGTGTCAAACTCTGCTACTCACGGCGCTACTTCTCACCTAAAAAACTTGAACGTCCACGCGCTGTCGCCACATATATACAGGGTGTCCTGTAATGAATGGATGATTCTGCAACTGTCGATAGGTCGGATGAAGTCCTATTATATGCTGGAATTTCAGTTTAGGAAAAGCCCACGGTTTTCGAGATCAGATCATCTTTTAGTTTTTTGCATGCCATTTCTACAAACGATAACTTTTTTGATGCGGTATTAAAAAAAAATACTCTTGTTTATTTGTTTTATCTAGGAAAGTTTTCTTTTTAACCTTAAATGTTAAGGAAATTTTATGAAAAAGATCTTGTGCGAAATGTTCATACCAACCAATTCGAACATTTGACTTTGATAGCCTGCGCTGTGAAAAAACTACGCATATCGTGCCAAACACTTTAAAAAGTTGTTTAGTTATTGTCGATTCATATCGTTTGTAGCAAGGGCATGCGAAAAGCCAACAGCAGATGATTTTTTTGTCAAAAAATAACATAAAGTCCAGAATCTCTAAAACCGTGGGACTTTTACTAAACTGAAACTCCAGCATATAGTAGGACGTCATCTGACCTATCGACAGTTGCAGGATTATCGATTCATAACAAGACACTCTGTATATATATGGCGACGTCCTTCTTCGCCGGATTAATAAATCTACACGTGCACATTTATAATCCGCCAATACACATATTACATTATCAATACACTTGACATTTCTATTATGATAGCATAATTAATAAAATGATGATGATGCCAACAATCTTAGACGTACGTATGAAAAATGGAACTGCACTTTTCCAATATACCGGGTGGGCATTACTAAATGAGAAATCCCACCACGCGGTTAGCACTTTTAGTTATACAAAAACTGGTTAAAAAAAATTAATCTTCCATGCTCCAAATGTCGAAATTCGAAATGTGTGTCTTGCGCTTGCGATTGTCGTGCCGGCGTAGAACATTCTTAGGTGATAAGTAGCGTCACGTACAGGTCAGAGGTAGAGTTAAGAAATCCGAACGAAAACGCATAGCGTCTCAATGCATAGGAGTAGTGCGGCGTGTCACCCCCCTGACTCAGAGAAACATGGAATGACATAAGCTCATTGCTGATTTGATATTGTGCATCACGTCAAGTGTGACTTCCGAAACGATTTTATATCGCTTGCCAAACAACAATTAGAAATGGATACTTGAAACGTTGGATATCTTCGCGAGTCTAATAATATTTTCAAAACACATTCTGAGTACTCGAATTTTCATTCGGTGATACAATAATACAGTCACGTGATATCCGTGTTCACATGTGAAAATTGGACATTCCTTGTGAACGAGTCTGTCGATTAAATTGGCAAATGAGTGTCGGAATGGAGGGCTATTATTTATCGTCGATTTTATTTTGGCTTTTCTACACGAACACTATGGAGTCACAATAGTGAGCAAGTATATGAATTTGGCCTGGGCCCCGTTTCCTGCCACCCTCAGCCCCTTCTTTCTTTCGTTATGCAATTGTGATCACTCAGACAATCGTGATCACAGCAATTGTGATCACTCGACGCCAGAAAAAATAATACTCATTGCGCCCCCCCCCCCGCCCGCCGCGCGACGCACCATAAGAAAACGAGAAAGATTTATTTTACCGTTTACTTACTTTACCGACGGACGGTTTAAACAAAAGCGAGAAACGTGTCCTACGTAAACGTACACGCGCGTTCGAATCGCGCGGCGATTTTTTTCGCTGTAGGCGCCGCTTGTTCGGTTCCGACAAGGGCCAAACGATCGTTGCTCGCGGTTAGTTGACCGATCGCAAGATCTCTGCGCGCATGCGCAAACATCGAAAAAGAACGAGGGAGAGAGAGAGAGAGAGTGCGAAAAAAAGAATAAAAAACCTGGGGCGGGATACAGAAATATGTCGTTAGGCCATCTGGTGGGGAATTTACTATGTTTTTTTAAATATAATTTCTTTGCTGCAAGAATACAATGAAATTGTGCGCGAAATGAAATGAAATGTTCTCGGTGCACACGACGTATCGGAAAAGGGATATGATGATTAATAGCAACGATTGTCCTGATGATAGATCGGATTATCGCTTTTTCCTTTTTCTGTCGTTCTCACAATGTCTTCTTTTAAGATTCCATTTTCCATGTAAGATTCATACGCTTATTCGTGTACCGAGAGAACAAACGAAGAAAGGACTGGTATTGCAGATGATATATATCCGTGAGCATATTACTTCTCTCTACCTCCTCTTTCCTATTCTATAAAATATTCTATAGGCCATCTTTTATTCCCTAAATACGAGAGGAATCATAATACTATACAATTGACAGTATCGTTGGTCGCATTGTGACTATTGTCGTCGTTGACGAATTAAACACACAAAAAATGCACTGTGGATTGATTTAATTAAAAAATCACTACAATAATGAAATTTCCCTTTTGATCACTTTATGCTTAACACTAAATAAAAAACTAATTTACAGCAATTAAAATTGTTTGTCGGTGACTCGCATGAGCGTGTCGTAAAATTATGATCACTTTTAAATCTATATATATATATATATATATATGTATTTACATAAATATCGACGACGATAGCCCAATCGATCGTTTTCGTGTCATTGCTACAATTATGACGTTCGTCCATACGGTAAGAGAAGAATTTAAAAAAAGAAACAACACTTCAGCATTACTTGTATATTTTAATTGTATTTATCGAACCGTAACGGCGCGCACACATACACACACACACACGTACATACATGTATGTATGCATTGACAAGTCAAAATTTCACAAAGGTGTATGAAACCTTGCGAGAAAGAAACTAAATAATCAATGGCAAATCTTGCTTTCATCTCGGCCAGTATCATTTTCGTTTTCTTACCGTTACATTTTTTAATTTTCATTTTAAGGCAAATCTGTTTGAATTCAACGGTTATGACAAAATCTTGCCCAATCCCTTATTTCCTGAATTGAATAAATTTTCGAGACATCGGGAAACTACATTCCAACACACACATATTCGCGTGTATCGTTATTCATTGATTTATTATTATATTTTTTTCTCATTTAATTTTATATATCAAAGATATATCATCTGAAACGTATATACTCATAACTTCTGCTCCTCTGTACACTTTTTCGCGATCTCTTCAGCTCTTTACCTCTTGTCGTACCATTTTTTCCCTTCTCGCTCTTTTACTCTCCGCCCGCCCCGCCCTGTCCGTAATTCATACGGTGTGTATGTGTGTGTGTGTGTTTATATGTGTATATATGTATGTATACACACACGCACGCGCGTGCGCGCGCGCGCACACACACACACACACACACACACACACACACACACACACACACACACACACACATATTTACCGATCAATCGATGTATCGTAATGATATCGATTACATATACGTTAATTTACTCTCTGGCTTGTACTCTAAACTACTAGTTTTTATTATATATATATATATATATATATATATATATATTCGGGCGATAAATCAATTCTCATTGATCTTATTCTCATACCTACCTACATATACCTACCTATATATGTAGGTAGGTATGAGTTGCGTGATCAAATATAAACGTTTATGGTATTTATCTCGACGGGGATATATGTATTTAATTTAGAAATAACCGTGCTGGAGTGAACTTGATTTTTTCTTTGAATATATGTTGCCATAATTTTTCGCTCGAAGTCTTATCGTATCGAAGTAGGATGGCGGATTTTTTCGGATCGCAACTTGTTATTTCGGTCTCGTCAACATAGACGGTGCGCTTCCGCGAATAAGGGCTCGCAACGGTCCTTTTGCATAGGGAAATGGCCGACTAACCCGAAAATACGCGCAATGATGCTGAATCGCATTTTCGGCATAGGAAAATCTACCTCGATACACATGTATCCCTCTCTCTCTCTGTCTTTGCATTGAGGATTTTTTTCTCATTTCACTATTGTGCACATTCTTGAAACCGAAATGTTTGCTACGAATAATTCGTACTCGGTGTATACGATTAAGGGATAGTGGAAAAAAGGCTAATTTTTCGTTTTTTTTTTACGGCTCCAAAACGAGATGAAAATGGCACGGGATTGTCGGTGGAGGGGGGAGTGGCGGCGAAGGTAGAGGAATAATGTATAAGGACGTATGTATTGTCGTATGTATATAATTAGGACATGTATGCACATACCGTGTACACTCGGTGTGTCAGTCTGTATATAATCAGTCAGAAGATGCGTCAAGTCGATGGAAAACTGCCAGTGACATCTGTGTCTGACACGGGCAAACAAGATGGGCGCGTCACTGAAGGGCAAGAAGTTAATAAACAAAACTCAGGATTATCGGGAAATATGTCGGGCACGATGCGCGGGCGCTACGGGAAAACCAATCTTTGGGATGAATAGCGTCGTCCGTGTGCTCTCGACGTATACTCGATAATTGATCTCACGTTTCACCAATCACAGGGGACTTTTAGCGATGTCGATATTATGCCGCGTTTCTTTTTATTCATTTTTTCATACACTCTGTCCATCGAGAAAATTGCTTGCGAATGAAATTTTTATTCCAGAGCCTATCTTCCCGACAGAGCAGCCTACTTTACCGGCCGCGCACCCTACTTTACCCACAAAGCGGCCTAATTCACCGACAAGGCATCCTACCTTACTTACAATGTACCGACCGTTTTCTCTTTAGAAGTCAACTCGATCCACAAAGATTGCGATCTCTTCACTGCGCAAACGCGTACTTGAAATCAGAATTCTGAAACACAGTAACGCAAGAAAGCAGCAAAAAGAACGGTCTCTTGAGGATGCGCGCGCGATCCCAAGTCGACGCGACACTCAAGTCACTGGCAGTTTTCTCATCGCTGCCTCGACAGCCGAACAGCTAAGCTATATATATAAAAAACATGCTAAACTGAATAACGATGAATATACGATAAAACACAGTCAACAATACACGATTTATCAACATTGTACAAGCGTCGCGACCCTCCTTCCGCGCACTCGTTTTTATCTCTCTGCTATGCGTTTCAACTACATTTATTCATTTGATTAATAGCGATATAATTCGCGATCTCACCTAACGTACCCGGATCTTTCGGGGGGGGGGGGGGGGGTCGAAACCGAACCGGGACAAAGAGGGTGGCTAATCAAATGTCCCTGTCTTTAGGAATGTTTGAAAAAAATATACGCAATGCTAAATTAAAGTATGACGTAAAGAAGGAATGTGACAGTCTTTTCCGCGTGACCTTGAGCCTAGTACACGACAGCGGCCCGGGGGTAGAAGTCGAAACAAGATCGTGTAAAACTCAGATGGCCTTTTAAACGCATTATACATATATACGCGCATGCGTCACGTGACATAAATGTGTATCGAACTTACGATTACCCCAAGATCCAAGTAATTCAGTCTAGGCTGGTGCGCGTTTTGTATTACGTCAAGACACGCATATATACACATGCATACACATACGCGTGTATAAAATTGAAAACTAATTTCCCCCAATTTCTTTATCCAACAGCTGCTGCCCTTCCTATTCATTTTACGAATCTACGAGATAAAAAAAATTATGCGAACGAAAAAGAAATAAATGAATACGTAAATAAGTAAACAGGTACGCATGTTGTTCTGAATTTGTTCATGACGCGATGGAGTGAGCCTTCCTTTTATATCTACGGAGTTAATCGCAATAGATCATATATATATATATATATGAGCAGTTACGTTCAAGGTTCGGGGGTGGCTAGCTTGACAAGGCTAATAAAAGAAGATTAGATGGAGGGAATGACGTGTGTTACATGACCCACCCGTTCCCGTGTCAGGGCTATAAGGGCAAAAGAAGAGGAAGAGACATAGCGAGGTTCGGTGAGAGGAACATATACCGTGTGCTTGTGTGTGTGTGTGTGTGTTTGTGTGTGTGTGTGTGGGTTTTGTGCGCGGCGCCCTTTTCCTTAAGGGTAGGGTCGACCTGTGACCTATCACTACATATATATACATATAAGTATCCGGCTTTATTTAAATATAAATGAATATAAATAATCTGTATATTTAGGTTATATATAATATAAATAATATGTCTATATGTACATTTGTATGAATGTATGTGCACACACACACACATACACACACACGCACACACAGACGCACGCACGCACGCACGCACACACACACACACACATGCGAATGTCTGTATATATATGCTTAGGAATTTAATATAAAATTTATCGAATGGGGTGCGACGCTTTGCGGAAGAAAATCGCAATATGTTACGCCAACCATACGTAGGAGAAAGAAAAAACAAAAGAAATATACATTTGAAAAATCAGAGAAGAAATATGACGGGGTGATGAGTAATGGCTCCGACGATTTGCGAATCGAGACCGAAGTTTGTGGAATATGTATAAGTCTATGTTCTCTGGTCGCGCGGAGATGAGAATTTCTCTCGGCGGGACAACGAGAAATAGGATAGCATCGAAACAAGATAACGGGACTCCGAGAGGATTCAATTTCCGTTTTTCTTCAATGTGAAATAAAATTGTTAAGACGTGTATTCACGAATTCTCTCGGGTGTCGCGATGAAAAACATTGTATTTCTTTTTTCAGAATCATTCCGCGAGTGTACGAATGTGAAAAATATGATTTGTACGAATGTGAAAAATGTGTTTTGCACGAAAGTTCGCGAGGCATCGTTGGGGTATTATTTGGGCTAATCGAATACGGATATCCGGCAATTATTTGGGTACACGGTCGTATACGACAACTGAAATGGATCGTTAACGCGCGTGTAATTTGATAAGTCACGATCGAGCTGAAGAAAATGGATCGTAAACATGAATTAATTCGCGTGTGCGTTATGTAACCTGCAATTTGGCAAAGTACACGTAATACGATTCCGGTTCATTCGAGCGAGGCGAGTCTCGTGTTCTAACCTCTCTATGTGGCCTCCGTAACCTACGATTTTTCCGTCTCTTTTATTATTCTCTTTCTCTTAGTGCCCTTTTTGCAGGTTGTTAAACATTAGGGCGACGGTACAATTGGACGAGTCGAAAGCCTTGCGTTTTCTCGTCGATCTCACCAGGCGCATTCTAGTGGCCGCTTTCTCAAGCTTCTGTATTGCCGAGACTGGGCTTTTTCTCTTGCAAACTCCGCGGAGACCTACATCCCGAGGTCGTTGACCTCCATCCCTCCCTACCCTGGCGATGTCTTGGTCGTTCACGTACCGCACATACGTACTCTTAATCTTTTTTTGCCCTTTCACGAGCTACATCTCCCGGGAAATGCGCGATGTAGGGAGACAAGCGACACACACATCATTAACGGAACGCAGTGGTAGCGCTAGGGAAAAAAAGTTTGCGAGAGGCTGGCTTGTGGTCCATCACAAACACGGTCTTACATAAACGTCTGGAAACGACGGTAGCGCGGGTTGGCACTCCTAGGGTGCGTTCGACTTTGGCGCTTACACGCTTTCAGCGTTGTGAACATCGCTCATGTCGTTCGACGTGGCCCTGGGCGCACTTACAGGAGCATTTATGGAGTCACGCGTGACGTCGTTACCGCTGCCATAGTGTGCTCACAAACGCTTCTCTCAGCGATGTAGGGAAACAAAAGCGTGAGCGTTAAGAGCGGGCTTATTGTCGAAACGAACGCCACGTGAGCACAATGACAACGATGATTCCCAGGTAGCAATTTCCAAATAGTTGTCCAGAAGTTGTCTAAATGGGTACCAAATGTCCGCTTGGAGGTTATCTATAAGTTTATCCTATGCCCAACACTTGACAGTTGTCTTTTTGGATGGTCAACTCGAAAGTAACAGCCGGGCGGACATTTGTTCGACTTTTGAACAACTTTTTGAAAATTGCCATTCGGGTTATCACTTTGTGAGAAATTATCAACAATGGCGGCAACAGCTTTACGCAACGGCTTTCGGTCAATTCGGAGGACCCTATTTATAATTAAAAAAACCTCTTTGATAGAGTTCTAAAGGCGAGTTAGGGGATTTCTTTTGAGGAAGATGTCCAAAAGATAGGAAAAATGTTCTCATTCCATCTCTTTATCACTACCATTTTCTATTAGACTGTAATCTTCAGCACTATCAGTTTCATTGTTAATTATGTTGAACAACTCGTCAATTATTTGAAAACCATCAAAAGCTTCTGCTGCGCCCGCCATCTTGATACTTATAATGCCAACCCGAACGATTTGAGTTCCGGAAAGCGTAAGCTCGTCGAAGTGGGCACAGTTCAACCCGAACGTGCCACAGCACCGCTAACAAGCGTATAGGCGCTGTACGCGTGTAAGCGCTCAAATCAAACCCTCCCTTAGTGGAGTCGTTTTTCATTCCTATTCCTATCGGTTGGTGCGTGATGGTAAAGCGATGTGGTGGGCGACGGAGAGAGCTCTAATCTTTTCCGCATAACCGCAGCGCATGCGCCGTTCGCCCTAACTTCATTTGCCGTATTGTCATGCAAGCTGCATAATATACAAAAGCAATAAAAAGTAAAGTATCGATTCGAAAGAAAGCTGATTACCATTATAATCATCGTAATTGAGCTATTCTGTATATCCTACAAGTTGATTTCAATTGTTAAGCGGCCGCGATGAATATGAACGATATTCATTTTCATTATTGCGAGAAGACAGTTTGGCATAGTTGCGGCACGCTCAGCTATTTTGGGCTCGAGACCACGCGGCTTGTTGTTTTTCTTTTAATTTTTGACTTGTGATTTCGCACAATCTTAGAATTCATTATTAGTGATCAAAAAACAATTTGTAATATTCAAGCAGTCGTTGCGATATACATGAACAAAGATTGCTATAAAAAAGGGATTAAAAAAAAATGTCATGTGAAATTGCGGATCTTGTAGCGCAAGTCCTCGTGATATCTGATTACAAATAGAGGTTATATTAGCAATCACGTCACAAAACGAGGGTAAACAGTGCGAATGAATACAGCGGCAAGGAGTAGAGGGGGAAGCACATCCCTTTTCTACAGCGACGCGTAGGGGATCGAAAAGAGGCGACCATAAGCGTGCCGGCAGCCCACGTCGAAAATTAAACGTCGTTGCAAGACCTGTATGTAAGACTGTGGTCACAACATTGCCGGGGCACAGTCCCTGGGACAACGAGCCATCTGCGTGCGTGCACGATGCGTGAAAAATAAGTAGATCGCAGGAAATCCCAGTAGCTCGCAGTGTCCCTAGTTTTCACAACGGGAACTGGTGAATTTGCTTCGCCACGCGGGTCTACCTCCACGACGGAACTCTCCAAGCCCGTGAGCGCACCCCCTAGCGCCTCGAAATCGAAGGTGCGTTTGACTGAGTCGCTTACTCGTTTGTGCGCTCAGTAGCGGTCCTTATTACGCTTTCCAGATCTTAAATCGTTCGAATTGGCATTAATAGTATAAGATGGCGAACTCAGCGAAAGCTTTTGCTGGTTTTCAAATGAATTACGAGTTATTTGAGATAATTAACAGTGGCAGTTATGGTGATGAAGATTACAATCTAATCGAAAGTAGTAGTGATGAAGAGTCCAAGTGGGAAAATTATTCTCCACTTTCGAATATCTGCCTTAAAAGAAATCCCGTATCTCGGATGTAAAACTGTATTGAAGAGGTTATTTTTTAGAAATTGGGTTCCCCAAATAACAGGAGATCGCTTGCGTGAAGCTGTTGGCGCTATTTTTTAAAAATATCTCACAAAGAACTGCCCAACTGGCAATTTTCAAAAAGTTTTCCGAAATTTCGGCATCAAATGTCCGCCCGGAGGTTACCTTCGAGATGACCATCGCTCGAAAAGATAACTTCTGGACACATGATAACTTATAGGTAGCTTCCAAGCGGACATTTGATGTCTATTCAGATTCAGACGACTTTGTGAAAATTTTGTTTATATTGCTACCTGGGTGGCAATTCGTTGGGTTTTGTTGTACTCCGGCGACGTTCATTTTGACATTAAGCGCTCTTTTATCTCTTACGCTTTAAACGTCGTAAATGTTTCCATTGGGGCCAAGCCGAACGACGTAAGCAATTCTCACAAATGCTGGAAGCGCGTAAGCGCCCAAGTCGAACGCACCCCAAAAGCCACTCCGCCATTTCTTTTCTCATAATTCGCGAACTTCTGATAACCTGTAGCCCCCGAAGTGGAATATCGTTGCGAATTCATTCCTCGCCAAGTTTTTAATCGCGATCATTGTACGGATAACAATAAGCGGGCAAGAAGTTCTGCGAGCAAGATATTATTCGGGTACTTTATCGAAGCGCGAAGCGAGCATTCGCCACGATATAGGTTACGTTACGGTCGCTCGAGTTGCTTCGCAATTGCTTCGGCGTTCCTATAAATTACACTCACAATCCAAGACAGAACCGAGCGAGGAGCGAATGTTGTGTGGAACGTGAGTTTAAAACTCCCGCAGATGTATCGAGGTCGTGTGTATGTGTGCGCTCGAGGTGGATGAAGGAGGAGGGAAATACGACTGCGGCTTCCGACTTTCGGTCCACACCCATTTATACACGAGTATATACTCCTTTGCCTCGGCCTGCGGTACTTGGCGTTGCCGAGAGTTGATGCTGCTGAGCTTGCAATATAAATCCCTCGTGACTATAGCGTGTTTCTATGTTTTTGTCTCAATTCCAACGCCGGTGCTGCCATCGCGTCAGCGCCCCCTGCCGCTAGACAATACGACCACGAGCTACATACATGATTGGTGAAGGAGAGTCGGTGACTTTTGAGGTTTACGAGATAACGCACGAAGGGAGCAGAATATATATAGATGACGATATACATGACTGCAAAATAGCTCGCCGGTGAGCGTAGTGTGTGGAAATAAAATTACAGTTATTATATATGAGCGCGCGAGGCTATTCCGTAAACTTTTAGGCGAGTTCTTCTCGGTTTATTATCACGAAGAACATTGTTTCTCCTCTTCTTCGTTACTTAATTTCCGTTCGACGAAAAAAAAAACACCAAAGGAGCTGTATATTCGGATATACGAGGGTGGTTCGACGAGTAACTTGGTTCGATATGAAAGACAACAATCTGAGTCTTGTATCTTTAATTTTCGACATAATCCCCTCGAAGTTGGGATGACTTGTGACTATACTTTCTATCCATAGAGAGAAAGCTTCAAAACCACAGATACAGATGTCACTACCGTCCTCTCTTAGTTTGCGAACCAAGTTACTCTTCGAACCACCGTCGTATACTTCTTCGTATTTCAACTTTTGCTACCTAATTGAATCTTTCACTTTTCCTTTGCCTGTTTTCATCAAAATTGTACGCCGACAACTATTGGTAGCCCTGCGTATACAGGCGAGAACTCTCTCTTTCTCTCTCTCGCTCTCACTCTCTTTGCCTCTATTTCCTAAACCGACTAACGATGGACCATCGACTACGAACCTTGAAAACGTACTTTCGTCTTTTCATTTTGGCTAAATCATGGTTTTTTTTCCTGTTTTGAAAGAAGCGATACCATTTATCTATCAATGGAAAGCCTGATCGAACCCTGATCTTTTGTGTTTAACTTACACGATCGAACTTGATTTAGGTATACAAACCTACACTCTATGCATTAGCCAGAGTCCCAATCGCGACTCTGACCAACGTAGTATCGAACAGTCGAGTTACCATCGAAATTGTGGTTTCATTATATATTTTTGTTTGGTTACTATTATTTCCCTTTTTTGTTTTATTATCGTCATCGTCACTTTCGTCGTCTTCGCTATACGTCTTGCATTTTTGTCTTCGTTTCGCACTTTTCCCCTTCTTTTTTGCGAATTTCTTTCACGGTATTCCGAGTCGCGGTGTTGTTTCTCGCGGGGGGGGAGGGGGTAGAGGGCAGCAGTGGTCGCCTACTCGCGTGTCTCGGTCGTTTCGATGTCTAGCGCGGTCACGTCTCTTTGCACGATCGCATGAGTGGGAGAAAATAAGAGCATTTGCGAGTAACAAAAAAAAATCGAACATAACGCGCTCGGACACCCACTCGTTTTTTTTTTTGGTTTTTTCTCTACGGCGACGACGCGCACGGCATGGAGTCGCGAGAGTGGCGCCACCTGTGGGAACGTTACCTCCAATAGGATGTTTTTTGCGCGGTGGTACCTCATCTCGCGGAAGCATCCGCGCGATTGGCCGAGCTCACGAGGGTGGTGCCACTTGGCGTGAATGTATCCTCCAATAGGATCGTTCCTTTTTTTTTGCAATTTTGGTACCTTGTCGCGGAGATTCACTCGCGCGATTGACGGAGCCCGTAAGGGCGCGCCACCTCCGCGAACCTAGCCTCGAATGAAATCACAAGTATACGCACATAAACATCCGATTAGCGACGCATGTGCAAATCGGGCGACACATACGGAATACACTCGAATTTCTCGGTGTAGAATAAAACTTACACTCTATCGCGACGTACATTCGAAAGCTGATATATCGATATCTCAATACATTTATATAGTTTTTGTTTTTTTATGAGAACAATTAACGCGATCGAGGAATCCATGGTATCGCGAAGTTTGAACGGACAAGCGAGAGAACACTTGACCCCGACAAATTGGCGCATTTGTTTGCGCAGAGCCGATTTTACTTATTTACTTCCATGGTTTTTGGTTTTCCAATTTGGCATTAACGAGGGAAAAAGCGTCTCGGTTGTCGCGGGTCCGGGTGGCTCAGGTGAGCGGGAATATTCTTGTTCCTTTTTGAGGTTAGTTCATGCGTTAAAAACTCCGCCCAACGCCCGGACTGCGCAACTTCGCAAGACTCAAATATCGCCTCGATGAAAATCATTCGAAAAGTTCTCTCGCGGATCCGCGGCAAAGTCTCCGTCGATCCAGCCTCCTGGATTCCACGTTTCGCTCGAGTAAATCTCGCGGCGTAAATATTATTGGATTGTTAACGAGTTTCTTAATCTTTTTTTTTTGTTTTCCTTTGAAATAATTCACGAAGAGGTTATTTTCGAGCAAGTGCTCGAGACTTCGCTGCTTTTAAATGTCCGTGACAAGGGAGAGATCATAACAGCGACGATTGCGTTCGCTCTTCTGGGCGCATCGGCCTCGTCCGAACTACTATAATTACGTACAACAATAATCGATAAAAGCGCAATTGTGATTTCATCGAGGACCGATATCGTCCCGGCTTTTCGTTCCGCCCTTCCTTCTTCTTCATTATCCTTTTCCGTTCGAATTTTCCGTGAATGTAGTCGCGTTCTTGTCGGTACTTCCGGTTGTGTAGGTGTCGCGCGCGTGTCGCAATTTCTCTTTCTATCTCAGACCCAATTCAATTGAAATTCCCCCAAGCGAATCCATCGCCGCGACCGTAGGCGCAAACCGGAAATCCTCTATAAGCCACGAGCGCTAGAAATATTAAAGACTGAAATCATCTCCAAATTAGAGCCCGCTAGTGATGCCGCCACCGTCTTCCCATCAATCAAACCCAGGGGGCTGGCACCTCCTATCCCTTACCGTATATAAAAATGCTACGCTTTTCGACCGCTTTTTTTAGTTCTACTACCTCTCCCCGTGGCGCTAGTAGGTTTCTGACAATTTCTTATTGCGCAGGCGCGCGGCCCGCACTGCGTAAAAAACACACATAACCACCACACAACGAATACGATTATTTTGACCCGTGGTTTTGACGTTTGCAGTTTAAATCGAGGTGCGGATTGATTAAATTACTGAAATTGCTTATACTCGTGTACTAATGCCGTGTATTGTGCGCGGTTGTACCTCAGGGTACAATATAACTATCTATCGCTAAGTAATCGATTCTCGAAAATGTTATTAGCGATAAAGTTTTTCAAAATGATTCAGTTCTCGTTATGAAAGCATATAATCAGAAATGGAGCTTTTCTTTTAGATTTAGTATTGACCTTTTGAAAAAGTTATAATTTGGTACCAAATAGTTCTGTTTCCCTATTTATCTTCACGATTGTTTGTTGGCACGATCATTAGAGAATAGCAATATACAATTAATGAATAATAGATAAATTAATAACACAACAATGGTAGTATAATAAATTGTGTGTGTGTATAGATATACACCATATGAAACCATCAGTGGGTATTGTTGGTGGTATTTGGGTATTGCTCGATTATATGTACGCGTGAGTACACATACATTGCCCCTGTTCACGCGTCAGGTTTGTTCGAGAACAACTAGCGCTGCGAGTGGCAGAGTAGGACACTACAAACAGCGGACAATTCGCGTAGCAAAAATTCCAAAAGATGCCAGCCCCCTGATCAAACCTCAGGAAATCGCGACAAATTTTCGACCAAGCTCCACGTGGGAGTGCGAATACGAAATGGCGACCGCGCCATATTTACCCAAGCTTGTTTCTCAACACTCCGAAATTATAAACTTGCCTAGATATGGAAAAACACGAGCAGTGCGCGTCTGCATCGTTATCTAATTTTTGAGGTTACATTGATAGACGAGCCTATTCTCCGCGTGAACGGGCGAAGCTCAAGCCGATCACACACGCTTTTGCATAGCATAGCATAGCGCAGCACAAGATGTTTCGACCAATTGTGTAGGTCTATGCGCGTATATAGAGTACAACCGTTGTACTATATATACGCGCATAGAGCTACGCGATTGGTCGAAACAACTTATGCTATATGCTATTCTATGCAAAACCCTATGTGATCGGCTACACAGTGCATAGTCGACAAGGAATGGGGAGGAAAGTTGAACCTTAAATGGGGAACGTGCAACTCGACTGTCGCGCCTCCAGTGGTCAAAATTGAAAGCTTTTGTAGGTGGTGTAAATTAATCGAAGTATTGAAAGTGCGTCTTATTTTCCAATAATAGACGAACTAAGTTATAATTTCGCTGTATTTTCAAATTTTCCATCCCGTTGAAAGGTATTGTTGTACAGCTATATAAAAAACGTTTATGAGAAATTATTTCAGGTTATTGAAATGTCTCAAAAAAATAATAACGATGTATTAAGATTAGAACGTTTTGAATGAATTTTCTGCATTTGGGTTATACATAGACTGGCAAATGAGCAAGTCGAGAATAACATGTTGCATCAAAGCATGCCATTTTTTTTCGTCGCAGAACCCTCATGCTCCTCGAAAGCAGAAAAAACGTCAACAGCTGGTAGCTGACATAATAAAACAATACGTAAGCAGACAAAGTGATTTGCAAAACAACGTAATATCTTAACAGTCACCTTTTAGCTCATTTCATTTGAATTCATATTTTTTGATAACAGGATTGCCCATTTCAAAATTCAACTGATATAAAATTCTTTTAGCGTTCACTACAAAAAGTAGCAACTATCAGCAAGTAGCCGAATATATAGTGCTAATTTTTGTGGAGCTTGGGGAGAAATTAATGTAACTCACTGCAGCACTATTATGCTATTATGTTTGCAGCTTTTACTCAATCGAAAAATATATTCGAAAGTTGTCACTGTAAGCTTCTCATATATAATTTTCTCCTAATAAGAAAAAATGATACCCACTGATAACGAAGAAATTTATTTTTGTTCGTGCCACAACTTTAGGGGTGATGTTAACTTCTTTTTGCACTATATCTTTTGCGTCGTTGGCATCGGTGACATGGCCAGCTATGCACAATTGCTTGCCATGTTATTTTACGCTTTTACGAAATGTTTGACCGGATATGAGTCAAAAACAAAATTTAATGACATGCATTTTGCTATAAATGTATTACATTTGAACGCTGAACTACCTACAAAAGCTTTAGATTTATAACGGTAGAGGCGCCACGAGTACTTTCGACCTGCCCTCTATCAATTTTGCACCTATCCAATAGGATTGCACCGTCCAATAGGACGAGCTCTCAAAGGCGAGCATGATAGCCGGAAATGGACCAATATACGTGAATTAAGGAGCACAAGGAGGGAGCGCATAAACAGTGGCGGGATTTTCTTGAATATTTACGACCATGACGATAATGACACGACGACAACGTGGTGGACGGACGAAACGAACGGGACACGAGACGGAAATTATATTGTTTACGAAAAAGCAGTTCGATTACAATTCCGAATCGGATATATATGTACAGCGTGATTCACAACGATTAGGATCCCCTATATGGGCATACAGGTTGAGTCATTGTGAGGAAAAAGCTTTGTTTTTTAAACGTCGAGATATTTATCGAGATATTTGCGTTCAAAATTCGAGTAGAAAACGTTGGCACAGTTGCTCACGCGGGGAACGCACAAGCCCGATCAAGTGCGGGTTCAAATGCATCTTCGGACAAGTGCACTTGTTTTCCGCTAAAGCAAAACGAATGCGGAAACAAGCATTGCAAATCGATGATACGGTTGGATCATTTTCGTTTACTATTTAATACTTGAAATAGTAAACAAAAATTGCGCGTAAGCAACTACTACTGCCATTGTGTACCATAAAACGTGGTTAAATTGACATTGAGGGTAACTTTGACAGTTTTTGGGCCTACTTTAACAGAGGACCAAAATACGGTTTAAATTGGTGCGCAACACACTTTTTATTACTATTGTTGCTCAAATTTGTTGTTCAAGTTTATTATAATGTTGCTAAAGTTGATTGTAATGTTGCTCAAGTTGATTTTGAGTTCAGCGATAACTATAAGACTGATAAAGTGCCTATAATAGTACCCTAGGTACTTGAAATTTTGATGTAAAATGTTTCCTCAATAAAGATGACAATTTGATTGTAAAAAATCGTTGTAAAAATAATAAATAAAAATAAAAATAATAAATAAAATATAAAATAATAAACATAATAATAAAAAAAAATCATTTAATTCCATGCATAATGCATAAAATATTTTTTTTCCATCGAAATTATGTTAAAGTAACCGTTAATTTTTGATACAAGTTGCATGTCAATGCTTTGTCAAAGGAACCCCACACTCAAGGTTACTTTGACACTTGAAAAGAATATATATAAACTGGTGGGAGTGTGGTGGGGTTTGAATCTCTTATATATTTAATAGCCAAAAGACACATTTGTTCTATCGGAGCAAAAATTTGGAATTTAGGATGTTAAAAAAAAGTTACCCACAAAAACTTCCAAAACCCGTTCAAAGTAACCCCATTTTACGGTACTCAGCGTCGGACTCTCAACGCGAATATCACGGTCCATTTTTGTCGCGCGAAATTAAAAAAAAAAAAGCGTCTTGCCGCCGACATACCCTATATGCTCACCAAGGGAACCCTAACAATTTTGAATCACCCTGTGTGTATATAAACGATAATAGCACGACTGTAGTCCCATTAGCTGCATACATAGGTAACTTACAGGACAAGCCCGATCGAGAATAACGAAACGAAAATAAACTTCGAGTGGGGGCGCGGGTGAATCTTATCGGAGGGATATCCTCTCGAGATTATTCGCGAGTTTAGTCCAAGTTTCGCTTCTCACAAATTGAACGTTTTCCCGAGGCGCTATATACATGCATAGCGCCGCGAGAAAACGTTCAGTTCACGTATGTGTTTACATAAGGATGTGCATGCATGTGATCGAACGTTTGCTGAGTTTTCAAACTGTAAAAGCGCCGGCATGTTGTTTTTTTGTCTTCTTTCATTCCTCGCCGCGGCAACAGAAATTTTCGCGTCCATTTACTTGAGCGCATATAGGGTGTATGAAAGTCGAAGAGATATGGGCGGTCGTTGCCTCCGCATCGGAGGAACTTCTCTCTCTCTCTCTCTCTCTCTCTCTCTCTCTCTCTCTCTCTCTTTTACGTTCATCCGGTGCCTTGTGTTACGTAAGGGAGGAAATCAATTGATGGAAATTCGCCCTGGCGAATATTACGAAAGGAGAGCATTTGGTAGTTGGCCAAACGTTCGGGAGAGACGAAGAGAGACATAGGGTGAAGGAGAAAGAGGTTAAATTTTCGTACCTCTCTCTTTCTCTCTGTTTCTCTCCCTCTCGCTCCTCGTGGGTGAAGTTTGCCAAATATTGGCGAACGACGACGTCGATCGAGTGGTACTCGGGCTACATCCTCGCGAGCATATCCCCCGGAGAGATCGTACTTTTCTATATCCCGGAGCTTCGCCCCTTTCAGGCAGCAAAAAAAAACGGAAAAATTACGCAGCTACTCCCCCGCGGGACATAACCGGGACATGAGCGCGCGCATGTGTGTGTGTGTGTGTGTGTCGAAGCTCCGTATCTCGCGAAGATCCTTTTTCATATAATTTCGAAAACCTTTCACTCCTGCGCCCCCGCTTACTCTTCCCTCACTGTTTTTCCATTTTTATCCGCCCCGATCGAAGTTCTCCTAATGGTAAAAAACGATGCCGACAATGCGCGCTTCTTTTTTACTCCGAATTCGTCCCTCAGTCATCTTTGCGTGGCAACTTTGTCGTAGCGTGGGTTGGCGTACGCGCAATCATAATTTACCGAACTGTAACTAACCGTCAATAGGCTATTTAACGTCGATTCGTTTTTTTTTCTCCAATTTTACGATGACAATGGTTTTTGTTTTTAATTTTTCGGAAAAAAAAATATTCGCGATGCTCTGTTGAACATTGAATATAGATATATTAAAATATCAACATAATAAATATATCAATATATCAACATATTAAGTATATCGATATATTGATATTATTTTAATATAAATATATATAAATTATATATAAATTATATATATATATATATATATATATATATATATATATATATATATATATATATATATATATATATATATATATATATATATATATATACTCAAATTATACTCAATTATATATATGTACATATAGACGTGGCTGTTTTTCTTCTTCTTTCTTTTTTGAGAAAAGAAAAAAAGCAATCACGCGCACATTGCAGAGTACGCGTTTTGATCAGGGGGCGTTTCTGTCAGAAGTCATTTCTCCTCCGACCATCGTCTTCATCGATTCATCGGTCGATTGAAAAAATTGGCTTTTCCGCAAAAACGAAATAATTCACAATTATTAGCCCGTTTATCAAATGGGAAAAAATACTGATGAGCTTCGAAAAGTATTCTCGCAAAATAAAATGATTAAAAGAATCTAAAATAGGACCGATCCGTTTACAGACTATAACGCAATTTGGACGGTGCAGCGAAAATCGATATTTTTTCTCCTCTTCGAGCCTGGAGTGAAAAAGATTGACAGGTGGTAACGAAAAATTCTCGCGAAAAGTAACAAAATGTCTTGAGAGACGATAAATATGATTTTCGGGAGAAAAAATTGTTTGCCGATTTTTCAACGGATTTTCGTGAACAATCGCGATTTCAGGGGAAAGTTATAAAACTATCAAAATAAGGCTAGCGCGACTTTTCAAAGTTGAGCTAGAAGGTTCATTTGGCGCAATATTTTTTGAAAGACTTCTTTCGTTACGGCAAAGAAAAAAAATATCGATATTTTCACCCTTCCACACAAACAAACACACATATAATTGTTTTTCTTCGTGTAGTTCTCTCGATGCTGGCGAGACGTTCCGTTTCGTTGGCTCGTGTCGATCTTCCTCCCTCGTCCTGCGAGTTCCTTTTACAGCCGTGCTCCGTTTTCTCGCGTTGTTCAACCGCCCGGTAACGTTTTTCGAAACATTGGCGACAATTTGGATTCTTTTTTTTCCTCTAACTTTCTATTTTTTTCTATTTTGTTCTTGAGCTCTTCGCGTTTTGCCGTTTTCCACCCCCCCCCCCCCCCCAATGATCGTCCGTTTTGTCATCATTTCTTTTTGAATTACTTTTCAATTAATATTTTCTTGCGCACATACACGAAATTGCGTTTATACATCGAGACACGTGTGTAAACGAGAGAACGGAGGAACTTGGATGAAAATTTTCGATAATAAAGACGGATATCCGCGTGAGAGTGCGGGTGGACCTTTCACCCCCTTTTTTCTCAGTTGCATCTTTCCGTTCGTTTTTTTTTAAATCTTTTTCTTATATTTTTTTGCGTTTTTTTTTTTCAATATTTGTTCGATATAGTTTCTTGTTGTCAGGCTGCGAAACGCAGAGGAACCGCAGGTGTTGGAAATGATCGGCGGGATTGCGAAGTAACGAGTCGGATTGTTTTTCGATAGTCGCAAGGTTCGGTGGATTTTTTCCTCTCTCTCTCTCTCTCTCTCTCTCTCTCTCTCTCTCTCTCTCTCTCTCTCTCTCTCTCTCTCTCTCTCTCTCTCTCTCTCTCTCTCGCTCTCTCGCTCTCTCTTCGGCCCTTTGTTCTTCGTTTTCTCCGGTCCGTACTTAGCGTCCTCTCGCCCATCGAAGAAGTGCATCCGCTAGAACGTCCAGATGCGCTTTCGTCTGTCATTAGAGAACAAAAAAACACAAAGTAACAAAGAAACCAAAATAAGTCACCTTGATGAAAATACGGATCGATTATAATCGTCTATAGAGATGCATTGTGCTTTTGTGCGGTTTTTTTTTCTTTCGCTCTCTTTGTTCTACTGTACATCGAGAGATTCGCTTCGAGGCGACAATTTATTTTGAGACATTGCGTCGTTACGTTTGTACGGATTAAAAAAAATCAAAGGGAGAAAAATAATCATCATCACAAAATTGTGCCGTTGTTATTATTATTATTAACATTATTATCACCATCATCATCATAACTGTTGTAAGAGAAGTAAGTCACAACACAGTAAGTCACAAGTATCATTGTTATTATTGTTATTAACGATAATAATAACAATTATTATTAATATGGTATATTATTATTGGGATGTTGAATAAGTACTCGCTGTTTTTTGGTGAAAATTAAGGCTTTGTTCGAAAAAATCATTCCTAATGCTTTCAAACGTTTCGAAACTGTTGTGTGATCAACTCCTAATGTTTCTGCAAGTTAAGCTCGCGTCTGACATGAGTTTTCATGTAATAATGCCTCTAATTCAACAGATCGAAATAATTATTTTTAAAGCGTCTAATCTCTGCATGTTGTTTCCGACGAAGCATCGTCGCCATAAGTCTCAAGAAGAATTGTGTGTGCTTCAGCTGCAGATTTAAAAAAAAAACAAAGTTGTGCAGTAAAGTTCCCTGCAAGTACGTTTTTTCGCACAAAATTTGACATGTTTAACACTGTGAAAAAAAAAGTTGCTTACACTTCGACGAAATGGCATACACTGAATTTCAAGCTCGCTTATAGTAGGGGAAGTAGGGGCAAGATGATAACGCTAACGTCATGTTCAAATAAAACAATACATATATGAGTCAGTGAACTTCAATTATTCTTTTAAACTAATCAACATTCATTAATCTTTCCATTTTTGAAGCAAAAAACATCGTTCTGATTTTTACCGTATAATATATATTTTTTATTTAATCTTTATTTTTCCCATCTTACCGCGAATGTGGGGCAAGATGAAACAGCGCTGGGAGAATGATGGGATACGAATTATTGGCATCTTCCGCATATAAAAGTGGTTTCATTATCAATACCAGCAAATTGTTAAGTCAATCGTCTGAGTTCGGTAGTATTTAGTCCGAATAATCTTGCTTCCATACCATTTTAATAATTTCTAGGTTCTTTTTCTTCTGGTAGAAACGCCGGTCGAAGAGTAGTGGTACGCTATAGAATATTGCGACGTTGCGATAGCTCGTATTCATCTTTCCCCTATAGCCTCTTTTTTGTTAACGAATTAACAAAAAATCACGTAATAACCTTGAAAATGTCTGACATGTTCTTATTATATTAATAATAAATACTTTCATAGTGTTTACCTGCCTGTCTCTATTCAATATCAGCAACTCAAATGAACTGAAACGATGGTAAACTTTACCAAAAACTAGATCGTTTCGGCAAAAAATCGACATTGATTTCTCACTCGAGACGCGTGCTTCCGCCACAGTTCATACTTTCACACTCATTCATCTCCTCCCGCCGCCCCTCCAAACTCCAATGGAAGCACTGTGCTCGCGCACACTGTTTAGTAGCTAGGCTTATGATTCATCTTACCCTGCGTATTCGTCTTGCCTCGAGTTCCCCTACTTCTTTATAGATGCGTTACCATCTTAGGGGGTGAGACGCAGTCATAATTTTCAAAAAATCGATTTTTTAAAACATTTTCTTGAAACATGATGTTTCGAAAAAATTCCCTGAAAATTTCAAGTCAATCCGATGAATAGTTTCCGGGATATCCCACAATTAGTGAAGGGGCGTCGGGTCCCCGTGGCAGGTAGCGGCTGACAAACGCGCAAATGATAATACCCGGTCAGGCAGAATGCTTCGAAGACAACAACAAATTGATATTTTGAAAGCTTCCACATCGGCAGAAGCCCTATTGTATGGTCCAGGAATTGATGATTCGAAGTAAGTAATTTTTTAATTAGTATTTCTATACATAAATCAAGTGTAAAATTAGAAAACTCTTTCAGAAATTTTCAAAAATTCATTTATCCCGAAAAACTTTAATTTTTTGAAAAATTGTTTTAACTTGTTTTAATTGTTTGAAATTGGCTATAAACAATAGAATGCTCGACTTTTCTGCAAAAAATTGTGATATTCGGATTCAGCGGATCAAAAAGCATAAAAAAAAGTTTAGCTTCATCCATCGAGCTCAACATTTTACGAACATATAATACCGTATCCACATCGAAAAACTTTAAACGCGTTTTTCTCGAAACTATGTTTTTCAAGTCGGTGACCACTATAATTCAAAAACCAGTCGATGGATTTTGATGAAATTTGGTGTGCTTATTGATAGCATTAAAAACTAGTCCTTTATCGAAGAATTTTTATTTTTGTTGAAAATTTCTATTTTTTTAAAACAATAAACGAGCGATTTTTTGGTCGAAAATCGAAAGTTATCTGTCGGAAGCCGCCATATTGTTAATTTTTGAAAAAAAGCTTCGATTGAGGACTAGATTTATTATTAAACTAATGATTTTTTTGAGTTTTTGATTTCAGATGATCCAGTAAAATGTTATGATGGTCACCGCAAAGCACTACATGCCGAAGGGAGTCCGACAAAGATGGCGATATTTTCATAAATAATCAATATTTTTCTTTGAAAATTTCTACAAGTCAAGTTGAAATATAATATAAAAAGTCTGTCTAACCACTTTTGTGAAACAAACTTAATTACTATAAAAGAAAAATTATTGAAAATGCTCGTTTTTTCACGTCTCTGACCGCATCTCACCCCTTAAACTACACACACAGTTCTGGTAACCCCATCTGCTGTAAAATGGCGAGAACTTATTCAACGTCCTAATATTATTCTTGCTAATAATATTAATAAGTATAATAATGATTAATCCCATGATCATCATCATTGTTTACATTACTGTTATTGTTATTTCTCCTGTTAACCAAAGATTTCTTCCAAATTTCGTCTCGCAGCAATGCAATCGATAAAATAAGACGAAAGAGAGGAAAGAAAAAACCAGCAGAGCGGGAGGGGGAGAAGCACGAGGTGAATATCATGAATGATATTGTCATAGACCCTTGATAGCTATTTTTGTCACGCGCACACACGCTAATCGTGATGATGCACGGCCTAGTTCAATCGATAATCGGGCTCTATGCTGCTGCCATCGCGCCGTCATCCTTGATTTGATGACGGTCGTATGGATACGATGACGTCGCAGCGGGCTTAACAGGCGCGTCATTTGTGAATATTTTTATTATTATTATGTCGCATATATATAGTCATTATTATTGTTATAGACAATCGTCCCTATGTAGTATAATTTCGTAGCGTTACTCACAGTTTTATAGAACATGCAAGCCTGTCTATCCTCGTCCTCGGCGGTCGGACAATCGATGAAACCGTCGCATAATACGTGATCGTCGATACATCGATATCTTCCCATTCGGTCGGGCGTCGGACACGCGAATCTCTCCATTCCGTCCTCCGAGGCTGGGCATTCTGAAAAAAAAGAAGAAAATGAATCAATAAATAAATAATGTAAACGAAAATTATTATGAAGCTACGGTTTTTATCCGTAGCCTCTTTCTCTTCTCCTTGTATTTTTTTGCAACTCGCTATTTAATTGATGATGCTAATGATAATAGAAATAAGGATGATAAACGTGGTAATTAAAACGACGATAATTAACAGCAGTCATTAAAATATTTACTACTACGAATAATCATAACAAGGATGGTGATGATAATAATAATAATACAAATTGTCATCATTATTATTATAAAAGCAAAAATCATATATACTAATCATTATAATAACCACAACTACTAATAATACTAACGACGATTATATTACAAATATATAACAAAACAATGACAATGATGATTAGAATGATAATGATAATTAATAAAAATGAACATAATAAATCATATTTATTTTACCAATTACGAATGATGGTCACAGTAATCAGCATGACTTTCGCCATATTCCGAAATCTCAGTCGAGTTCGTTCGTGATGCAATGCAGCAAGAAAAAGGAACGTTCACGCATGTCCGAATTGTTTGAGGCAGCGCGATGATTCAATGAAAGCTCGACGCTACGCCGAGGTAAAATTGATTGTTGCCACGGCGAGGCAAAGCTTTTGAAACGTTTCTCGTATTATTTTATTTATTGTGTGCAACAGGTATACCAGAAGGAGAGCGAGGGGTTCTTGTGACCGTGGGCTCTTTCTTTCTTTCTCTCTCTCTGTCTCCCTCCCTCCCTCTCTGTCTTTTTTCTTTCATGGCTAGACAGGAAGAAAAGAGTCCTTTCCATTTTTGTCACAGACTATATTCTTTTGTAGAAAATATTATTTTCTCGTCCATGACCATTTTCTCATCCTCTTGCCCCATTTTTAGCCCTCTCTATCTTTCTCTCTCTCTCCCCCTCTCTATTTCTATTTCTGACACAAGTCGACAACATCCTCGGACGGAAATCTCGAAGGGTACATTTTGTTGGTTTCCTTTATCATCGAGCGATCGACAGTGGTCATCTCTATCGGGACTGCATTACGTCATGTATTGACTTGCTGGATATAACTTCCTTACGGGCAATAAAATTCTATTACGGAGCTGTTACCGAGCAATCTTGAAATGACCGTCCTCGTGAAACGGTGAATCCACGATGAAATTAATTTATACGCTACTCTGATCGGTGAAACGAAGAGAGCGCACATTTCAAAATGTTCTATTGTTATCTTAATTATTATCATCCTTATAATGTATTGTATTATATTTATCGACGAGTAATTCTCTTATGTTACGTATTATATTATATTATATATAGTTACATTATGTAACTAAGGAGTATTGTTATTGAATACGTAAGTGGTTTGCATAAGCTTGAAATTTAAAAACACAATTTTTAAATTGCATCGTTTTATAGCCTAGGTATAGCTTAACTTTAAGTTGCATATTGCATTAGCTTTAAGTTTCATTTGCAACGAAGATTTTCTCAAAATTCGAAAAAATGACCTAATTGTGACGTGAGCGTCAGATCGCCTACATTTTTTCTTGCGTTTTTCTCAAACACTATGTTTTATAAAATGTTATAAGTCGTATCGCAAAATATATTCGTCCGATTCACTTCAGTTTCGCACAGAGTATAGTTTACAACATTTTCAGTCGTACAACCGAATGATTTATCGATTTGTTGGTAACAAATTATTGAAATCGTTTTGTTTTTCATCTAAAATCGAACTTTTTTTTCTGCGGGTTGGAATTTTCGTAATTTTCAAAAATTCAAAACGCATCCGGCCATACGAAAGTTTGATTATCATACTAAAACTAAAGTTTGTCTTTTTTCATTTGCGATAAGCCTAGTTGCAGAAGCACCTACAGCGATTGGCCATACAGCAATGGCGGAACGTTCTTTAAATAATAATAACTTTATTGTTTATCAACATTTGTCAAGAAAGAAAAAATCAAACTTGACAAGACGATGTGTCAGTTGTGTGTAAAATCCCGACCCCGTTATCCCAAGACTCTCGTCAGAAAAGAATATTTAAAATCGATATTTTTTCGACCCCAAGCTTATGCAAACCCAAAAAGTGGTCGCGATCATTATTTTCCTCCCGTACCTATTCAATTTCTACACTTCCCACCAAGGGCGTCGTCAGTTAATGGGCCAGGGGGAAGGGGCACGATGGGGGAGGGAGGGTAGGGGAAATATGCATTCGAGACATTTTAGACCCTCATATACATTTATTTCGAATCTCTCGGGGGGGGGGGGGGGGGGGCTGCCCAGCTGCCCCCGGCGACGCCCATGCTCCCCCTCCCCTTTCCCCACAGTGTCGGAATGCCGAGGCTGACTGGGAAAATCAGTAACGAGGTCGCGACCCACGACAAAGTTTCGGCAAAATCAGTGAAGGGCTCGCCTAAGTGGAAACAACGGTTCGTCAATATTTGGTTGAGGTACTCGCGTACAAGAGTTCGCCTGTGTGCGTTCCGCCTGCTCGTGCGCCTCACCCGCTGTACGGTTATACTTGCGGTTGTGGAATCATCGTTCTCGGGTTCAATCATAGGGAAATGTTGCCGCGTTACACTTCGATGAGCCTCGAGTGCGCGCACACACGAGAAGTTTTTTTCGAGAGCATCAAAATGTCAAGTCAATTACGGTAACGATTTTCTGCATTGGCATTAATGTGAACACAGTTCGTGTGATGGATTTCCGGTATACCGATCGATTATTGATACGTACAAGTACGTCGATTATGTGCGTATGTTTACACACAAACACACACACACACACACACACATGTGTATGTGTGTATGTGTGTGTGTGTATATATATACATACATATACATATACATATACATATATAAACAAAAATTAATGAGTAAATTGTTAATATCAACATTTATTAAATTTAATATTTACTGTCATTGATATGTATGTTACATTTTTTTTCCTTAGTTCCAACGTATCCCCTTGCGGGTTCCTACGAATTGCCCTTCCTAATTTAATCCCACCCCATCACTCCCTATCCTATTGAAGCCTATCCGCACTCCGTTAAGGGGCCAGTCAACTTTGAAAATTTCAAACATCGAAAGCAAGCAAGACTTGAAGAATTCGACGATGATGAGCAATCAGAAGGGATTTCGTACGGTGCAGGAATTGCCGATTGAGTTTAGGTAAGAGTTTTTCATAGTATAAACTTCAAACGCGTTGTTTTCGAAACAACGTTTTCAAAATCTGGCTTCATCGTATCTCTAAAACTAATAAACCGACTCTCTTGAAATTTGAACCACGTCTCGTAAACATGATTCGCAACAAGGTGACCCTCGATAGTTTCAAAATTTTGTTTTTTACTTTTTTTTGCGATAAACTGCGAAAAAAACGCGTTTTTTCAAACTTCTTTCGTTTTTCGTCTGCCATTTTTGTATTTTTTGATAAAACTTTATATCCGAGGGTCATTTTGTAGCTGGTGTCATACTGAATCTAATGGACTTTGATTTTTTTGTTTCAGACAAGCCGTTGCCGAGCTGTGATGGAGCTACCTAGTCCACCAATTTTTGAGGCGTTACGTTAAACTATAGTTTTTGTACTTAAAAATGAATAGACATGAATAAACTTTTTTTAATGTATTTCAAGACTTTATCAAGCCCAAAAACTTTTATATTCATATCTTTTATAAAATCCGCCAAAAAAATCGCAAAAATAGCCTTTTTTCGTGGCTCCAAAGTGGACTGGCCCCTTAAGGGGTCTTCTCACTTTAGACTCTAAAAAGGCTACTTTCATGAATTTTTTTGATAGGTTAATATTATAGATATTGATATAAAAGTTGTTACACTTGATAAATACATTTTCGAAATACTTACATTTAAAAAAAAATTATTTATGTAACCCAAAAAAACTTTCAACGCGTTTTTCTCGAAACAACATTTTTCGACGGCTTGTTGATAAAATCTTTGAAACCACTGAACCGATCCTTATGAAATTTTAACCACATATTCTTCACACCTATAGCTTTAGCGCATATCAAGGATTACATAAAAATTATATTTACTATTTTTTTTGCCAAAAACGGTGAAAAGAATGTTTTTTTTGTTTTTTTTTTGTTTTTTTTTTTTTTTTTTCAAAAATGGCCGCTATTTTGGTTAGTGCATATATCAAAAATCGTATGTTATGCGCTATAGCCATTAACATACTGAATCTAAAACCGTTTGATTTTTTTTGTTTCGGATGATCCATCTCCGAGATTTCATCAACAGAGCAGACCTACAATTTTTTAAACTACCATTTCCGTCTACAAATAGTGAATTAAATGAATAATTAAAAAAATGTATTTATTAAGTGTAACAACTTTCATATCAATATCTATAGATAAATTAATCTCTCGGTAATACAAATTTTAATCGTCGACAAGCATTTCGATTTTGGTGTCAAAACTCGAAGGACTGCTGGTTCTATCCCGACCACCAGTCTACCAGTGTCAGTTATATTGTATATTAGTAGTTTATTATTTATCTATATGTTATTTATATTAATATATATATATATATATATATATATATATATATATATATATATATATATATATATATATATATTAGGGTGAATCGTTTCAGGGCAACTTTTTTTTTGACCCATCGTGCCCGAAAACCTTTAGTTGGTACCCAAAAACGAACTTTCGTGAAAGGGGGGTGTTGTCAAAAAATATTTAGAGGTCGCGAATCAAAATTGAAGGTTTCCCATTTGATTAACATTGAAAAAAATGTTTTTCTCATTATTAGTGTTACCATTCCGCGAATTTTGATATCGCGATATTTTCCAAGTGGGTTCTCATAGGAAATATGATACTCCACAATAAAGTTCATTGAGCCATGGCCGTAAATTCAACCGTTTCAGCAGCATCATTATTTCAAGTGAATATTGTGCAAAATATCTATTCAAATGGCTGTAACACCTAAGCTATTAGATATATCGAAAAAAATTCAGATAAGAACTTTGTAGAGAAATTTTCTACTAAAAAGTTTTATAAGCCGAGCCCGCAAATTCAACTCTTTCTCAGCTATAGGTGGATGAAGTAAAATAAATAGATTTTTTTAAACAAAAAAAACCAATTTCAATGTTAATCAAATGGGAAACCTTCAATTTTGATTCGCGACCTCTAAATCTTTTTCGACACCACCCCCCTTTCACGAAACTTCGTTTTTGGCTACCAACTAGAGGTTTTCGGGCACGATGGGTCAGAAAAAAAAGTTACCCTGAAACGAATCACCCTAATATATATATAAATTGTATATACATATTGTTTTTTGAATATTCTATTTTAGTGACGTAAGTAGCGTGTCTATACATATATACACACACACGATTTTTGCATTTCAGTATCGATAAAATCGCACCTGCCAATTCTCACAAATGTTCTAAAACTTCCCCAAACTTCAAAGCAAACCCATAACAATTTCCTCCTTCCATACACCTCTCGTCAATGGAATAATCGAGATCATCGTTCCCGGTGCAAGAATTCTCGTGTCTCGCGTGCGTACAATGATCGCAGAGAATAGCCGTGCAACACCAAGAGCACCTGAGAAACGAAAAAAAATTACTCGAATGGCAATTCGCGATGTTTTCATCAGCCTTTGGTGAATACGAGTCGTGGCACGAAATCGAGGGAGGGTAATTCAAGAAATCGCGGTATTTGCGAGAGAACAAGTTTCACGGGTTGTGTGATGTAGCCAGTCTGGAAATACATCGAGGGAAATATTTTGGTCGCGTGTCGAACTTGTTGTAGGCGAATTCGAATGTGATTCTGAGTGGGATCATGTTGTTATTATTATTATTATTGTGAAATAGTTTCTGTAATAATAAAAAATGAATAACGATAATAAAAAATATTGTTATATTTATTATTCTTTTTATTATTGTGTGATAACCGAAATGAAAATAAGTTGGCGACGAGCAGACCAACTTCCCGACATACGCCATACTAATAATAACAACAACAAAGATAACAATATTATAAAATATAATATAAAAAAGATTACTATTATGAAAACTAAGAAAAAATTAATAAAAATATATTATAATAATTAATAAATAATAATAATTATTATTATTATAAAAATGATTTCCCGCTGTAATGAAAAGTGGAAGACCCAAAAAAGATAAAAACTTTTTTTGACACACCCTAATATATATGTATATATATAATGCAACACAATGATATATATATATATATATATATATATATATTAGCACATGTACGAGCACGATAGCTCAAGCCCTATGAAAACCCTAAGCCTTACCCATCCAATTACATAAATACGAATTCTTATACCGCTGCTACGGGGAAGAGAGAGATGGAGAGAGAGAGAGGGGGGAGATATGAGATGGGAAAGAGGAAGAGAAGGAAACAGAGGGAAGAAGGGAAAGCCACAGAAGAAGTGAGGGAGCAAAGAATACGAGAAGGGATTTCGAGGTGTTACGGGGAAGAGTGGTGGGAAATGGGGTAGAAATAGTGTGTATGTGGGTGGCTATACGTCTCTACGCGAAGAGAATAACCGGGGAGTGTAACTCGATGCTAAAGCGTCGTTATTGCGTTACCATGATTTTTTTCTTCTCTTCCCGTCGTAATCATCGAAGATTAATGGAAGGGCTAATTGGAGCGAGGCGGGTCTCGCGACGAATTATTATAACGCAGGAAAAAAGAGATATACTAAAAATAATAATGGGTGAATAAACAAACAAGTGGATTAATGAGGACAAGAATAAATAGATAAATGAATAAATAAACCAACGATTGAATAAATAAATTGATAATATTATTGAATTTTATTAATTTAATAACTCATAAAAATATTAATAAATAACTAATGAATAATCAAACGTATAAAAGATTCAAATGGAATAACAATTAGACATGTAAGTCAATAAATAAATACATGCCAAAAATCGCGGATAAAACATATAGAAAATGCTAATCGGTATCACAATTTTAAAGTATACCCATTTAAAATTTTTTATCGTCATCGCTTGCGTAAAAAATTGTTCAATAAAGAAAAGACGATAAAAAATTGCTGCTATTTTTCTTGCGCACGCGTTAATTAAGAAAACCACGGGGCGCGAGAGCACCGCACCAGGTATAATTTCGTAATAAATAACTTCCGTTGGAGTTTAAAGGGGCGGCGAGACGATGAATCAGTGTGAAAGTATCAACTGTGGCGAAATCACGCGTCTCGAGTTAGAAAACAGTATCGATTTTTTGGACAAAATGATCTAGCTTTTCGTCCAATTTACCATCGTTGCAGTTCATTTGAGTTGCTGATATTGATGCGAGGCACGTAAGCAAACACAATGAAAGTACTTGTTTGGTGACTGACGGTCGTTTGAATTTTCGGTTGTAAGAGCATTCAAACTATTATTATTACTAAATCCAAGTTCAGTTGAAATATGTGATTGTGGGACAGAACAATTTCAGTTTGTACCAGCCTGTAATTTTTTGCTATCAAGGTGATTTTTCAACGTTTGATTTCGCGCCATTGTAATATCTCCATCGATATAGGCGCACTAGATAGCCGCGCTTTATGACTCACGTCGGCATAGACGGCGGTTCTCTCGCTGACGAGTGGGCAAGCACGCGCGTACATTTTTTAGGCAGTTCGAATGACGTGCTTCAGTGATGCCCGCTCACGGTAGGGCCCAACGTCCGAAACTCAGCCAACCCAACGGGGTTGATGAAAATACAGCCAACGCAACGGGGTTGATGAAAACACAGCCAACTCAACGGGGTTGATGAAAACATTTCCTGTCATCGAGATTGAGAAAATGGCAACAGCCCAAGGTTCTCCGATCTTTGACAATTAACCCCTTACCCAGACGACAGCGACAGCTCAAGATCCTCAGGTAGAGGTTTACAAAAATAACACGATAAACAGCGACATATATACGTGAGATTGCAATCGTGCGAGACAAGCGGGCATTAAACCGTTGTTATTAATTAATTTTAAATCGACAATACGTGTAAGATTTATGAATCGTGATTTGGTGGGGTTTTATGCCTCAAGGCTTCCCACATGAGCCAATACACAAAGTATTGTGTATTGGCTCATATATATATTGGCCGCCGAATTGTAGTAACAATTCGGCGGCTCAAAGTTAGAGAGATTGGTTTCATGAAAAATTGAAATCCTCATCCTTCGATCCTGAAACGAATACGAATATTCGTTCGAAATGAAGGAGCTTCGACAATACAGTACTAGTTATCAATATAATAATAACCGTGTGTCAGGAGTTTTCAAGGGTATTGCGTGATGTTTTTGTTAAGCCATGGCCAACCTGCCCCCCTAGTTTAACTGCATTAAATACTTTCAGTAATGATTTGATGCTTGTTTGGACGTAGGTATGTTAATGTCTTGATAACTTAAAACTACTAACTCAAATTTGACGTGTAATGTATCCTTAGATTTGTATTGATGCCGTGCATTCTTTCCCTTTCTATTACAGTCGAACCTCGATATAACGAATCTCTAGGGAAAATCGAGTTTTCGTTAATTCGAGATCATGTTCTTTAAAATGTTCTTTAAAAAATATATATTAGTATTATAAATATAAGGATATTTTTTAAAGAAAGAATGGCTTAAATTACAGCAATTTTTACAAGCAATTAGCAATTAGAGCATAATGAATGTTACTATGTCGTTGTATCAAGGTGTCGGGTGGCCATCGGAAAGGAATAGACCAATCTTCGTTATATCGAGGTTCGGCTGTATTAGGATAAATACCTACCTCCATAGGTTCCTTCTTGTTTGTTTCAGATTTTCAAGATGGTTAGAATGTACAAGAAAAAACCAATAAAGGAGAGTGGAATAAAAGTCGTCTGGAAGTACGCTGTAAATGACGTGTTAGAGAAGAAGATTGGCCATAACACAGCCACAATATTTTTCAATGTACCACTAACTACGTTAAAGCGACGTGTTGAAGCTATAAGAAAGGGCAAAGTGAAGCTAGTAGCGTCTTTGGGTCCTATTCAACCGGTGTTTCTACCAGATGAAGAAGAACTAATATATTATTTAAAAGATCTGGAAGTAAGGTTATTCTGTATTGATAATAAAACCTTTTTTATATGCGCAAGATGCCAATAATTCTTGTCCCATCGTGTCGCCAACGCAGTTCCATCTTGTCCCACATATGGGTAAGATGGAAGAAATAAAGGTTTAATTAAAAATATATAGTTTTTGTTAACAATTGTGGACTGATTTTTTGTTTTTTTTTTTAATTCAAAGATTATTAAATTTTGATTAGGTTAAAGGAATAATTCAAGTCGACTGCTTCATGTGTATTGTTTTATTTGAACATAACCTCCCAAATAGGGTTTTACAATCGGCACAGTAATGGCCCACGACTGGTTGCCAGAGAACAAACGATGGCGCGGTAATGGCTATACAAACGGGCCAGATCCGCACCATGCATGGTTGGTAATGGTAAACCAGGAATGGCTGCTAAGACTGGGCCAACTATCATACGTCCATATTGGCCCAGCAACGGCTGCCGGATCTTCTGCCGGGAATGAAAAACAAAAAATTGACAAATTATGAATATAAAAATTCTAGTAGTATTTTTTTGGTGTGCTTATGCTTTACTTATGTCCATGTACATAGAATAATTGCATTAAAAACAGTTTCTGCATTGTTCAAATTTTTACCTGTCATCGGGATCGAACCTGCGCCTTTCGTTCTAGTGTCGAGCGCCCTACCCACTTAGCCATTTTAACACTTACAGAACCCATCGTTTGTTCGTTCCTTACTTTTATGCCGATAATTTTATTCGTGACATTAAAGTTTACCGACAGTTTTTTTAGTCCATTTAGGCTGTAAAAATAACTCGCTCGTTTTGGGTGAAGTTCCGAAAAGCATACTCCTCTGATCGAGCTGAAATTTTGCACCGAACTTCCTCTCATTATCCTAAGAGAAACCGTTAACGGATTTTTGACGACTAGCAATAGTTTTCCATACATCGCATTGTAAAGTTTATTATTTCACGCCATACGAGTATATCTATATACCCCATAGATACCCCCCACTCCTCCGGCCGCACTGCTTCCTGGCAAACAGTGCTCGCCCGTATGTGCATATCACTTGCCATGTGGGATGGCTTTGTTTGGATTTATTTAATATAGTAGAAGCGCAGTACAATAAAAAACTTTCAATATCCGATATATCGAAAACTATTGCTAGTCGCCAATATCCTTTTAAAGGTTCTCTTAAAATATTGAAAAGAAGGTCGGTGCAAAATTTCAGCTTCATCAATAGGATATGCTTTTCGACACCTTATCCCTTGTTTTTACGTGTTACATTTTAACGACCTGCATTTGCAAAACGCCCAAAAACAAACCCTCAATGGGTGGAATAGATCTGGCAAGCCGTTCATCCGCCTACGATACCCCAATGCTGATCGCCATATTATCGGTGCGATGGTATTGGCCCACCAATGGCTGGCATAGATCTGGCAAGCCGTTCATCCGCCTACGATACCCCAATGCTGATCGCCATATTATCGGTGCGATAGTATTGGCCCACGAATGGCTGGCATAGATCTGGCAAGCCGTTCATCCGCCTACAGTACCCCAATGCTGGTCGACGAATTATTGGCCGATTATCAGCAAACCGTTTAATGGCTGAATGCTGGCATTTTTGTTACGACAGGCGACCCTATATGGGCTTGACGTTCTCATTTTGTCCCTACTTCCCTACGTAAGGTGACTATTCGATTTTACAAGCTTTTATTAACTCTAATAGATTATTAACGGGTGGGTGGCATATATGCGCGCTCATTGTAACGTTGTGAATGAATGCGCCCACGTGCACACACATACGCGCGCACACACATCTATCTATACAGGTGAATACAATATGCATAAGGACCTTCGGGATTAGGAAAAGCTCGTTAGTGCGGGTTTCGTACTCGAATTAATCGACGTAGACAGGCTGACGGGCGGCAGTAAGAAATATAACCCCACCACTGGGAACGAAAAGATATATCGTTGCACGTATAAATATTAAAGATGATACTACATGTATTCTTGTACAAGATTCTTCTTCGCTCTTTACTTCATTATTATTTTTATCATCATTATTATCATTATCCACATATTCATAATAGTAATAATCATCATAATTATAGTTATAACGATAATGAAAAATGGCAAAAAAAAAGAATCGTGGGAGAAATGCGTGATGGGCGCATCCTATTTTGGGGTGTTCTCGAGGATACGAGTTAATAAAAAATTCTATCTATGGCCGATGACGCGTTACTCTTATATTCACTCGATGTGTATATATATATTACGGGGCGTACACAAATTACGTAACGCAAAATTTCCCAATTTTTGACCCCCCCCCCCCCCCCCGCCCCTACCTAATGGGACCGTAACGCTTGGCCAGACCACCCCCCGCCTATTCCGTTGTGTAACGGGTGCTTTGTCGTCAATAATTGCGATTTTTTTCATAGACCTAACTGATTGTGAAAGGATCGACCTTATACTCATTTTATGAAGTATATATTCATCTAGTGTTATACCAATTTTTATGGAAAAAACTTGAAAATTAACCGACATATATGCCTGGATTTGGCGACGAAAAAAAAATTTCTCTTCATTGTCCCATCGATATCTTTATGAAAGGTTATCTGTCAATTAAAAGTCAACAATTTATCAATATCTATACAAATGTAGCTATCGTTATGCGTAGCCGTTCTTTTATTTTGGTTTTTTTTACAAAATGCCGACAGTTTGGAAATTTTTTTTATATTCAAGGCCCTATTTTTGTATTCAAGCAGTCTTTAAAAACAGTAATTATCAAATGTTAAAACCGCGGATACGTACAACCTTAGTCACTGCGATTACAAAAATGTTTTTAAAAACATAGAAAATCGGTTGATAAGTTTTTAAGTATTCGCTCGGACAAGGTCGAAAAAACTAGTTTCGAGAAAAACGCGTTCAAAGTTTTCGTTCCGTGTTTCTTGATATAAGGTTATGTTTTTTTTAATAGAATATTGATACTTACATTGAAGTATCTAGTCACGGGCGATATGACGGTTCTTCATCTTCATCATAGTTCACAAAATAATAAGAGCCTGTACTTTATCTATTGTAAATGATGCCACACCTGTACGGACTGAGGAGACTAACCGGTTGCGTTACCTGTTCTCACTAAAGTGACTATAACTCCGTCAATTTTCAGACTTGTGAATAAAAATGTTGCCAACATATTTTTCAATACATGTACTTTCAAGAACTATTTTAAAAAAATGCCTTCAAATTTTGCTTGGGGGATGTGAGAAAGCTACTGTGCAAGTTCTTGCACAGTGACTTTCACCCTTAACTGACATTGCTCATAGAAAGCTGTGAGCTGTCCACGGTAAAATTGCACGCGAGGATTAAATTAAAAACTGGAACATGCAGAAATATTGCTGTTTCTGGCAGTTTTAAAATCGTGACGTAAAGCAAGTATTCGCTCAGTTGTAATTGTGAAATAGGGCCCAGATGTTGAGAAACATGCGAGGTTTGTGAGTTTGTTCGGAATTTTGGGAAACGTACTTGAAATATTTGCATAACATTTTCATGGGACCACATCGCTGTTTTCCTATATAGCAAGGAAACAACCATTCAAATCGGACCAGCCAACACGGCGTAATGGGTGTCCATTCATAACAAAAAAATATATTTTACATGGCCGGGGGACAGCTTGAAGCCGGTTTGAAATAGTTTTGATTAAAACGCTCGAAAGAGAAATTACCTACTCGTAGTTTCAATACTATTCTGTATTAATTTTGTACCAATTATGAAATGTCAATACGTCTTGTGTCCTACCGATTACGATAAATTCGAATCTAGCGGTCCAATCGCGTTCCCGACATACTTGTCGATGCAAAATCATCCGCTGATTTCGAATTTTCCAGGTAGAACTCGATCGTACCAAAACTCGTGATCCGGGACAAGTTTATATAAAAAAAAATCCTTATCTCGGCTAAATAAGGCTTGGACGAGAATCGGACTTGAAAATTCGTAACTATGGTTACGATTGCGTAACGTATACCAAACGATTTTGCATCGCATAAGAGCCGGTCTGATGAATTTTAGCGAGAAATAAAAAAAGGTCCGTTTTCACGTCTTGTGTCCTATCGATTATAACCATTGCGAATTTAGCGGTCCAATTGAGTTCCCGACACCATGAAACGCACGCTTGATAGTAAAATGACCTACTCGTAGTTTCAATCACGGTCTTACATACAGGTCTGGAAACTCGATGAAATTCGGGTGGTGGGGGTGGTCCCACTATTGAAACAGAAATCGTGGTGTCGCTAGTATCGAGGAGTCAGTTTTGACAGCGAACACATTACCTGAATATGGTCGTCGAGTAACCGCGAAGTAATGCCGAAGTCCTGCGTAGTACCGGAGTGCAACAAGGCTTACAGAAGCCGAGAAGAAAAGTGAAACTATCAATGTTTTGCAGCTATATAAACTGCTGTCAGTATATAGCGTGATTAAGCCTCGAAAATATGGTAATTGTACCATTACAGAACGACCTGAGCCGCAGATTTTGATATCGCTAAGAGATCTGAAAGCTTTGAGTGGCGAAAAATCGGAACCCAAAATCGGAACGAAAATTAGACGCCGTTTCAGATAAAGGAGAATGGGAAACCGACGATGTCATCGAGTACCCTGTCGATCACGATTATACCCTTCCTCTGGCTATGGACTAGTTTATTACGCGACAGGTTTTTTTATTTTAACTAGTTTTTCATGAAGCAGGCTTCTTATTAACTCAACGTAGGTAGCCGTAGAATAAACTAACAACTCTCATAGCACGATGATAGAATCGTCGAAATCATCATCCCAGTACAAAGAATTGTTTTTAATTCTTTCGCTACTATTAATTACAGGTGATAATTTAAATAATATATATTTATCTAACATTATCGGTTTTATGTCTATCACGTTTGATGCGTTCCTTTTTACTGGGACGTAAGTTAAATTTAAATAGAATTTTAGATTTGAATACAATTTTTTGCACTTCGCAGTGTTTATGTTCTGTGTTTGTCAATAAATTAATAAAACCATAACGTGCATACTTTCAGAGCACTTATGCAAGCAAGTTCTGAAGAGATATGATGCGTGTGTCATCGGTCGCGAAGGGGTCTGCTTGAGTTCTAATAGCTCACCTGCTCTTTCTAAATTGGTGGATATGAGATCTCGTGGCGGGTTAATCCATGCCAATTCAAAATTCTTCAATCTAATACACTACGTTGAAACGTGTTTGATTTAACACTCGAAGATGTATTAACGGGATAAAGTTTTCCGTTCCAAGTGAAAAACATGATTCGGATATCTTATTATACGCGATAATTTATTACATTAGGTTGCGCATGAGGCAAAACGCCTTTCAAGAAAATATGAAATAAAAAAAAATTTGTCGTAAAAAAAAGATGTCTAAATTGATAAACCAATGAACGAACGATCAACAAAAAGTAAATAAAGGTTTGGTTTTCTTGTTATTTTGTACATTGCACCCCCCCCCCCCCCTGCAGAAAGATAATGACTAAAAATCTTCCTTAGTGTCATTATAAGACGCCATTATTTGAATTCTAAGGAATAAATAATTGTTATTATATGATTGATAAACGCGAAATTATATTTGCGCTATAATATAAAATGTTATCTCCATATATAGTGTTAGGAAAAACAACAGATGATGAACACGTAATACGTAGAAATATTTGCAAGTAGTAACTCCGATAAGTACTGCTTGCAAGCATTGGTGAGTGAGAGTGAGTATTATTGTTGTCTCTCTCGCACACTGACCCCTCGATTGCAGCGCCTCTCGCGGCGAACTTCAGCAAAGGAACCATGTGAACTAACGGAGTTTCCAGACCTGTATGTAAGACCGTGGTTTCAATACTATTCTGTATTCATTTTTTCTGCCAATTTTGAAATGTCATTACGTCTTGTGTGTTTTCAAGAAAAATTCTTGAAAAACCGATATTTTGGGCCTCCTGACTGTATATAACCCCTAAAGACGGCTGTGCACGCAACGAAAGTTAGGTTAGATTAGTGAAGGGCGGGTAAAAACTAATAGAAAAGGGTTCAATTGGGAATGGTAATACGTAAAAACTCGAAAGAATATACGTTGGAACCGACGAAATAAAATTTAAAAAATCGAAAACAAATGTAAGTATGCGTGCGCGCGCGCGTGTGTGCGTTCATGTATATGTACGTATTTATAAGCCACAGGTAGGCGCGCTCTAGTATGATCGATAAGATCTATATTTAGAACGCTATTTAATCTATTTCTTCGTATATATTCGCTGTTGAGACCGATTGATGGTATCGGTGGTGCTGCCGTCACTGCCGATTTCTCGATGTATGTATGCACATTTTCTGTCTCGCTATCTCTTTCTCGTCTGTCGTCATAAATGAGAATTGTATGCCAGAGAACGTCTGTGTCCTGGAGCATTAATAAATCTAATCTTATCTTTCTCTCACTCTTCCCTTTTTCCGTTTTCTCTCTCTCACTTTCTTCCTTCTCCTCTAGTACTCCATCTTTCGCCCCTCTCCTCTTTCTCACTCCCTTTATCACTCTGCTTCGGCAGGTGAAGTAAGAGAGGTATCCAAAGGCGCGCACAGGCAAATAAGTTTCTCCTTCCCGAGAATCTCTTCAGGGAATTAGTTTCGCCGAGTATTCCGCGATAAGAAAGTTGGCACCCTGCATCAATGAGAATAATTTATACGTCCGAAGATGCAAGAATTGAATCTCTGAGTTATCTCCAGTTTTCTGACCCTCTCTCTCTCTCTTTTTCCTCACACTGTCGAATCGAAGCTGGGCAAATGTGCAATTTCCTAAGAAAACCGAGGAATGCTCGAGAAAAGTCAGAATTTTTTTTCAGTTCGGAAGAGAAAAAAAGAAAAACTTTGTTCAAAACGGAGAAGTAGTTAATTTGCTCGATCCAATTTCACCCACGCGTGCATTCAAGCACCCCAACCAATCCCAGATTTTACTATCTCCGTGAGAAATTACTTTTCCCGGAGGAGTTTTAGAGAAATAGCATGTGCCTGCGTACCACCACACACATATATATATATATATAAATATATATTAGGGTGGTCCTTATTTGGGGTGTTTTTGAATTTTCCTGCGGACAAGGCGGAAAAAGTTTTCAAATAAATAAATAAAAAAGTACGCTGAAGCTGGAGCCTGTAGGCCAACTCAAAGTACTCCCGCAAAGGCCGTGAATTTTCCCATTTAACTTCAATGGAAACTCGGACCTACTACACTTTTTTTGCCCCCACCTGAATAGTATTTTGAAAAATCTGAAACTTGGCATATGTCTTTCCAATAGTCATAGGTATTCTACAAAAAATTGGGCGATTTACAACGATGGAATTTTCAAAGTACCAGCGCGTCAAAGTTGCGTCTTGAAGTAAAAAATCATTATTTAACGAAATAAATGGATGAATAAATAATATTAAACAATTAGATGTACTTACATGAGTTTTTACAAATTGTACAAACTAAGATTTGTTACATTAAACAATTCTTGTAACTTGTTTAAAACAATTAAACAATTGTGCGATTACAAATTGATAGACAAACGAATTCCTGAAGTATCGTTAAACAAATTCAGGAATCATTTGTGGTACCTAAGCCCAGAAACTGTTGCACTGGCATTTCTTGATGAAACATTGTCGAATGAAACGAGTCTAGGCTCAGCATCATTGACGACGAAATAGATTATCCGAAACGAGTGGAAGTACGTGACATCGCAAGTTTACGTAATTTAACTGTCGAGTCATTCGTTTCGTCTCAATCGCGGTAATTTTTTGAAAGTTTTGACATAAAACAAGATTTTTTAAAGAGTGATCCAACACAGTGGCCAAAAGATCATAATTATAAAACAGGCCTTCAGCTGGTAAAGCATCTAAAAGTTATAAACGATACTGCGGAGAGAGCAGTTAAATTGATTCAAGAATACAACGAAGTTTTATCGAAAGATAATGCGCAAAAACAATTCATTTTACAAATTGTATCCGAGAATAGAGCGCAATTTCCCGATGCTCGGAAACGTACCGTACTAAGAGATTTATAGATCATGTAAACTCATTGTACCATAGTTGTTTGATCTAAGCTGTGTGAATAAAAATGCATATGTAAATTCGAGTAAAAATAATGTGTCTCGTCATAATTACTGCAACGACATGTTTAATGTAACAATTCTTAGTTCATACAATTTGTAAAAACTCATGTAAGTATATCTAATTGTTTAATATTACTTATTAACCCATTTATTTCGTTAAATGATGATTTTTTTACTTCAAGACGCAACTTTGACGCGCTGGTACTTTGAAAATGTCATCGTCGTAAATCGCCCAATTTTTTGTAGAATACCTATGACTATAGGAAAGATATATGCCAAGTTTCAGATTTTTCAAAATACTATTTAGGCGGGGGCAAAAAAAAGTGTAGTATGTCCGAGTTTCCATTGAAATTAAATGGGAAAATTCACGGCCTTGGCGGGACTACTTTGAGTTGACCTACAGGCTTCAGCCTCAGCGTACTTTTTTATTTATTTATTTGAAAACTTTTTCCGCCTTGTCCGCAGGAAAATTCAAAAACATCCCAAATAAGGACCACCCTAATACACACACACACACACACACACACACACACACACACACACACACCCTTTTCGCTTTCTAATACCTAAAGGGGTTTGGGTTAAGAAGAATTTTAAACTCAAAAACAAAACTAACTTAATTGGATTGTCTCGTGTTTGCTTTTCGGTTTTAGGCGATGTGAAAGTGACATTTTTGAACCTAAGCGGTCGATATTTTGAAGGATGGGAAATTTAATTGAATCGATTCTTTTACGCTTTTCGGCTGCGACGAAAATTTATTTTTCACAAATTAAATTGTGTGCAAAATTTCATATATTTTTGTCCTTCCATGCAAATAGGAGAGAGAGAGAGAGAGAGAGAGAGAGAGAGAGAGAGGGAGGAGAGATTTTATTATGCCCTGGCAACACCTTGAGGCAACGGATGATGAATACATAAACATATAAAACATATATAATAATCATCATAATGAATTATAATATAATATAACAATAATATCTAGTTATGTTGTCAAACAACAATAATGATAATAGTAATAAGAGAGAGAGAAAGAGACAGCGACACATAATCTTTATCCTCGATATATAAGAGGGATCCTTTCTTCGCCGCTCTTGCATTTTCTCTCTCTCTCTCTCTCTCTCTCTATCTATCTCACACACACACACACACACACACACACACACACACACACACACACACACACACACACACACACACACACACGCGCGCGCGCGCGCACGCACGCACGCACGCACACACACACACACACACACACACACACACACACACACACACACACACACACACACACACACACACACACACACACACACACAAGCCAGCCATGTTATCTCGCAATGGAATCTCTTTTTTACATTCGAGGAATATCGTACAGATACGAACTCGCACGAAGTCACAGAGATCGTTCGGAAACCAACCTCAGGAGAAAAAGAGAGAGACAGAGAGAGAGGCAGAGTTCCAAAGTTTCGCTTTCGCACAAACGACGAAAACAGAACCCCCAGAGAACCAACAGGGAGGTCGAGAGCCATGGTCGTCGGAGAGCCAAACAGGGATGAAGGCAAAGCAGTGTGAGAGAGAGAGAGAGAGAGAGAGAGAGAGAGAGAGAGAGAGAGAGAGAGAGAGAGAGAGAGAGAGAAAGGGCGCACATGAATAAAGACTTTTTTCTTTCGTTTCCTCTCTCCTCTTTTTTCCCCAACACACTTTCCGCACAGACGGATTTTTCCTTCCGGCAATTATGATAGAGTTTGATATAAAAAAAAAGAGGTGAGAGGAAAAAAAGGAATTATCACAAGCACGAAAAGTCCGCGTTAAAAGTCGCGGCGGTCAGAAATTACATAATTTTAGCATACGTCGGCCGGAAAAACGCGAATTTTTTGTACCCTCTATAATAATACGCCGCTATTTTTGCACGGTAAAAAAAGTAATAATCACGACGGAATAAAGTTCCTGGGCGGAACGAGAGGGAGGAAATACGGGAGAGTGCGAGAGAGGGCGGATAACCAGCCATGACAAAAAGACAGTCGAGCGATAAAACGTTGGCCTCCACTTTCTAATGATTGTCAAAAATGTTGAGTGAGTATACGAAGCGCAGTTCACCTTCTTTTTTTCGCCCTCGAATTGTTTTGAAAAAAGGGAAAGAAAGGATTCTAACTCTTACTGCGTCTTGTTTTTTTTATTACAAGCACTGTAGAGAGAGAGAGAGAGAGAGAGAGAGAGAGAGAGAGAGAGAGAGAGAGAGAGAGAGAGAGAGAGAGAAAGAGAGAGAGAGAGAGAGAGAGAGAAGGAGAGAATGAGAGAGAGTTTCATGGTCTAGGACCAGGGTTTCCTAAGAGCCCAGTGCTAAGAGAGGGAGTGGGGCAGAGAAAGAGAACAAACTAAAGTTCTTTTTCGGGTGAACCGCGCCTGAAATATAAATCATATACTACTTCATTGTTATTCAACTAAATAATTCTTCAATTATCAATATTAGTAATTATTATATCATGATTAAATTAATACAAGAATTAAATTATATTATTCATTGCATATAATTTGAATGGTTGAATTTTTATATACGTATAATGGACAAAATTAGCTATCCAAAGAATGAGGAAAAATAATTGGGCAAAGCGCGTATATGTGTCTGCATATATATATATATATATACATAAACACTCGCTTCGCCATTCTTTGGCTTGGTCCTAAGAAATATCATATAAATGCAATTATAAATTATAACATTTGATAAAATTAAGGCGTTACATCTAAGTAGAAAAAAATGTGTGATGATTTTTTTGATTGGCCTAAATGACGTGTAAACATCACAAGCATGATACACAAAAGGAGTTATTAGAAATGTTTTAACGTTTTTTGAGCTCATCCCGAGCAGAAATTTCTTAGGGTTAGCCTGACCAGGATCAGGCCCCGATCGGGGTGTGATAGGGGTAACACCTATTACGGACATCCTGATCCGGCCCCGATCGGGCCGGAAGTATTTAGGCCCTACATCAGGCTATACTAAAATGGCCCTACTAAGGCTGTCCCTGATAAGATCCTACTAAGGCTTCCCCCGATGGGGCCCTACCAAGGCTTGCCCTGACTAAGGCTTTGCCCTACTAAGGGAAAGCCTTGCACTACTAAGGCTTTCCATGATAGGGCCTTACTAAGGCTGTCCCTAATGTGGCCCTACTAAGGCTTTCCTCGATAGGGCCCTACCAAGGCTTGCCCTGATAGGCCCTACTATGGCTTTCCCTGATGAGGCCATAAATAGGCTTGCCCTATGCCTGCCTCAGCAGTCGCTAGATGCACATAACCTCTCATTTTCACATGGAAACTTCGATTTTACAGCATCGTAGCTTCGGAGTTTCGATGCATTACTGAATTCTATTTAAAAAAAAGTGCTATAGACTGTCACGACAAAAAACGTTATGCAACTCGGATGCGTGTTAGAAGATTTCGGCAGCTTTGTAAGGCGAAGAGAGAGAGAGAGAGAGGGAGAGAGAGAGATGAACTATGTATATATAGGGGAGACCGGGGCAAAATGGTATAGCGGGGCAAAACGGTACCGGGGCAAAACGGCACTGGGGCATAATGGGATCGGGGCATAATGGGATAGCAAAAAAATGAAGTTTCTTGGTGCTTGATTTGGGGCAAAATGGGATAGGGGCAAAATGGGACAGAGAGGAGTGGAATATCAAATTGGGGCAAAATGGGACACACAAAAATGAAGTGTCGCAGCCCGCTGAATTTGGGACAAAATGGGATAACAGGAAAATTCATGCTTCGGCTCTATGAAAGAGCTGTTGAAACATAATCTAATCTAAATGGTGCTTGTGGTTCGTTTCAGTCCACATATACGCAGATAATACGGACTGATCGATAGATTTGTCGACACATATCCGTCGATTTCATGGGGAGCGGCGGTTCTAGTTTCATAAAACAATTTACGTAAAAATTGACAAGAGTTAGATTTTCATCAATGGCTTGAAAATCAGTATCAGTAACGTGCAGTTGGCAGAAAATAAATTAAAAAAAAAAACAAAGAAAGATAACAACAAAAAAAACCACAAATTGCACGCGTCAGATTATAAAAATTACTTGATTATTTAAATAATTAATAACGACAAAGAAATTGTACCAATCGAATAAGAAGGCTCAAATAACAATTTACGTCAAGTTTGGTACAGTTCTGACCGCAGAATCAAAAGTAATTGTTTAACAAACTTTAATAACAAATGAAAAATTAGTATTTTTTTGAATGTTGAAGTCCTTAAATTTATTGGATTCAACAAATCCTGACGAGCCGAGCACGAACTGTTGTTGTAAAGTCAAAAATTCCACTGTCCCATTTTGCCCCGATCCCGTTTTGCCCCAACCGCCTCTTTCTGAGGAGCCTGATTTTCTCCGGCCCATTTTGCCCCAGTCCCGTTTTGCCCCAATGACGTATTTTCCAGCAGTGTTAATTTTCACTATTCCATTTTGCCCCAAACCCGTTTTGCCCCGGTCCCATTTTGCCCCGGTCCCATTATGCCCCGCTATACCATTTTGCCCCGGTCTCCCCTATATATATATATTATTTTATTATATATAAAATATATATATATATATAAGGATAAGTTTAAAAAATCTATAGCATGTTATTCGATAAACCTCTTTAATTGTCACAATGATATTAACTAATTGATATACTGTATGTGATACAACAAATAATTATAGGAATTCATTTGGGCTGTTATGCCATATCTGGGACTAAGATGTTACAAGCACTCGGTAGCATAGGGGCAGCGTGCCTAGCTTTGGGTAGGAAGGTACGAGGTTCGATTCCCATATAGGCGAAATTTTTTCTTCAAACAAAAACATTTCAGCAGGCCAGGGAATGACGAATTATGATACAAATTCATTGTAGTGGAACTCTAAATTAAGTGGTTCATTCCATTTTTGAAATACATTTCTTTCTGATCAGGCAAACTGATAGGGGCCTGATCAGGCCCATATGTGACACAACGTTACATTTCCTAGTAGGGCCCTTTCAGGCGGCCTTATTAGTGCCCTACCAGGGCAGTCAGGCAACCTGATCGGGCCCTGATCTGGGTCCCATCGAAATTTCTACGCGGGATATTCCGAAGCGTCTCCTAGCGCTCCGAAACGCACCAAACATCCTGACAGTGAAAGTAGCAATTTGGGGTCGTTTAGTTCAGTCGTTGTGCAAAACATGTACGACCTAACAACTGAAGACCTACTGTCAAAATGTCCCCGTGGGTACACGCAGAATTCGAATGAGACCTTCAATTCCGTCGTGTGGACGATAGCTGCTAAATTCATTGTAATACGTTAAACGCGTTGTTCTCAAAACCACGTTTTTTTTTAATCAGGAGAACACGTAATTCGGGCAGTTTTCACCCGATTGACATAAAATTTTACTGTATTTTCTTAGATAGATCCTGTAAAGAACTACACACGATTTTTACGATTCATCAAGTGTCCTCGTTTTTATAAACAAATTGAGGCCGATTTTTTAGGGAAAAAGACCAACATTTTGAAAAATGATGCCGTATTCCAACAAAATTATATTTTGAATAATTGTATATACTTGTCGAGCACAACTAATGTAAATGACGGATTTTTTTGTTCTAGGTGCTAATCCATAAAATTTCTGCGGCCTACCACAAAACGCCTAAAGTGCTCTTAAATAAATGTAGCTACGACTGAGCCACAATTCTGTATTTTCACCATAAATAAATTTTTTCTACTTCAGCACATGTAGAATGAACCACATTTTCATTGCTTTTTTAGTATGCTTAGGAAAAATGCCCAAAAAGTCTCACTTTTTAAGGAGCCACAGATGGAGCGCTTAAATCGAGTAAATAGAACTATTTAAATAATGAATATTGAGTAGTATAATTCAATTCTAATAAAGGGTACCTCAAAATGACCGGACATTTTAAATTGCACGCCATTTTTTTGTGGCGAACATAGATTACCTTCTTCATAATCTTTGACGACTGGCATCAGGAAGTATTGAGGCTTGGTCATGAAGAATTACACGATCGAGCAATGCATAGAAATCGTCAAAATTCACTACAAAAATGGTGAAAATTTTGCAAAGACGGTTCGAAAAGTTCGCAACCTGCCACACTGCGGGCGCAACAATGCAGTTATTGCAGACGAAGCTTCGTGGTTGTGTTATCTCGCGCCGCGGCGATGTAAATTGGCCACCAAGATCGTGCAATTTCACGCCATTGGACGTCTTTGGGGTTTTCTGAATGAAAAAGTGTATGCCAATGATCCACAGACCATTTCGGAGCTCGAGGAAGCAATTGGACGCACCATTACGGGGTTAACCCCACTTGCGATTTTGAAAAAATCGATTTTTTTTTAATTGCATTTTTTTGAAGTATAAGTATCCGGGCCCATACGGAAGTATGGGCCCGGAATAGATGACTCTATGTAAGTTTACAAAAAAAAAATATTTTCTTCGTGTAAACTGAAATTGAAACTTTAAACGCGTTTTTCTCAAAATGGCATTTCTGAAGTCGGTGACCAAGATTACTCGAACACTAATGAACCGATCTTCTTGAAATTTTGCAGGCTTATTGAATACATAAAAATGTAGTCTTTAATCGTTCGATTTTTTTTCTCGAAAAAAATGGCCGTTTTATAGCCAAAAAACGGCCGTTTTTTTTCGTTAAAATCGAACCATTAACTTTGATTGTCCGTCATTTTGTGAAAAATGAATATTTTTTAAAATCCTTCGATTAAAAACTAGTTTATACTTATATTTGACTAAATCCATCCGCATTTTTTTTCAGATGATCCACTTCGTCGCAATGTTGGTCACCGCAAACCGTGTATATAAAAACATTATTTCATTGACGGCCATTTGCCACTAAACAATGTAATATTTTTCAATAAAAAAATTACTGAAAGTTCTTCAAATGGGTTCTTTAAGATGGTATATTGATCGATTAAAAAAGTTTTGTAGTTTTCTTTAAAAAAATTCATGAAAAAAGCCTTTTTTGTGCTACAAGTGGGGCTAACGCCTGAATTAAATTAGTGCGCAATTATGCCAAAATGTTATTGATAATTTCGTCAAAAGAGTGAACGTTTGCAAACAGGGACGAGGCGGCCATTTATCGGATATTGTGATCCACACGTAACCTCCATGTTTGTACCTTATAGTAAAATAAAAATATTCTTACTTTTCAAATAAATAATACGTTTTGTTAATAAATAAAAATGTCAGGTCATTTTGAGACACCCTATATGTAGTGTAACGGAAGCTGTCAAAAGTTACGCTACCGACAAGGACGGCCTCATTCACGAGTCCATGAATTAAAGGGACCGTGCGGCAGCGACACGGAAACGTTTCGGCCGCAAAATAGGTGAAAGTGTACAACAGTGTATATGAAGTATAAGAGGAGTGTCGGAGGTGCGCTCTCGAGGTTTTCCTGCCTCCCTCGTTCGATCGAAATCTCGGTTAGCCTATTATTAGAACAAACGTGACCTGTCGTCGCGCCACAGGTACTCCTCGGCTCGGTTCTCAACTTTTCTCTCTCTTTCTCGCTAACTCTATCTGGCTGACCCTCTCTTTATTTTCTCTTTTCAAAGGCTCCTAGCCCGCTTGATCTTTCGAGCTTTCAACCTTTTTTCCACTTGCTCTCCTCAGGCTCTCTCTCTCTCTCTCTCTCTCTCTCTCTCTCTCTCTCTCTCGCTCTCTGTCTCTCTGTCTCTCTTTCTCCCATAGTATTTTTCTTAATTTAAGGCCTTAGGCCACAGTAACGGGTATAAAATCATGTGCGAATTTGACAATTTTTTTTCGTATGAAAAAGTGATTCACTCATAAAATTAATTACACATCTATTTAGTATGAATGTCAAGCTGCAGAAAAAATATATATTTTTTTCGATGTACAAAATGGCCGACTGCTAATATTTTCTTTTGTTGTCTTCTTTTTAGGCTCTCCGCGGCGTGACATTTAGCATCCACAATTTTTTACCTAGAACAAAAAACGAAAATTCACGTCAATCTACATTAGAATACCTAGAGAAGTACGTACGGAATTTAAAAAAATATATTTTTATTCAAAAGTTGTAGGTATTTGAACTTAAAAAATGAATTTTCAGTGAAAAATTTCGTAAAAACTGCTCATAAACTGCTCATACAATGAGAAGTTTTCGATTCACCAGAAATTCCGTACGTACTTCGCTGCGAATTGCAATTAGGAACATAACTTTTAAATTTGAAGTAAATCGAGTGAAAATTGTTGAAGTTATTTGTCACGCCAATTGGAAAAAACCGTTTCGAGAAGTTTCGTGCAGGTGGCCATTATGTACATCGAAAAAAAATTATTATTCTGACAGCTTGATATTCATACTAAATAGATGTGTAATTAATTTTGAGTGAATCACTTTTTGATGCGAATAAAAATTGTTAAATTCGCACATAATTGTATACCCGTTACTGTGACCTACAGCCTTAAGTCCACGGTTCCGCATTATCCTGGCCCATTATTTCCATTTGCATTTTTTTACAGCTCTTTATACATTTTCTTTATATCATTACTCTTTATACGACTTTTTATATATTTTTTCTAACATTATTCTCACTTGTGTTATTTTATTTGTGATTTTTTTATTATTGTTAATTTTGTTCTATTTTCACGGCGCCATTCCGCGCTTTTTATCTCGAGTGCCATTTCTCTGTGTTTTTCCTTAATTGTTTGTTCATTATCTAACGATTATGTTTTTCACTTTGAGCCAAAATTTAAGCCCCATAGTTTGTTGGGGTGTAGCATATATATGTGTGTATCTATTTATCTCTTTTCTCTTCTTCTTCTTGTTTTTCTTCTCGGTCTCGCTCGCTCACTGTACCGTGAGTCTGACCCAACGCCGGTGAGTACTACTTGCGCGCTACACTTGATTTATATGTATACAGGGTGATTCATAATAGGTGACGCACTCTGAACTGGATTCAGGGGGGCACCCCGAGTGTACTAGTCAAGGCTTTTTTGTTTTCTTCAAATAGTTTTTGAATGGGAAGCATCAGAATTTGGGCGTTCGACGTTTGGTTGGGGAGGGTCTCGTTTCCACAATGTTTATCTCTACAACGCTGCAAGTCCCTTTTACAACTTTACAATGACTTATCTCTCATCTGTACAAACCGGAAATCCACCAACTGTACAAGAGTCTTAAGTTTGCAATATTGAACCCCTACAACGATCTACCCTCATGATTATCCCTACAACGTATTTATTCGGATTTGTATCAACTACACAATGAGGGATTTGCAATATGCATTAATTCTACAATGTATCAACTCGACAAGAACTTTGAGTAGTCAACGTTCAACTGGGCAATGTTCTTGTTTACCCTACAACACCTGATATACCAGCTGTTGTAGAGTTAACAAGAATATTACCCAGTTGAACGTTGAGTACTTGTAGAGTTGATACATTGAAGAATTAATGCATATTGCAAATTCTTCATTGTGTAGTTGATGCAAATCCGAATGAATACGTTGCAGGGATAATCATAAGGCTAGATCGTTGTAGAGGTTCAACATTGCAAACTTGAGACTCTTGTACAGTTGGTGGATTTCCGGTTTGTACAGATGAGAGATAAGTCATTGTAAAGTTGAAAAACGGACGTGCAGCGTTGTAGAGATAAACATTGTGGAAAAGAGAGACCCTCCCTTTGGTTCAGGGCTACACTCCGCCATGATCAACGACGTCATTCGGCCCTCGAATCTAAGCGCGTGGCACGTAGCAGACGACAGCTAAGGCAGATCGGCATCTGTCTCCCCTGCGCGGGCGATTTGACGTTTTGTGTATAGTCTGCTAATGCTCTCCGTCATCTTGGGTGCGCAAGTTCAGAGCGTGTGTCAAGCCGCGCCAAACACAAACGGATAACCGTGAATTGTCTTGTCTTGGGCATCGTCACCAGTTATTCGTCGCTCTTTCATCCCCCGTTATCATCTGACTGTGCCTCTCATTGTCTTTCTTTTGTTCCATATTTCTCCTCGACTATACTTATCGTCTCTCGCATTCTTTCTTACTTTTGCGCGTTCATTCGCTTTGCCGACCATCCTATCTCAGCGACTCTTACGAGGAATATTACTTTAGTTTCCACCTGCGATTTTATTGAAACTTATCCACATGGTAAAGCATTAAAAATGATTGAAATGATGAAAGAGCGGGGAATAACAAGTGATGGTACCCGAAAAGACCCGAGAATTCACGCTCTTTCGTTTGCCTTTCGCGCAGGTTGACGCACGCTCTGGACTTGCGCACCCAAGATGACGTAATGCATTAGCAGATGATAGACGAAATGTCAAATCGCCCGCGCAAGCGAGACAGATGCCTAACTGCCTTGGCTGTCGTCTGTAGCGTGCCCCGCGCTCAGATTCGATGGCCGAGTGGCGTTGTCGATCATGACGGACTGTAGCTCTACAACAATGCATTGAACGCCCAAATTCTAATGCTTCCCATTCAGAAACTATTCAAAGAAAACAAAAAATCCTTGACAATTACACTCGGGGTTCCCCCCTGAACCCGCCAGTTCAGAGTGCGTCACCTATTATGAATCACCCTATATATATACATGCACGTATAGTCAAGGACGAAATTATTGGATGGAAATAAATCTTCGGCTGTATTTGTTAGGGGAAGGAGAGAGAGGGGGGACCGAAAGAGAGAGAAATCGATAATGAACTGAAAGAGCAATCGGAAGCTCGAACAATAGCACGGATACCGAAAAGTGCTAGAAACTCGAACTCCGGATTTAAGCAACAGCGGAGCTTCCTGAGCGACTAAGTGTTAAGTTCGATTCGGAGAGGTACAATTTGCGGGTTATCCGGCATTCAGTTTCAATTATCACGACCGCATCCAAATTGGTTTCTCTCGATGTACACAAAGTGTACGCGAGCAGGGTGCGGCTCACAGGGGCGGGAGGCCGTTTGCACTGGAACACAATGGGAAACGCCCTCTCGCAGGAGCCAACGTATGTAACTCGTAACAACTGTTCTGCGGGAGACTGTAACATGGAGGCGACCAAAGTAACTTTCGCCGGGTCCTCGGTTCAAAGAGAGAGGAGGGCGGGGATTGGAACAATCAACTGGGCTGATAATCAAGTTTGTGCAGAGTGGCACAAAGGGGAAACTCGTTATAGCAGTCCTTGGTGCGCACATAATCCTTCGCGCGAGTGGGCCTTGCACTGACGAAAGTGTGGTCGCTTTGTACTTACGTTACAACATACGTTATTTACGCGACTCCCGAAATGCCCATGAAACCCTCCGCGAATCGTGTATGGGTGTATTCAGGGTGGGTGGAAAATAGCTCAAGATCTCTCGATGGGTGATAGACCGTGAAATTTCAAAGAGAAAAGTCCTTAACGATTGTTCCTTTCGACGAGCCGTTTTTGAGATATTCATTGAACAGTGAGGACCAATCCGGTGCGACGTCGCGAGCGGAGCTCGCTGAGCGGCCAGCGGCTGGCGCGCGGGAGAGAGACGAGCCCCGCCCCTGGTGGCATCCGCCGCACCCTATTGGCTATTTGACTCACTCGTCGATCCCTCAGCAACGGTGCATCGGAGAGAAGAATCGATGAGGACTTTTCTTCCCGAAATGCGGAAATACATCCGCCCCGTAAACATGCAAAGCAAGTTTTTTTTTCTCGAGATACTATAAATTGAAAATGTTGATTAAAAAAAATTGGGTACATTCGAGCTGATGGATGTGCTAGAGGAAAACAATGGTGCGATGAAGTGTATACACGATGATACGAAGTGCTGAATTTAAACTTGGTGTTGAAGTTGAAGGACTTTAGAGTGCACTCGCAGAACGGGGTGTAAATGTGCCCCGCAATCCGCTGCGTCGGACAACGCGAGCCATGCGGCATCCAATGCACACATGCAACGCTCGTTCCAGCATAAATTTTAATTATTGATCCGCGCAGGAGAGCGCCCACACCTGGCGCGCGCGACGCGATATGTAATCGCGCGCACAATCGCCGCTATGTTTTCGCCTCTCGGTGTCGTAATATTGCCGGTATACGTACGGCACGAATCCCATAAATTCAAGCACAGCTATTATCGAGCATCGAAAATTATTTCATTGTCTCCATCGCATCGCGTATCGACTTGCGGCAAAGGGAATTGCTGAATTTCTCATCCTTTGCCCAATTAGATTCATTTGAGAAGACAAAAAAAGTTTTAGTGTATTTTTACCAACGGAAAATATTCTTCGCTGCTGTTTGAAAAAAATGAATTGTCAATGTGTTTCAACTCTTTCTCATATTTCTTCGCCCTCCAACTCATCCTCCTCGTTCGGCGATCGCGCAATGCCTCGATCAACCGTCATAATTAATTTTAACGAGCGGGGGACATTTTTCTCTATTTCTCTCTCTAATTTTTACCTTTGTTACTTTCGCCGGGGTTGGCCTCGACTTTTTTTCCGCATCGTCTCGTCCAATTATCGGGATCAATGAAAGTATCGATGGTCATTCGATACTTTGTCGTTAAAAATAGACGTCTAGCCGGATCTTCCGCCTCAACAACAAGTTGAAATGAAAAATTAATGACAATGACAGTAATTATGATGGAAAATCCATTCCATCTCGAAAAATAAAATGTCAAACGTATACGTATGCCTATATAAGGTCTTCAATTCTTTGGCCCACCGGAGACGATAATTGCATCCACTCATTGAACTTTTTCTTCTTTTATGTACAGGGTGTCCGAAATGTGAACAATTTTTTTTTAATTCTTACTTTTTTCATTTTAATTATTCATTCACCGCTACCCTCTCTCACCCTCCCCCTCACCACCACCCTTTCTCACCCTCTATAACATCTTCGACGTAACTCTCATTGTTAAAACGTTGATAACAAAAAATACCAATGTACAAAGGTACTAAAGGACGGCTCAAAGGAACGGGTCGTAAAAGCACGAAAGGACACCCAACGGGTTGAAAAAAAAGTAATAACACTGATTGCACACTGTCAAGAAAAAAAATAGACAAAAACGTTGATTGCCAATTCTGACGTATTCGAGCGTGGCTATTCATGGTCCATAAAGCAGGCCGTGACAATGGGATATTTCGAATTTCCATAGAGCTCGAGGAATTATACACAGCGGTACTTCATGCCCCGACCTCGCGTATCTCCGGCTCCATAAAGCGTGTCCATCAAACCACGTCAAATTGTCTCGTCCTACGGTTTATCAACCCCCCATCTCCCACTTCCTATTTTCCATCCCTTTTTCGCGGGGGTGTAATATTATCGAGTACGCAGTAAATTTGTCCTTTTGTTCGGTTCGTGTTAATGAAAGGACTCGCTCTCATAGATATATATGTTTGTGCGTGTGTGTATATATATACGAAAGAATATCCCTCAAGCTCTACTCGGGAATCTTTGGAGAGCGTTTTGCCCTTTCCTGTGGCCCACTCCGGCGAAATATTTTCGGAACGTTAAGTGGGGACCCACCTCCTGCCCACGCGATTTGGGCGAAATCGGTGGGTCCCGATTGGCGTCCTCCCCTTGTAAAGCATTTTGTGGTTGATGCCAAGTTGGTCACTTATTTATTGGTTTACAGGGCACTTTATAACGATAATACAAGTAAGGAAAAATCACAGAAAAGTATATGCACAAAAGATAAGAATAAAAAAATGTTTTGTTTCTCGAAAAAGAAAAAAATCGTAGAACATAGATGGGGGTGATTTGAATAGAATTGATACGAGGTACCTAGATTTTCCTTTCCGACGTCACTTTTCAGGCCACCCTGTATATATACAGCAATCCTGCAACTGTCGATAGGTCAGATCATGTCCTACTATATGCTGGAATTTCAGTTGGGTAAAAGTCCCACGGTTTTGGAGATAAAAATCATCTGCTTTTGGTTTTTCGCATGCCATTTCTACAAATAATAACCTTTTTGACCCGGTTTTTTTTAAATACTCTTGGTTATTTGTTTTATCTACAAAAGTCTTCTTTTTAACCTTAAATCTTAAGGACACTATGAAAAAAAATTTTATGCCGAATTTTTAAACAAACTAGTTTGAACATCTGACTCTGATAGCCTGCGGTGTAAAAAAAATGTAGGACGCATATCGTACCAATTACTTTAAAAATTCATCAGTTATTATCGACTCAATAATTTGTAGAAATGGCATGCAAAAAACCAAAAGCAGATGATTTTTTTTACAAAATAACATAAAGCCAAAAAACCTCGAAAACCGTAGGTTTTTTACTAAACTGGAATTCTAGCAGATAGTAGAAGATGAAGTGACTTATCGACAGTTGCAGGAATATCCATTCATAATAGGACATCCTGTATATTTAAATACACATATACACGCTCGCGCGCACGCACACACACACACACTGTTTTCGAGTCAAAAAGGATTGTTTTTGCGTCAATGCCTTGTTTTTGGGTAAATAGGTATTGTACGGGCGAAACGAGGACCCGTCAAACACATGCACACATAGACGAATACACAATGGAAAACAAAATATGATCAAAATAATCGAATTAATAATAAATAACTATTAAAACAAAATATATATTAAAATAACGCCGACACTGGTGGGTGAGCGGTCGAGGTTCAGCTCCGGCGATACTCCGAGTTAAGCAGCGTTGTGCATGGCCGATACTGGGAGCGGTGACCGCTTAGCTGGGCACCGGTTGGCGCAGCAACCAGTTAGCGGAAGGCCAATAATTCTGATACCTTGGTGTAGATACTTGAGTTAAAGTCACCGTTTTGTACACCAGAGAATCAGCAGAATATACGGCCGTCTATACCGGTACGGGTTTTCCACAGTTTCCCCGTACCCTCGGCAAATACGGTAAAGTTTAGCCTAAGGGGTGAGATGCAGTCAGAATTTTCAAAAAATCGATTTTTTTACATTTTCTTGAACTATGATGTTTCGAAAATATTCCCTGAAAATTTCAAGTCAATTCGATGAATAGTTTCCGCGATATCCCACAATTAGTGAAGGGGCGTCAGGTCCCCATGGCAGGTAGCGGCTGACAAACGCGCAAACGATAATACCCGGGAAGGCAAAATGCTTCGAAGACAACAACAAATTGATATTTTGGAAGCTTCCACATCGGCAGAAGCCCTATTGTATGGGCCAGGAATTGATGATTCGATGGAAGTAATTATTTAATTAGTATTTCTATACATAAAACAAGTGTAACATCGGAAAACTCTTTCAAAAATTTTCAAAAATGTATTACTCACAAACCATAAACTTCAGCAAAATTTTATAAAGAATACTTTCGTTTTAAAATTGCCCAAAATTTAAAAAAATTATAATTTATCCCGAAAAACTTTAACTTTTTGAAAAATTGTTTAAACAATTGGCTATAAACAATTGAATGCTCGACTTTTCGGCAAAAAATTGTGAGATTCGGATTCGGCGGATCAAAATACATTAAAAAAAGGTTTAGTTTCGTCCATCGAGCTAAAAATTTTACGAACATCTAATACCGTATCCACATCGAAAAACTTTAAACGCGTTTTTCTCGAAACTATATTTTTCAAGTTGGTGACCACTATAATTCAAAAACCACTCGATGGATTTTGATGAAATTTGGTGTGCTTATTGATAGTATTAAAAACTAGTCGTTAAGACGGAATGACACCTCATCGCGGTCGGTATGGTAGAGCAATTGTAGATACCCAAAAATCTCTGAAACGGCTCTTCAGATCCCGTCGAAACTTTGCCAAACGACGTCAAATAGATAGACGAACAGCTGTCTGCCCCTCAAATTTTCTGAATTTGAGAAAAAAACGTAGATCGGGTTATCATAAGCCAAACAAACTTAATTACTATAAAAAAAATTATTGAAAATGCTCGTTTTTTCACGCCTCTGACTGCATCTCGCCCCTTAAAGCGGCCGTAGACGTAACGGAAGTTAGGTTAGATTAGCAAAGTGCGAGTAAGCAGTGATAGGAATGGGTTCAATTGGGAAGGGTAATACGTAAAAGCCCGCAAGGGTATACGTTGGAACTCCGAAAAAATAAACTATACATTAAAATTAAATAAATAACAAAACAAATAACAAATAAATATCAACATACAATATACATTAAATTTAATTCAAAGAAAAAAACATATAAAAAAGCGTGTATAACTCTCATTTTTGGGTAAACAAGAATTGCATTGGAAATGAGGAACTGTCAACGGAAATGCAAACAGGAAATACCGTAGGCATCATTATACGCAAGAAGTCGCGAATTCCTCGTTAACTTTACAAACCGAACAATAACTGGACACATGTCTCCTAATCGGCCTCACGCTTTTTCTCTTTTCTTTCTCCTTCTTCTCTTCATTCTTAGCTTCCACTTTGTTTTTTTTTTGCTTTTTTTTCAACGATTTACACACACCCTTCGCGTCGAGGGGTTGGTAGATAGGTATACGTAGTACGTATGTGTGTTTCCGAGGTTATCGAGGCGTGCTCGGTTTTATGGCTGAGTGAGTAGAGCAAACGGGGTGCAACGTGGGCTGCTTACTCGTCGTTCCGAGGGTGTTTATAGTCCAGTTCATACGCAAGAGCATACGTGAGGTTTTTCTTTTTTGCGTCGTGTGTTCTCTTTTTCCTTCCTTTTTTCACGTCAATTATCCATGCACGCGTAAGAGAAGTGTCTCTAACTTTCCGTCGCCTCTCTCTCTCTCTCTCTCCTTGTCAGTCAGTCTGCTCTCTTCCTGTGTCTATCTGTCTCCCTCGGATGAGCATTGGGTCTCAAGTATCGAAGTGTGGGCGGTGGGTCGACTAAAGAGGGAGGCAAGGAGGGGTGGGTCTTGTAAACTCAGACGGATTTCTTCACTTTAGTGTTGCAAAGTATTGGCAACTTCTGCTTTGATGCACGAGTCAGACATACGTTGATGTCTTCTCCTTGTTTTTGTACATGCATCGTGAATCTCTCGCTGTCGCTCTTCCTATGCCCCCCCCCCCTCCCTTGGAGTTTATATCGTATGTGTCCATTCCTTTCTATCCTTTTTTCTGTCTTTCGCTTTTTTATCCTTTCTTTCTCTCGCGCTCTTCATTTCTTGCTCACTACGTGCTCTGCTTTTCTGTCACTCTCTCGCCTTCTCTCTACCGCTCTTCCTCCCTCTCTTCCTCCCTCTCTCTCTCTCTCTCTCTCTCTCTCTCTCTCTCTCTGTCTTTCTCACGAGGGTGCAACGATCGTTGAAGAGTAACTGGCGAGCCTTGTTCAAGTATACGCCATACGAGACGTAGACTCGAGCTTTTTCACATCGAAAACTTTGCCTCTCACACGTTTCTCTTATTCTTCTCTCCACACGTAGACACATACACGTACATATATGCATACACGTCACTCAAGGTCTGACAAAGAATAAAATTGCTCTAATAATTAAAGACCTGGTTGAGCGCTCGTGCATAGTCTCCCTCTAAATCTTGCCGTTTTTATTCTCTCTCGTAAAGAAAGAGACAGGAAGCTTTGGTAAACGTAAAAGAATTTTCCCTTCTCGTATCGTCGATAAATCCGCGATCAAAAAATAATGGAAGAAAAAAAGAAATTCGGCGGAGAAAAATAAAGGGGGTTCAGTATACGCGGTTGCCCATCTGAGTGGCTGGATTGTTCGTGCTTAAGGGACAACACCACTGTGACGGCTTCAAAAAATCGATTTTTTGAAAACAATCTAGAAAAATCTAAAATACATTTAAGATTAAGATGCCGTTGGACCCAGGTCGAAAAAATAATTATTTTCGGAGATATTGAATATTTTGTGGAGCGGTGCAGCGCTCCGTGACGCTCGGGATCCCGCGCAGCTGCGCGCCTCAGGGTCGGCAGGTATACCGGGATATATAAATTTGAGCAGAGACGATTTGCTACAGCGTTGTTTGGGCGGCTTCACGCAAAACAACAACGAAAGCTACAACAAATCAGTTTGGGCAATAGCCCCCAAGTGTCAGTCCGGGAGTAAAAAAATCGTCGATATTGCAGCTGATATCGCGGTAATATTATTCAATGATGGCCTGAGAAGCCTCATGAAAGTTTTGGAGACGTTGGGGATAACTATCGGCCCAAATTGTTTCAATTTTTGCGTTGAAACCGACGCAGCGCGGATCGAGCTGGCGGAGAGCTCGCTCACAGACGCTGCAAAAGAGGCAAGAAGAGCCTCTACAAGTTCGAGAAAAGATGCTAGGGACAATGATTTGCTTCTTGAAGGCCAGCTATATGGTGCCGGCATCGCTGATTAAAGGTAAAAAATTTTTTTTCCAATTTATCGCATAAATTAACAAACCTAAAACTTTGAACGCGTTTTTCTCAAAACCACTTTTTTGAGTGCGGCACGCAGCAGAACTCGAGCAATTTTTATCCGATCGACTTCAAATTTGGACTGCATCAATAAAACTAGATTATCTAAAGAAGTACATAGGATTTTTTCGATATCTCAATAATAAAAAAAAGTTATAGCCTATTTTCGACGAGAAATTTTGCTCGAAAATCGCCCTTTAATTTCAAAAGCGTGCCTATTTTTTAAAAATCAATATTTTTCCAATCCCTATGTACTTCTCTTCAAAATATCATATTATTAACGAAAACACTCGGTATTTTTTTCAGATCGCCTTTGAAGAGAGTTCTGCTGCGTGCCGCGAACCACTGCAGAGGCAACAGTACCTGACGCGGGAACTTCCCCAGCGTCACCATGGGGCGTGAAAAATTTGAAATTTTTTTTTATGTATCTTCAATAAACAACGAACAAAACAAAAAAAAAATTTCGAATATCTCTTTTTTTCCCACAAAAAAAATTCTTGAAAAATGGCAAAAAAACAGGGGGCCACAGTGGTGTTTTGCCTTAATATTGAGCATCAACGGAGCCTCGCATATCTTAGTCTCGTTGTAATTCACTCCTCTCTCTCTCTCTCTCTCTCTGGTTCTCTCTTCCGCGAGTACTTTTAACAGCATTTTCCTTCCACGCGATTTCCTGCCTCGCGCGAGGAAGAAAAAAGAAGGCTTATTAGCGCCTTCTGCCAAGCAGAGAAAAAAAAGAAAACGCTCTTTTTTGCCCTTCCTTCTTCTTCACCCCAGCTCTCGCAGCTGGGTTACAAAAAAACCCTGGGGGAAGGCTTTTCCCCCTTTTTTTACTCCCACTTGCCTGGGCAGGAAAAACATCCTTGCGAGGAGTCCTTATAGCCGGAAGTAGGTCAAAGGGTGAGCGTAGGCGTCAAATCTCTCTCTCTCTCTCTCTCTCTCTCTCTCTCTCTCTCTCTCTCTCTCTCTCTCGAGGGGAGCCCCTAAGAGAAAAAGAGACGAGATGCGCGAGCTTAGTTTAGCTCGCTGTGTCTACTTTGAAGGGAATCGTTCGATTCCGTTGGGGCTGCGTTCGAACAGCGGCGGAAATAGACACACTTAATATACGGGACACACTATTTCAAGTCCTGTCACGACTAGCCTGGGGTGAAAAATCTTTGGCTTAATCATAACCAGCGAATCTTCTCTCTCTCTCTCTCTCTCTCTCTCTCTCTCTCTCTCTCTCTCTCTCTCTCTCTCTCTTTCTCTCTCTCTCTCTCTCTCTCTCTCTCTCTCTCTCTCTCTCTCTCTCTTTCTCTCTCTTTCTCTCTCTTTCTCTCTATTTTGGCACGCCTCGGAAGCCGCCCAGCTCACGTAATTTTCGGATAAAAATCACGTCTGACCGTACCCCGACCTTTTCTACTTTCCACACGAAATTGCGAGATGGTTAAAGTTCGCGCTGTTATTCCGCGCGCTTCCGTTCGTCAATCGATCCGGCGTTATTTAACTTATCAACTTTTTCCTCCACGTTCCTTCGTTAACAACATATCCACTACTCGATCGATTGGTATTCGCCACCGGAGTTTGCACGGATGGATTCGTTCTCAGGAATTCATCCTCGGCAATTCAATCCGGTGAAAATGAAAAAAAAAAAATCTCGGTTAAAGGGTAAAATAGAACTTAGGGTGGATTGAACCAGGAAATATGTATTCCCAAGTAAGTTCGATCAGTTGCTTACGAAAATAAATCTTCGATAAAGCCTTGCCAAACAGTGAACAGTGAACCATCGACACTCAAAGTATAAACAGTTTTTTTAAAAGATAGTTACGTAACATTAAATTTGTTATTTCTTGACAATAAGGAATCAAAGTGTTTAAGGGGCCAGTGCGCTTTGAAAATTTCGAAAAATCGAAAGCAAGCAAGACTTGAAGAAACCGACAATGATGAGCAATCAGAAGAGATTTTGTACGGTGCAGAAATTGTCGATTGAGTTTGGGTGAGAGTTTTTCATAGTATAAACTTCAAACGCGTTTTTCTCGAAACAACGTTTTGAAAATCTAGCTCCATCGTATCTCTAAAACTAATAAACCGATTCTCTTGAAATTTGAACCACATATTGTAAACATGATTCGCAACAAGATGACCCTCGATGGTCTCAAAATTTTGATTTTTACTCTTTTTTTGCGAAAAACTGTGAAAAAACGCGTTTTTTTACTTTTTTCGTTCTTCATCTGCCATTCTTTAATTTTTTGACAAAACTTTCTATCCGAGGGTCATTTTGTAGCTGGTGTCATACTGAATCTAATGGACTTTGATTTTTTTTGTTTTAGACAAGCCGCTGCCGAGTTGTGATGGAGCTACCTAGCCCACCTATTTTTGGGGCGTCACGTTAAAGTATAGTTTTTGTACTTAAAAATGAATAAAAATGAATTGACATTTTTTTATTATGTCTTTCAAGACTTTATTTATCAAGCCCAACAACTTTTATATTAATATCTTTTATAAAATCCTTTAAAGAAATCGCGAAAATAGCCTTTTTCGCAGCTCCAAACTGTACTGGCTCCTTAAAGGCGTAGACGGAGATTGAGGTAATTTAATGACAACATTTGTCAATTAAAAAATAACTAGAGTCGAATTCTTGAGCGATGAATTTTTAGCATTTTTTTCAGAATCCCATAAGATTGTTCAGAATTTATTAGATTTTCAGAATTCTTTTGGAATTTTTATGATTAAAAAAGTGTTTTAAGGCCCTGAATTGTTTTCAGGGCCAGCCACATCGCGCTCCGATTGTTATTGCTTATTTCTCACGGCGTAAAATCGTAATTTTTTTCATAAAATTATCACCCTTCGTTCACGAAATAATATGAGCTCTTTTTCTAAATTTCACGACGCTCAAATATACAGACAATTTTAGGTTTCGACGCCGGTCTGACCGGAGCAAGACTATTCCACTGCCGTGCTAGGTAGGGAGGCGTACGAAGCTAATTGCAGTGTATACGGTCAGCCACGCGATAATCGATACGATACCTTCGTTCATTCATTTTTACGACGGAAATAGTTAATGAATTTACCCCGTTTATTCGGGGATGTACGAATGTTACTCCACCTTCCATTCTTCATCTATTCGTAACACTTTTTTCGCCTTACCACGTACGGGATCTATTCTCACACTTAAGCATTTCTTTTTATCGTACTACATTGATCTCAGACGGAGTTCTTTTCCTCAAAAAAATCCTTTTAATTTTAATGTTCATTTTCGTCTGACCGAAAATCGACTTTTTCCACTATTTCACGCCGCAAAGGGAAGTAGTCAAGATTTTCCCGTTCATTGATTTTTATAGCTAATGAAATTTCGAAATTGATCGAAATTCACTTATCCGCGCAGTCGATCATCGAAAAAATTCAATTTTTGTCGCCTCTATATTTCACAGCAAAAAAGATCGCGGATGAAGATGAATGTCAATTTTTTTCTATACACATCGTAAATTGGTTGTGGAGTTTGAGTGGCTTTGATACCTTCATAATAGAGATTTTCGTTTCATTCCCCAGACATGCGTCCGTCATTAGGTCATTCCCAGTGAGAGGCGCGTGGCCGTCTGACCAGTGAACGACCCTTTCTACTGTGATATTCGTACAACGCGGAGCCAAGATTTTTCACGTTCCATTTTTTTTCCTTTGGTAAGAGAAGTGAAAAAAACTCGGCAAATTGGATCGGAATCGGAACTCATTCATCGTAGAGCTCTCGTTTTTTTTCTCTTCGATGTGTTGAGCATTTGGCATTTTTACGCTTTGCCATAGAACTTTAAAATTACTCAAATAAAGAGAAAAATATTGATTTACGAAAAGGCCAATAAATAGATAAAGATTCAATAAAATAATTTGAAAAATATCTACCGAAAAGAACTCGCAGTTATATATACAAGATGTTTGGTGCATGGACCGACACAATTTTTTGGGGGTTTGGGGGGGGGGGTCATTTGCCACTTTTTCACCCTTAGACCCTATGTCCTAAGTGTCACGGTAGTTAAGATATGATTTTTTTTTTAATTACCCGAAATTTCGCCTACGAATCGTCATAACTTTTTTGTTAGTGGTTGTAATAGCACGAAATAACTTTGGTTGTATTCTGCAAATGTAAATGTATGAAAAATCAACTTCTAAATTGAGAATAAAAGAAAACAAAAGCTATTTTAAACATTGCTTTGTTTAAAAAAGTTCTCTAGTTTATACCCTTTCCAACGGTATCCTACATGTCATAGAAATCATTTATTATGTGGTCAAAATAAAGAGAATACGAGGGTGGGGTGAAAAGTTTCCGGCCTGACAAAAAAAAACGATATTTAAAAATTTAATTTTTGCTTTATTTTTCAACATAATCTCCATCAACACTGATACATTTCTCATAACTCTCGCATCCCAAAAAACAGTAGCCATAACCTTGTTTGCCGATAAAATTGTTTTTGCCTTCTTTGGGGTTGGTTCCCCTTTTCCAACCCACTGTTTTGACTGTTCTTTACTTTCAGGAGTGTAGTGGTGGACTCATGCCTCATCAACAGTTATGAATCGACGCAAAAATTCGTTTGGATTACGTCTATACAGAGCCAAATGGTCGGTAGCGTCGAGCGTTAGCAAACGCGGCACCCACCTTGCACACAGCTTTTCCATGTTCAAATGGTTGTGCAAAATACTTCGCACACGTTCAGCTGACATCCTACAGGTCTCAGCTATCTCATGCACTTTTAACCTGCGGTCTTCCAACACTATTTTATGGATTTTTGCAATCATCTCTGAAGTTGTGACTTAAACAGGCCGTCCTGAGCAAAGCTCGTCAGAGGTGCTCACACGACCAATTTTAAATTCAGAAACCCACTGATTAATAGTTGAATATGATGGGGAGGAGTTTCCTAGTGCTGAATCCATCTCTTCTTTTATTTGTTTTGGTGTAAAACCTTTCAAATGGAAGTATTTGATGACAGCACGCTTTTCCAATTTTTCCATTTTTACGAAAACAACGGAAGCGTCTCGCGCAATGTGCTCTCAAACGCAAACTAACGTAGCGATTGGGCTGAAACTGTACATACAAGCTCGGTAGGGATGGTACTGGAGGACGCCGCTCCAAAACTAGACCTAGTGGCACCATCTCTTGGTCAGGCCGGAAACTTTTCACCCCACCCTCGTAAGTTTTTTTCATAATGGATTTAGGAGTTAACATTTTTGATACATATACACTTTTTCAAGACTGAAAGCTCAGATTCATTTTCTTGAAACCAATTGTATCAAATAATGATCAATTTATCATAAACGTACATTGCAGAATACAACAAAACTTATTTCGTGCTATTACAACCACAAACAAAAAAGTTATGACGGTTTAAAGGCGAAATTTCGGGTAATTGAAAAACGAAAAAAATCATATCTCAGTTACCGTGACCTTAGGACATAGGGTCTAGGGGGGGGGGGGGGGGAATTGGCAAATGACCCCCCCCCCCCCAATCCCCCCAAAAAAAAGTGTCAGTCCATGCGCCAAACACCCTGTCTAAATTTTTTTGTAGAAGTCTTGTAAATTATTATATTCAATATTATAGCCCCACAAACACCAGCGTTTATTTCCATTCTTCGTTCTAAATAAATGCCCCGAAAGACTGGTATTTTCTGATTAAAAAAAAGTATCGTATTTCTCGAGGGGCGACCGAAATGGAAAAAAAAGATTGAACCGCTCGTACGAAAAGAAGACGGAAAGAGAAATGTACGTTTTTCTTTTTTGTCGTTTCCATAGCTGGTTTAACGAGGCCACGAGACGATAGATATTTCTTCTAGGATCGTCGAAGGAATAGTGGCGGAGCAAAAAAAAGCGTGGGTGTACGTCATATATCAGAGAGAGGGAGGGAGAGAGAGAGAGAGATAGAGAGAGAGAGAGAGAGAGAGAGAGAGAGAGAGAGGGAGAGAGACGGAGGTTGAATGGAGTCCCAGCAGGGGACATCGATTCACTTGGCGAACGAGAAAACGCGAAATATACAACATTTCTTGCTCGGTCCTATGCATACTGTAGCCATAACCGCGAAACGACCAGAGCCAATATTCTTGCGTCGTCAATAAATTCCAATAAAATATTAATCAATCGAAGCAGAAGAATGAAAATTAATGAAATATCAATGCGACCGTGTATTTATTATCGTTCGAAAACTTCTTCCCCTCGCCAATAAATCGTTGCAAAAATAAAACGCGAAAAAAGTAAGGTCTTTAATTCGCGTTCGCCGATTATTTATGGACGAAACGAAGAAATAATTGCATCGCACTCGAGACTCGTGCAATTTTTCAGCGACGACAAAAATGAATTTGTAACAAATAGGAGAAAAAAAAATGATTCGTAAATCAGACCAAATGGATACCGTTATATCGTCGTTCGATCAAAACAATTACCTAATATCGTGCTATTTTGCAATAAATAAAATCACGTTATTACAGTGTTATAAGTGATCTATTGATAATCGATACTGCAGTGTTATTAATGAACTATGCTATGTTATTACATTAATATATCATTGCTCTAATCTTCCGGTTTCCCCGTGTCTTCATTTTCACCATATTATTACTGTTATGTTGTCGATATAATTTTTTTTCGTAACGATTAATTCGTATAATTTTTTAAATATATTATCATTATTTTTAACTACATCATTATTATGAATTATCATAATATTATGATAATTTATAATGGTAATGAATTATTGATTCGTGACTATTATGAATTTGATGATTATTAATGAATATTATTTTATGATTATATATGAATATAATCATAAAGTATATTCATAATTAACGAATTTTGATGGTTACTAATTATGGTGATTATTAATGAATGTTATTTCATAAATTATACTCTAATTATTTGAAAAAATATTATTGTTATTATTATTATTATCATTGTTAATGTTGTTTTTATGACTTATTTATAATAATGATAGGTAAAATTGATTGTTAATGAATTCTTTTTCAAATATATTATTATTATTATTGTCATGTCTTATTTTCTATTGGCTTATTTATATTAACAATAAATATTGTTGTTATTATTTGATCAACAATAAAATATGACTGTTGAGCGATTATTGCTCAAATAATTTCTCCTCTCTAGTTAAACAACAATAATTTGATGTACTTAAGGAAAAAACTAAACCACCCACAGCATCCCATAGATTGATTTATTTAAATAATTTCTCCTTGCTCCTTGAACAAAAATTTTATATCGCATTTTATAACGAGTAATTTTTCATTTTCGAGATTTTATTTTCCCATGCAGCGCGATACTATTATGCACGTTAAAATAAAATAAAATAAAATAAAACATTACACGTGTTGGAAAATTGTCGCATTATTGCACGCTCGACAGTGGTCCGCAAAAATATGCGATTGCGTATATCTGCGGGCATTTCTTCTCATGCATACGAGCCGTTATATTCCGTCAAGGTGCACGAGACTCGATCGTTAAACTCGCCCGAGAGGAGAATGAAACGCGGCGGGAGCGCCCGAGATACGTTCCGCGAGATAAAGTCTCGCAAAACTACACGGGAATCACTGTAATCCATAAATCTTGGGGACAGTCTAAAGTAAAGCTCTATACAGTGTTCGTGTGCGTGCGTGCGTGTGTATGCGTGTGCGTGTGTGTGTGTGCATTCTTTATCGTTCATTCCACTCCTGGGGGATCTGCGTCACAAAAATGTACAATAGATCTCGCGGCGTACGCGAACAAACGACTCGCTATAAATTCATTCGGATATAATGCACTTGTATACGAGCTTGCACGAGTAAAGAGAGCATCGAGAAACATTTCCCCCTACATTCTCATCCCCGTAAACACGACATTTTTTAAATCACGGTCACTAAAAACAAAACGAAAGCCACGATAGAAATATTGCCATGAGAAAATTCTTAAAAATAACAGCGAAAAAGATTCTTCACTATTAAAAAAAAACAGAAACGTATTTTTAATAACTCACTTGAGTGGAAATTTATTTATTCGAATATAATGAATAATTCTTTTTTCTTTCATATATTTTTATTATATAAACCGAAACAATCAAAACATAAGCACGTAATATAAGCACGTAGAAATAATATTCATCAATGATTGTTGATGATATTGAAAATCAATTGCTTATCTTTTGTCACTTACGTGGAAATTGATTTATTTAAGTATAATGGATATTTTTTGTTTTTTTTTTTTCAGATATTATTACTTATTGTTATTCCTGTTATTATTATTGATTGTATCTAAAACCTAGTAATCCTAAATAATAAAAATATAAGCACGAAATAACTCGTAAAAATTATATTAATAAACAGTTATTGATACTGGTGAAAAATAATGTTTTACCACGACTCACTTGGATAAACATTTGTTTACTGAAACATGAAACAATGGTTATATTTCGGTTTTCCAGAATATCATCAATAATATCATGATTGTATAAATATATAAATATATACGTATAATATAAATAATCGATATCAATATAAAAATGGAATGAGAATTCGTCTCGTAAGTGACTACGGTGAGTATTTATTAATTTAAATATATATACAATTCTCTTAAAGCCGAAAAATGGAAAACCACTGGAGAGTCGAGATAGAATATATAGAAACGCTCCCTCGGCGTAGTTTCATCTATGAATACGTATTAGATCGGTCGAAGCAACAAGTGGAAACAGCGACCGCGTAATGGCACGGAGCATGAGAATATCAACGTAAAATCACCTCATCTCCGTATCACTGTTTCAGACCTTCTGTGTATACACGAAAACCGAAATATGTTTTCGCCTAATAAATTGGCTCATTGTCAAGTCAAAGTTGGGAGGACGCAGAGAGAGGGGGGGGGGCGTGAAAACGAGGAGACAGATGAAGGAACGAGGAAATGCATATTGAGCGACATGAACCCCAATGAGCCCCATATGCAAGTGCATACAGGGTGTTAGGTAGGTCGTTCCAAATTTCTAAGGGGGTGTTCCTTCTAAAGTCCAAAGTCTTTTTATTTGAATATTATGTTTTCCTTCCTTCTAAAGTCCAAAGTCTAAGGGTTTCGAGTTATCATGGTGAGTATGATTTTGGGAAAACTTCCCAAAATTAGGTACTAACTCGTTTACCTCTTATGTTAATGCTATTTTTAAGGAATAGTATTAAGGGGCTATACCAGAGTGACACTTTCGTAAAATCGGTTTTGTTTTTGCCTTTTTCGACAGTTTATACTTTCAAGAATATCCTGTAATTAGCAGCTTTTATGGTAAATATAATTTTATCTTGCAAAAGTCGATAGTTAAACCGTTAAACGCGTTTTTCTCGAAATGAGATTTTTCAAACTTGCTGACAGTGTAACTCAAAGAGCAATTTTCCGATTGACTTGAAATTTGAACTGAGTACTCTTGAATATATTCACTCTACAATGACATAGGATATTTTTGATTGGATGAAAATTGACGATTTGGCATTGAAAAAAACGACCATTTTATAGGCAAGAAAACAGACTTTTTTTTTCATAACTACGCCATTTTGTTAGATTTTGATATTTTTCGAAAATCCTTCGTCATTGTACAGGAAATACCTTCCAGTTTAACGACATTTGTTTCTTTTTCGGTTTCAGCTACTCAATCGGCCGGAATCATGTCAGCAGTGGAGGAACTTTTTTTTGGCGCCTCCGAAGGCAGTGCATAAGTCGCTAGTATCTCAATATTTTTCTATGAAAAAATTATGTAATATAGGTCAAATATAGCCAAATATATTCTTAATTTTCCGAAACATTTAATTGAGTACTTTTCTTCCAAAAAAAATCCCGAAAATCACCCAAACTTTAAACGTGTTTTTCGCGAAACTATGTTTTTCAAGACGGTGACCACTGTAATTCAAAAACCACTCGATGGATTTTGATGACATTTGGTGTGCTTATTGATAGCATTAAAAACTAGTCCTTAATCGAAGGATTTCCATTTTTGTTGAAAATGTCTATTTTTTTAACAATAAACGAGCAATTGTTTTACGGAAAATCGAAAGTTATCTGTCGGAAGCCGCCATTTTATTAATTTTTGAAAAAAAAGCTTCGATTAAGGACTAGATATATTATTAAAGTAATGATTTTTTTTTATTTCAGATGATCCAGTAAAATTTTATGATGGTCACCGCAAAGCACTGAGGGGGGGTCGAAGGGGGTCCGACAAAGATGGCGATATTGTTATAATCAATCAATATTTTTGGGTGCAGTTCCGAAAACCCCTCACCTTCGATTGAGCTGAAAGTTTGTAAAGACCTTCATTTTAGTGTTATAAAAGAACCCCTAGAGGGATTTTTGGCGCATCGAAGTAGTTTTCGAGATATCGATTTTTGAAATTGTGAAAAAAAATTTCTTTCGCTGAAAACTCGGCAAATATTCAGTTTTTTTAAAAATAGTAGGAGACACTTTTTGGAGGAAATTGAATTTTCTACAAAAAAGGTCCTATACAAAGTTTTCAAAAACTGCATATTTATGCTTGAAAATTAAAAAAATGCCTTTAATTGACAATGGGCGAGTTTTTGGCTGATTTTAAGAGTGTGCTGGCTACTGGAGTGAGTGGCAACTGGAATGAGTTGCTACTGGACCACGGGGGGTCCGGGAGGCCCCCCCCCGGCGGGGTCAAGGGAAAGCGCCCCTTGCGGGGCGCAGCCCCCCCGGGGTGTCGGGGGGACGTAGACCCCCCCCCCCCAATGACACTAAAACTACTTTTTGTATGATTAAAAAATGATTAAAAATAAAAAAATTAATGAACGTTCGGTTCACCGTGGTCAGCTGACGGAAAACTTGCCCATTGTCAATTAAACACATTTTTTTAATTTTCAGGCTAAAATATGCAGTTTTTGAAAATTTTGTATAAGACCTTTTTTGTAGCAAATTTAATTTCCTACAAAAAGTATCCCTTATCATTTTTTCGAAAACTGCATATTTACTACTATTTTTTGAGATATCAGCGAAAGAAAATATTTCTTTACAATTTTAAAAATCGATATCTCGAAAACTACTTCAATGCGCCAGAAATCCCTTTGGGGATTCTTTTATAACACTAAAATGAAGGTCTTCACAAAATTTCAGCGCAATCGGAGGTGGGGGGTTTTCGGAACTTTATCCATTTTTTATCGTAAAAAGAATTTGATGACTTTTTCTTTTTTTGCTGCAAGACCCATCATGGTAAGATTTTTATCTCTATTTTTTGTCCTAAATTGAACAATTTACATTCTTGATTTTTTGAAAATTTGGCTGTTTCCTATGATACAATAATGTCAATAATATCAAATACAATAGTGCGACAATGATGTCGCATTCTATTTTGTGATTTCAATTGCACGAATGTGTCGCATTGCAAAGAAACATAGGGTAGGGTAAATAGTGTCGCATTGCAAAGAAACATAGGTAGGGTAAATAGTTTTTAGATAATTGCTCAACCTATAGTCGTTCGATTTAAATGAAACATATGCCATTACCTTCGTGCCATTTTAAGCTATGCAACAGAGCAAACCATATTTCATTCGGTTCAGTAGTTTTAAGTGATGCGAGGACATACAGGCAGACAGACAAACAGACTTTACAGCTTTATTATAAGTATAGATTAGTTGACGAATGAAGCCCCAAAATTAAAGGGAGATACGTATTTGTTTCCGCTCCCAAGGAATACCGGAAACACAATGTTTCACAAATTCAACAATTTTCTACGTGCATACGAGGGACGAGAAGGAGGGGGAGGATAAAAGTATCAAAGTGTCCGTGAATATCATGTTCAGTGAAATTGTGTATGTACGCTTGTATATCGATTATCGTCGTCGTCGGCGTCGTTTTCCAGAATTCGCATTGCGCATCCTTCAAACGAGTGATTGTAAGGCAAAATTAATAATTCGAGCACCGCGTTCAATTAACGCGTATTATTATTATTATACAACTGAGAGGGAGGGAGAGGATGAGTCATACCTCGTTACGACGAAATATCGAGGGGGATGAGTCTTTCTCTCGATGCGACGATATTTCGTGGTGTTCAAACTGCGCAATTTCAAGGGTGACCACAAAGGAAATCGACATTGGTATTATGAATATAAAAATAAAAACCAAAAGCATATCTATATGTTAGAGTTAAAACCGGTTCTCAGTTTAAACGCGTTTCACCTAGTAAAAACTAGTTCTGCTTGAACGCCTTCGTTACAACTAGTTTTTTCTAGTGAAAACTACAATTTACTGATAAATAAGGTTTAATGTTAGTTAAAATTGGTTTTAACTATGAAAAACTATTGGGATGTTGAATAAGTTCTCGCTGTTTTTCTTCGTGGAAATTAATGCTCTATTAAAAAAAAACATTCCTAATGCTTTCAAACGTTCCGAAACTGTAGTGTGATCAACTCCTAATGATGCTGCAAGTTCAGCTAGCGTCTGGCATAAGTCGTCATGAAGCCTCCAAATCAACACATCGAAATAATTATTTTTTAAGGGTCTAAGCCAATCTTTGCATGTTGTTTCTGACAGAGCATAATCGCCGTAAGTCTCATCAAGACTTGTATTTTCTTCAGCTGCAGATCTTTTTTTGATGAAGTAGTGCAGTAAAATTCCCCGCAAATACTCTTTTTTTGGCCCAAAGTTTGACATGTCTAACACTATGAAAAAAAAAGTTGTTTAGACTTCGGCGAAATGACAAACTAAATTTCCAGCTTTCTTATAGTAGAGAATGCTGTATATTCAACAACATTTTTTTACAAGCTTTTATTTAATGTACGAATAACAAGAAAATAAGTTTTTTTTACCAAGTTACCTATATGTGACTATAAATAAAAGCTTGTGGAGCTGAACTTTTTAAATGTTTAATAAATTTGATCTATTCAGTTTTATTAACCGTATTTAATTTGGCACAATAGTAATTAGAGAAATTATTATCACACGTTCATACTCAGTTTTCGGTTTTTATTTAAGAAATCTAAGGTTGTCTTACAGTAAATTAAATACAGTTGATATGTTAACGGATTTATGTAAATTAAAGATTATATGTCCAAATTTTGAGCGCCCCAAGCTTTTATTCATAGTCACATATAGGTGACTTAGTAAACAAATTATTTTCTACTTTTTCGTACATTAAATAAAAGCTTGTTTAAAAAAAAATGTTCACATATAAATTATTTTCGACTTTTTAGTCTTTAATTGATTTTACTAGAGCTCTGAAATTTTTTAAAATAGGGTTTAAGGGGCTATACCAGTGTGACACTAAAAAAATCGATTTTTTTGTGCCTTTTTCGACAGTCTATACTTTTAAGAATATCCTGTAAAAAATTCAAGGCCGTATCTCTATCACTTTATCTTGCAAAAATCGATAGTTGGTTAGAAATGAGATTTTTAAATTCGTTGACATTGTAACTCAAAGAGCAATTATCCGATTGACTTGAAATTCGAACTGAGTACTCTTGAATATATTTACTCTACAATGACGTAGGATATTTTCGATTGGATGAAAATCGACGATTTGGCATTGAAAAAGACGACCATTTTATAGGCAAGAAAACAGACTTTTTTCATAACTACGCCATTTTGTTAGATTTTGAGATTTTTTGAAAATCGTACGTCATTTACAGGACATACCTTCCAGTTTAACGACATTTTTTCCGTTTTCGGTTTCAGCTACTCAATCGGCCGGAATCATGTAAGCAGTGGAGGAACTGTTTTTTTTGGCGCCTCCAAAGACAGCCCATAAGTCGCTTGGATCTCAATATTTTTCTATGGAAAAATTATGTAATATAGGTCAAATATAGCCAAATATATTCTTCATTTTCCGAAACATTCAATTGAGTACTTATCTTCCAAAAAATTCCCGAAAATCACCCAAATTTTCAGCGTTCACACTGGTATAGGGGTTTCACCGCCTATTGGACCTTACCTTTTAACCTACTTTACCTATTGGACCCTTTTAACGATTGTGCGATCCGAGAGCACTTGGAGCCAATTCATATGTTCTCATGCACTTTCTATGTAGTTTAGCTCTATTCAATTTTTCTCATTCTGTTAATTTCTGCTAACGCTTCATTATTGCCAGGTCTCTTTCCTGTTAGCTTAACGCAGCTCTTTTTTTCAAATTGAATTATGGATCGTCACCTCTTAGATGAATGTTTGCAAAATTTCAGGCCTCTAAGTAGTCGGGAAGTGGGTGAAATATCGATTTTCCGTTCTGCATCTCACACCAAGGCAAATTAAATGAATGCTTGTAAAAAGAATGCTATATATTCAACAAAATGGCTATGTAGAATGGTATATATCCAACAAAAAAGAAATAACGCCGTTACCTGCGTTCTTTATAGATGCGTTACCATCATAACTTACATGTACGCAGTTCTGGTAACGACATCTGTTGGAAAACAGCGAGAACTTATTCAGCGTCCTAAGAGTTCCAACTAACTGAATCAGTTGAAAGTATTTGGATTTGTTTGAGCTTAAGGCGGGATATACATTTACAATGATGAAAAAATCGATTTCTTTTTTCCCTTTAAACGATAGAACTATACATGTAGAATATTTTCCTAAGCATTCAAAGCGAAATTCGAAAAACTTCGAACGTTACAGCCCGTCAATGCTGTGCCTCACCGTTCGGATTCGGAGTGGGCGTGAACTTCAAACGCGTTTTTCTCAAAACTGCATTATCGAAATTGGCGTGCAGGATTACTCAAAAACTATTAAGCCGATTGAGTTTAACGGGTTATACGCAGTTAGAAATTTCAATAAATCGATTTTTTTATTGCATTTTCGAAATGTACAAATATGTGAGTATATTCCCTGAAAATTTCAAATCGATCCAGCAAATATTCTCGGAAATACACACATATTTGTAAGGACGCTCGGAGCGCTACAAAGTTGACTGTTGAAACTTCAAACGCGGTTTTTTCAAAACGGTGTTTTCAAAGTCGGTGAGCACGATTTCTCAAAAACGGCTCAACCGATCGGTCTGCAATTTTTACACAACCTTGTCAGATATATTCTTTAGGTATTGATCAAAGGGATAAGATTTCCGATAATTATTCCTATTTTTTTCAACGATTTAACGCAAAAAATTTGCTCGAAAATTGAAATTGTTTCTTTCCGGAGCCACCATTTTGTCAAAAATTAAAATTTCGACTATTCCTTCGATCAATACCTGGATTCATCTATCCCCTAAAAGAATCTTTTTGGTTTTTTCATTGTAGGTGATCCAAACCGGAGATACTTTGCTCACCGCCGGACACTTTTTTTTCGGGGACCTCCAGGAGACTTCTTACAGGAGTAATGTTAATGAATATTTTTGAAAATAAAAAATGCCAATTTCAAGCTAAGAGAAGCCACTACACTGCCTAATACTTTTCGTTTCGCCCAGATGAAATCCTTTTCCAGAAAAAATCCGTGAAAAACCGACTTTTTTGGCCTTGCAACTGCGTATAACGCCTTAATCTTGGTAGAAATATTGATAATATTGGTACCTTCTACTTGACGGGAATTGTTTTTGAAAGATTGGAAAAAATACTTCTGTTTTAATCCACATTTTACAGAAATGTTGCGTGAAACGTTGATTTTTTTTTGTAAATGCGTGCCATTTTCTTAAATTTGTATTTTCTTCATTTTAATAACCGTTACATAGAAACTATACATGTTCTAATTGAACTTGAACTTGAACTGAAGTTTGAACTTTTTTGCCAATCAAAGTCTACGGGAACCCGAGTGGAAAATGTAACTCATCACCGCCTAGCCACAAGCTAGTAAAGTGATGTTTCGAATCGCCATTAGCTAGCCGTCTTAGCGATTGACTACCCAGCCTTGTAACGCTTTGGTCCTCTAGTAACTGAATACGAAAAATTAGATGGTGACTAGATAGAAAGAAATATCCCAGGGCTGGATTATATTTCTGACCTAGCCATGACATAATTTTTTCAGCCGGCGACTGGGAACAAAAAATTAGGTGGCGATTAGATTAAAAAAAACTTGCGGCTATATGTTTATATTTTCGTGATTTTTTTCACATTATTTACATCATTGGACCCTTTTACCATATTCTTCGTTGTTCATTAATGAGGCTTATGATATTTGCGCTGTAAATATATTAATGGTTCAATTTTAAATTATCTCAGACAAACGCTTACGCCGTAACGTGGTTTCGATCCCGGAACCTTTGGGTGATGAGTTGTGACGTTGTCCACTGAGCCAATTCTACTTATTTAATTTCTGAATTTTCTAATCGTCTACATATGTCACACTACACAATGTCAGATTGTTGAAAAATGGGTGGATTAACAAATGTAAATGACATTATTGAATCAATGACTCAATTGCGTTCGCATTGAGAACGATAATCGCATAGAATTACATAACCTTAAATTGTATTTGTCCGATCATTTATTCCGGCCAGTGCGGCCGCAGTTGGGAAGTGTTGGCTAGGTCATCGCTAGATCCCGACTTGAGGATTTTATTCATTCGCAACGTGATCTGTAACTCAAGTTGCTTAACCAACCATGAACCAGTCGCTCGATGGAACTACATGTATTCACATAACCACACTTTGTCATTTGTGACCAAGATCGGCTGGGCAGGGACTAGCCAAGGGGTGCACAGCAGCAGTTAGCTGGCTAGGTCATGGCGAGATACCTACTTGAGAATTTTTGCATTCGCAACGCCATCTGTAACTCAAGTTGCTTAGTCAGCCATGAGCCAATCGCTAGATAGAACTACACGTAGTCACATAACCACACTTTATCACTCGTGACCAAGCTCGGCTGGGCGGGGCCGTGACTAACCAATGGGTGCACAGCCGCATAGCTGGCTAGGTCGTGGCGAGATACCTACTTGCAAGTAGGTATCTCGCCACGAGAATGCTTGCACTCGCAACGCCATCTGTAACTCAAGTTGCTTAGCCAGCCATGAGCCAATCGCTCGATGGAACTACATGTAGTCACATAACCACACTTTGTAATATGTGACCAAGATCGGCTGGGCAGTGACTAGCCAAGGGGCGCATAGCCGCAGTTAGCTAGTGTTCGCTAGGTCATGGCGTCAAGCCCACTTGAGAATTTTTTTCCTTTGCAAAGCCATCTAAAACTCCAGTAAGCTAGCCAGCCATGAGTCATTCGCTCGGTGGAACTACACGTAGTCACATAACCTTATAGTTTGTCATTTGTGACCAAGATCAGCTGGGCAGTGACTAGACAAGGGCTAGATAACAAAACATTCACAATATTAGTAGCTCATAGCGAGCCAACCATTGGTCAGTTCGTATGAGCTCAATTGGGCGAGCCAGTTACCAGGTCGTAACTCAGAGAGGCTAGAACAATTTCTACTCGGGAAGCTAGACTGCACGCCGATTCGCAACTCCCTCGGCGACCTTGCTGTAACACTCTGCCATAGCTCCGTTATTTTGATGATGAATTAATTTAAAAAAAATTGTTCTGTATACTTAAATGTACTATTAAAGTATACCTAAAGTTTGATAATTGTAGAATAATTATTTCTTAGTTTTAAAAAACCGTCAATATTGCTCATTTTTTTCCTGTCTAAATGTATAACCCGCCTTAAGACGAGTTTGAACTAGCATTCAAATGTAGCAGTTCATTATAGTTTTCACTGGGGAAAAACTAATTGTAACGAAGGCGTTCAGTAAGAACTAGTTTTTGCTAGAGAAAACGCGTTTAAACTAAAAACGGGCTTCGACTGTAACACACACGCGCGGACACACACACACAGGCATATTTTAACGGCTATGCCAAAAATCGATTTCTTTCTTGGTCTCCATAGGAAAAACAATGGTACTACTGCAATTACCACGTCAACTTTAAAAACCGTCGAGAGCCGTCAATTTTCCACCAAATTTTTAAAATCTTTCCTATGATACCGAAGAAAAAAAATACCGATTTATTTCTGTGTATTCCGACACGATAAACTCTCACCAACTGCGTTAAAATAATGCCCCCACACAAATCCATATAATGATTTTTTTTTTAATACAAATTGCCTATGATACAGTCATTCAACGTCATAAACAATATCGAAATAATCCTCGATCTTCGGGAAATTGACCGGAAGAAAAACATTTTTCGAAAAATAAACGAATAAATGCGTGACGAGAAAAAAATGAGACAAAAAGGAAGCCCAAGAAAAGGGGAATTTGCACGTCGCGATGACGTTTTAAGAGCTCGTCAGAAAATTAGCGCCACACCCCAACGTTACCGGGAATACTCGTATATATGTGTGTGTGTGTGTGTGTGTATGTGGGTGAATTTACGATTTGTAATGAAGTAAAGGTTTTACGTATTACAGCGATCACCGGCAGCGAGGAGGCGAGAGGGGGAATTCGGGTCTCGTGGGAAATTTATCGCGACGAACTCTTGCTTCAAGCTCTCTCTCTCTCTCCCTCCCTCTCTCCCTCCATGAAACATTAATACACGGTGTTTCGCGCATTCGACTGTAATTGCCTTGACAAAAAAGGCGAAAAACAGAAGAAAAGTAAACGTGCCAGCCAAAAAAAGAAATAAAAAACGATAGAACAAGATGTCTCGTGACAGTGCGAACGAAATCGATTGCTCGTGCCCTCAGGAAAGCGGCGCAAATTTCGTCTACCACCATTTTCTCAGGAGTAAATCTACCGAAATTACGTTTCCACTTTACCCTAGCTGTCTTTCTTGCTCTCTCTCTGTCTCTCTTTTGCTATCCTCCGCCTGCTGCTCGTTAAACCGGTCGAGCTGCAAAATTACCGAATCACCAGGGAAAAAGCTCCAAACACCCTCACCTGAATTCAAAATTGCCGCGAAAGAAAAAAAAGAGGGATAACGAAAATAAAGAAATCTCGTGCCCCAAAAATTACTATGTGTAGTAATTTTAGTACGTATGCTGTGAGTTTGATTATTGGCAATCAAAACTATTTTTTAATAATTTTTTATTTTTATTTGTACTACGAAAGACGGAGAAATTGAACCGGACAACCCAAAAATCGGTTCACCCACGCGTGGATGGAGAAAAAGACATTTCCTGGTAGAAATTCTGCAGGAAATAAGGTTCTCTCTCTCTCTCTATCTCCGTGTCTTTCTTACTTTCCACCTTTTCCTTTTTAAGCACCTCGCAATCTCGTCGAGATAGGCGAACCGCTACGTGCCATTATGGCCCGACTATACATGCAACATGTATTCTCTCTCTCTCTCTCTCTCTCTCTCTCTCTCTCTCTCTCTCTCTCTCTCTCTCTCTCTCTCTCCCTCTCTCTCTCTCTCTCTCTCTGCGTTCTTCAGCGGGGTCTTTTAACCGCAATGTACCGCAAACTGTGCGTGTGTGTGTGCGTCGGCTCTTTTCTTCTTTTTTTCCTTCTTCTTTTCTCTTTGCTTCCTCTTTCTTTTCCTCTTTTCAAGCGCAAGTATCCCGACCGTACTCGCGATGGAATTATACCCAGTGTTCATGTACGTCATACATTGATAGGAGAGAGAGAGGGGGGAGGAGAGAGCTTTTTTCATGCTGTCGGGAAATTTACACAGAGCTCTCTGGCGTATCGATCGAGAATAAAGCTCGGAGGACAAAGACCACATTATATATGTGTGCGTGTGCATACGTATATGGTAAATACTCAATATAAAATAGTTTCATTAGCTTTAATCATTGTTTGACTCACACTTTTTGTTTCATCACAGTGTTCAAAAAGTTATTTCATTTAACTAGGATCTATTTGAGACAAATAATTTTATCCCCACCTCACGATCTGCTACGATTCTATTTGCTTCACATATATATATATATTCTTATTTGTTTCGGGCATTCCGTGATGTGGACAATTTAATAAATATGTATTTGGTCGAAATACGTTGTGGATTTGAATGTATAAGGGATATATTTGAATAATGCATATCTTTATTTGCACGCAGAAGTAATGTCTTGAATTCAACTATATTGTTATTTCAAACGAATAAAGATTGTATTTGAATAACTGGTATTTTGATTTGCAACCAGCAAATTTACCATATTTTACCATATACAATACATATTTATCCGTGTTGTTAACAATCCGCAACGGTGAAAAATTGTAAAAAACATTTTGTATTGCCACCATTCGATATATACGAGAGGATGTACCTCTTGCGTGGCTATCACAAGATGTGTAATTTTCAGCTCTTTCGCAATACACTTGACCGACCACAATCGACAAAGCGCAAAATACGTGGTGCGCCGATACGTTTCACACACCCGGTTCCATGTTCGCGCAGAAGGAATTCCGAGACGACATACAAAAAACGAACCTTCGTTCGCTACAAAAATGTATATGAGGTATTCCAGCCCAGTGTGTAAACCCGTGACCCAGACCCTCGCGGATTTCTTTGATGTTTTTCATATGATCGCATTGAGTCTATAATACACCCTCATAATTGTTTTCGATTTTTCCAAACATCCCTTATTTTAAAAAAACGCCATTTTTTTTAAATCTACAAAAATTCTGAAAAAACCGTGATAATATATAAAAATTTTCAAGCTATCACCCGTAGTGGGTCGATTTTTTTCTGTGTTTTACAAGCTATTAACATTCTCGAAATTCCAAAAAATCTCAATAGCTCACCTTGGGCAGATACTGAATTATTTTGGTACTCAAATTAATTTCGTTGATGATTTTCGAATAATGAAATAGGAATTACCAGCCTTAAATTGAAAACATTACCAGTATTTTTATTAACCGATTGAAAAACGAACTATTCCTTTTATTGCCATGAGAACATAGATGCGAAAATTCACAGTTAAAATCCAATCATCTAGAAAGTTTTTAGTTATGTTTTCGAATTTTATACGATACATATTTTTCACTCGTAGAAAATCGTTTTACATTTATAATGCCGTTTATTTGAGGAATTATGCTGTGCAATTTTTGCGTTCCCGGTATTAGCTTGCTATTGATGAATCGACTTTCCAATAATATTTTTGCCTTATTGTACCGATTTTCAGGTGAAAATTTCACTGTAATATTGGGAAGATTGTTCGACTGTGAATCCCACTCGAAAAGTCCTTGCGGAGTTATTATTTGGCGATCAGGTGGTAACTGCAAACTGACACGGGCGCCTAATCTTTTTACAGTGCCCTCTACGCCATCACAAGCACCTTTACCGTGCGCTGTTGGAAAATAATGCCATTCTGCACTGATGCCATAATCCTCCTTATGGTAATATATGTTTATAAAGTTTAAAAAAAAATTTAATTGTTGCGGAGCTCCATCCGAGAAATAATATAATTTTGAAGCCGCTTCGTTGATTGATTTTATAAAATCAATTATAATTCTGGTTTGAACATAAACGGCTATTGAGTCATGCGTCAAGCAATCTGAAATGACCACCAGGCTTTTGTGAATAATTTCACCGTTATGTTTGAAATATACAACAACAGGATATATCGTTGCCTGATTGTTGTTCCAGTGGAATCTGGGAGCAGCATTTTGCACGACGAAGGCGTAATTTTCCGCGAAGTCACAAAGAAGGAGAAATTCACTGTCTTGTAACGACTCTTTCGTTGCTTTCATGAAATTCCCTTGTTGCTTTGTGATAAATGAATGCGGTAAAAGAATTTTTACTTTTTCGCAGCAGTCGTCAACAAATTCGGATGCGTTTTTGATCGTGGTTTCGAGATTCGTACGTGGCGGTGATATTCAATGTTTATAAGTAATAGAGTCAATATCCTTTTCTTCCAAAACATGATTAAGGAAGTCGTGTAGTGTTTCTATTCCTGGGCAACTTGTACATGTTCCACTGTAGCACTCTGGAGTTGGATCGGTACATGTTATTAAGGCCAAACAATCGGTATAATATTCCAAAGGGTGTACTGAGTCCTTGGCCAATGCTTGTAAGTTACAGCCTACAAAAAAGATTAACATAACCTTATTTGCACTAAGTTTATTTATAGCTAATTCGTTTTTCAATTGGTTAATAAAAATACTGGTAATGTTTTCAATTTAAGGCCGGTAATTCATATTTCATTATTCGAAAATCATCAACGAAATTAATTTGAGTACCAAAATAATTCAGTATCTGCTCAAAGTGAGCTATTTAAGATTTTTTTGGAATTTTGAGAACGTTAATAGCTTGTAAAACACAAAAAAAAATCTGCCCACTACGAAGTATGATCCATGGTATGACTAGTGTGAAGCGATAGGACTACCTTAATGCTACTTATTTTACTCTGGTAGATCGCCAAAAGCCCTTCCAGTACTGTGCACCGGGGCCTGGCGATGATCAGCCAGGCCTGATATTATCTAGGAAAGGCAGATAAAGGGCAGTACTTTTTCCCGACTGAAATTTGTACACGGGGTAGTCGATGGAAAGATTTAAAAAACGAGCAGTAAAAGGCGATCTTACACTGAGAAAAAAAAACAATTGAATCAAAAAAATATAGTTGGTTGATTCAAATAAATGTGCTGCTGCGGTGTGCCACTGATATATGAGATTGTTACAATACTATAAAATATTGGAAAATGTGATTGATTTAAATAACATATTATTTTATTTGAAAAAGCTCTTCTGTTCTCTGAATATCTACATTATCCTTCGAATAAAATAATATTCTATTGAAATCATTCTATATACAATCTGTAGACGTATGGATGAAATAACTAAGCGGTTGCTACAACATTCGTTATTTCGTACAAAAATATAATCAATATAATTAAGTATTTCTTCACTGCATCGAAACGAATATGCCATAGGACGTAAGTTTTTCAATTTGTTTTAAATCTTAAATAAAAAGTGAGCATATATTAGAATGCACTTTGATCTTAGTCACAGGCCAAGAAGAGTTTCTCCGCCGTTTGAATAGATTTTCGGTTCGCGCTACGCTTACGAGAAACGAGTTTCCTCACACCTATATTCCACACACCGAGAACTACGGGTTTCCTCACACCTATAATTTCGGTGGCGCTCGGCCATGATTTGGTTGAATTTTTTCAACCAAATGCGCAAGAGACAAATGTTATTTTGGCATAATTTTTTAACCAATTGAGACATTTGATTATTTTTTTTCAATCAAAATAAAATATTAATATTTTAACGAATAATGTACTTGGAAATCAATATCGGATATGGTGAAAAAAATAAAATAACATGTTTACTCAATAGAAATTTGATCTGAATCAAACGAGTGAATTCCAATTTTTCTTGTGTACTCGAATAAACAATATTCATGTTATGAATTATAACGTTTTTTTTGTTCGTTGCAGAAAATGCATTCAAAACTATATCATTCGTTCGCGATCACTTTTTAGATAGTTTCAATAATATATTTTTCTCGGCTAACGATATATCTTTTGAATGAAAAAAAAATGTTAATTTGGTCATGTTATTAAAGTCAATAGCGTTCTGTTTGGACTAATAAATCCGATTATTTACACCAAAAACTACAATTGAATCAACGTATTTTCTTTCAATAACACCAATGATATTGGATGAATTATTTTTTTCTCAGTGTACTGTACGAAGAGTATGCTCTGATTGGTGAATAGTGGCGAAACTTTTTTTTTTCATCACTCGGTGCCTAGAGACTTCCGCGTCTCTTGACAAGTATATATGGTGTATTGGAACTCACCAATTTGGGGTACGTCGTACTGACGATTGCCCCTGGCCGATCTCAGAAGGAACTGCGACGCGATACTGCCGCCCCCGGGTGGATTAGGGCTCTGTGGTTGTCCACTTCCGGTCCACTGTGCAGCGTTCCTCGAACTAGGTGGGATCCTCGCGCGTGATCCGTCGTTCCTCTTGATGGCCGTTTTATCGGCTAGGATCCAACGATCCTGTTCGTCGTCCTCGTTGTTTCTCCTGATCTTCGTTCCACCCCGCTCGTTCGCCATCCTCGTGTTTTCGTCGTTCGACCAATCGGAGGAGGAGTATTTATGTTGTGGGAGAAGGTGGGGGTCGTCGCGACGATTCGTCGCTTCTAACGTTCGAACACGATCGTAGAGCTGGATCGGTTGGGATCTCGAAGTTTTTCTGGCAACGTCATTGTCGTTGTTGTTGCTTCTGATGGAGTTTATCGCTAAGGCATTTCTCGACCTCAATGGGGGCCTCCTCGTGCGGTAAACGTCGGCTAATCTTCTCGGGGCTTCGTCCCGCGGATTGGGCAAAGTTCTACCGGAAACGAGAAGCTGTCGATCGCGGGGGTCGAGGCTGTCGAGGACGGCCATTGCAAACTCATCGAGGAAAGCGCTTTCCCGAGTATTGCTTCCGGTTCCACCTCTCTCCTCCTTACTATTACGATTATTTTTATTTGTATTCTTATTGTTATTATTATTCATATTAATATTATTGTAACGATAATAATAATCGTTATTCTTCTCCTCGTCGTCGTCGTCGTCGTCATCGTCATCGTCCTCGTCATCCTCGTCCAACGACCGCCGGAAGTTCGTCGCCTGCTCGTCAAGATGCGCTCTTTCGTATCTATATGGCGACAGGTTGTCGAGCTCGAAGATGAGCGGTGACGAGATCGGCCCAAAGGCGGGCCTGAGATGCGCCTCGTTTTTGGTAAAACGACCCTCCTGGTGCGTCCTCAGACCGGAAGTCGCGGCTTGTTGCTTATTCTGCTGTTGCTGCTGCTGGGACGAGGCAGAGGAGGACGACGATGAAGAAGATGTGGAGGATGAGGAGGAGGCGGAAGAAGACGACGAAGAAGAAGACGAGCCGTGGATGCTCGTCGCCCGATTGCCGAGGCTCAGGGCAAGACCGAGACTCACGTAACTAAGGAGCCAAAACATTTGGCTCGACATTTTCCTCGGATTTGTTTGCCACGCTTGTCCAATTCGAAAATTCCTTCCTTTCTCTCCTTCTCGCTCTATTTCCGGTTGCTGCGGCCCTCGATCACGGCCGATTTCCAGTTTTCCAGCTACTTGGGTTTTTTCTCTTTCTCTCTGTTGTACTTCCGGTCGCTGCGATTATCCCGATTTCCGGTTTTTGCAGGTACTTCCGGTTGATTGTTTTTTTTTTATCAGCCGCTCTCCTATTTTTGGCTACTCCGGCGGTTGATTTGAGCTGATCTCCGGTCTTCGAGTACTCTCGGTCTCTTGCTCTTTTACACTTTGTTCTATTTCCGGTCGTTGCGACGACCGACGTTTTATAGGGATTTTTGGTTTTTTCGCTTCCGCGGCTGTTAATCCTTCACTTCCGGTATTTCCGACTTTCGGTCGGAGGGAGGGGGAGCTGTTTGCTATGCTAATGTCTGCTATGCTTTGCTTTCCAGCACTTCCGGTCTTTGATCACTTATTTTCTTTCACTTCCGGTAACTTTCTCTCTCTCTCTCGCTTTCTTCCCTTCTCCCTCTACAACTCTATCGGTTTGTACGATGTGCGCGCCGCCGATGAACGCTCCGCAATGATCATAAGCAACGAGGAAGAACGTTGTGTTGGAGCTTCGTCAAAATTTTCTGTTTTCTGCTTGTTTGCTGGCGTTTTGATGTTTGACCGAAGCCGGAAGTGATTGCGAAAGATCGAGGATTTTACGGAGTTGGAGCGATAGAAACAGAGAGAGAGAGAGAGCGAGAGAGAGAGGGAGCGAGAGAGCGAGAGAGAGAGAGTGATGACGATGATTGATGTGGAAGAAGAGTTTGCCGGTAGAGTGCGCGACGATGAGAATTTCCTCACGGAGAATTCTTCTTCCTCTTCTTGTCCTTGGCGGCGGAGATCGCTCCGGTCCCTGACAGGCTTGAGGCTCTTGCTTTTCTCGTTTCCTCCCTCAGTTTTTTCGCTCGCCTCAGGTTATCGATTCAACCACGAACGTAACAGGTACTAATATATTTGTTCCTCCCTCGTTCACGATTACCCTCACCCTCCCTCTCTCTCTCTCTCTCTCTCTCTCTTTCGTTCTTTCTCTCTCGCTCTCTCCTCCTTGCTGTGCCCGGCCGATTGATTTTTCCCCGGTTTTACACGCTCCTCAAGGCAAACAATTTTTCCATGCACTTTCCGCTTCGAGAGAGCCTGCTGAAAAAAAACTTTTCCGGTCTTCCTTCGAAGCGACGATTCCCCCTTAATTTCTGTTATCTCCAGTCGACTCGACGATCGCGACGATTCACCAGTAACGACGACCAAGTCCGCCGTCAGGCGTACAGAAGTCGAGAGTAATGAAAATAATGCAAATAGAAGTTGGAAAAAAAATAACCACGCGAGCACAAACACGCACCGGGCCACCACCGAAAAACACTTCCGACTATTCTCACTCGACGCAGTTAACGACGATCTTCCACCTCGTTGATTCTCGCGTCTTCCACGCGACCTTATCCGGCCTGCCTCGCCGGGGAATTCACACGGATGAGGATCCGCGGAACTTCTGGAAACAGACAGAGAGACAACTGCTTCGCTATTTGGACTGATACACGAGCACGAGGTGCACAAACATCCAACAGTGTGTGCTCGTGCAACCGAGAACGCACGGAACGAGAAACAAAAGTCGCTGGAAATCTTTTTTTTCCACTCTCTTTTCCTGTCTACGAATTTTTTCTGCTTTCAAGCATCTTTCTTTTCTTTTCTTCGACTTACGAACGGTTTCTTCTTATTCCTTTTTTTTGCCAATTTTTTCTATATTTTCTCATTACTTTTGCATTTCTTTTTAGCTACTTTATTTTTCCGGCCGGTCGAATTTCACGGCGACGATGTTAACAAATGATTTAATTATTTTGGTCTCTCGCCAATTGGAGAAATGAACTTACGGTTTGTATTTCCTTCGTATTTAAAAATATACCGAGCATTTCGTGTTCGTAGTGAGATTTTTTATCTTTTTTCATGCTCGGATGTCGGTCTTCTGCTTCAATTGTTTTTCGTTCCACAGTTCTACTCGGTCGTCTTACGCAACGACGATTCGAAAAAGGGGAATTGCGCGAATATACCTTCAGTCGATCCAATACAAAGGCACAGACATATTATATATATGTGTGTGTATACTTATATGTATACCAGGTTTGCCCAGAGAACAATTAGTTTAGGTTCATCTGAGATTATTCGTGGCGCACTTCCACTGTTCCCTTCGAAGGCCACGTGTACAAGAAGAAGAGAAAAGGTGCAAAAAGTGCAGCATTCCATCAACCCTCAACTCCACATCCGTTCTATACTTTTGCTCTCGTTCCTTGATAGTAAAACCAAAAGGTCCGCAAAAATCAATCATAAACCCGTTCAAATTATTGGGATGTTGAATAAGTTCTCGCTGTTTTTTTCGTGATCATTTTATTCGCGAATATGCTTTATTTAAAAAAACGGAGTGGCTCCCCGTGCGGTTATCGGACGAATAAGCGTATGTTATTCGTCTGGATAGCGGCTCAGTTCACGCCGTATTTCCAGTAGGCGTACTTATTAAGGGGCTATACCAGTGTGACACTTTCAAAAAATCGATTTTTTTGCCTTTTTCGACAGTTTATACTTTCAAGAATATCCTGTTAAAATTTCAAGGCCGTATCTCTAATCATTATATCAAATCTTTAAACGCGTTTTTCTCGAAATGAGATTTTTCAAATTTACTGACATTATAACTCAAAGAGCCGATTGACTTGAAATTTGAACTGAGTACTCTTGAATTTATTTACTCTACAATGACGTAGGATATTTTTGATTGGATGAAAATTCATGTTTTGGCATTGAAAAAAAAGACCATTTTATAGGCAAGAAAACAGACTTTTTTTCATAACTACGCCATTTTGTTAGATTTTGATATTTTTTGAAAATCCTACGTCATTGTACAGGAGATACCTTCCAGTTTAACGACATTTTTTCCTTTTTCGGTTTCAGCTACTCAATCGGCCGGAATCATGTCAGCAGTGGAGGAACTTTTTTTTTGGCGCCTCCGAAGGCAGCGCATAAGTTGCTTGGATTTCAATATTTTTCTACGAAGAATCATGTAATATAGGTCAAATATAGCCAAATACATTCTTAATTTTCCGAAACATACGAGCATTCACACTGGTATAGCCCCTTAATGTGAGTCGTGTCAGCTAATATCCGGACGAATGACGTAAATATAATTGTCCGGATAGAATGTGTTATTGTTAAACAAACTATCCGGACGAATAATTCACACTTATTCGTCCGAATAAAATCTTTATAATTTTGTTTGGTTTGGGTTGGTTGGATTTGTTTGGGTTGGTTTGTTTGTATTTGTGTTGCTTGAGTGTGTTTGTTTGGATTTGTATGTTCGGGTTTGTGTGTTTGGGTTCGTTTGTTTGGGGCGTTGTACAGCGTGAACTGAGCCGCTATCCGGGCGAATAACACACGCTTATTCGTCCGATGACCGGACGGCTAGCCGCATCGTTGAAATAATCATTCCCAATGCATTCAAACGTTTCGAAACTGGTGTGTCATCAACTCCTAATGATTCTGCAAGTCCATCTAGCGTCTGACATGAGTCTTCATGAAGTTATGCCTCCGATTCAACACGTCAAAATCATTGTCTTTGAAGCGCTTAAATCAATCTCTGCATGTTGTTTCCGACAGAGCATGATCGTCGTAATTCTCAACAAGCATTCTGTGCGCTTCAGCTGCACATTTTTTTAAAATAAATTAGTGCAGTAAAATTTCCTGCAGACACTTTTTTGGCACGAAATTTGATATGTTTAACACTGAAAGAAAAAGTTGTCTACACTTCGGCGAAATGGCGTACGCTGAATTTCAAGCTTGCTCATAGTCCTTCTTTATAGACGCGTTACCATCCTCAAATTCAGAAAATTTGAGGGGCTGGAAGCTATTCGTCTATCTATTTGACGTCGTTTGGCAAAGTTTCGACGGGATCTGAAGAGCCGTTTCAGAGATTTTTGGGAATCTATAATTGTTCTACCATACCGACCGCGATGAGGTGTCATTCCGTCTTAAACTACACGCACACAGTTCTAGTAACGCCCTCTGTTGGAAAACAGCGAGAACTTGTTCAACGTCCTACTATATACATGGCGTCCCAGAACTGAATGCGTTCCCCGAAATGGGGGGTTTGAGGTGAAACTGACTCGAGTGATACAAGCATGTGTGGGTCTCGGATCAACCTCTGCGATACGCGCGTGTAGTGGTGCCTGCAGGTGCGGTGCTCCCGCCAGGCACCACTACACCGACGTACGCTGGCTCATCGGGCGCACCTGATTGGCCCACCTTTAAAAATTAATAACAATTCAGGGGTTGATCTGAGACCCACACATGCTTATATCAATCGACTCAGAATTTCACCCCCAACCCCCCCCCCCCCTCCCCCTCTCCCCCACCCATTTCACGGCACGCATTCAGTTCTGGGACACCCTGTAAACGAAGGGTGTCCCAAAATTCACGCAAGATTTGAATTTTCCGTCATTTGTGCAGTTAAGTGTTGCCAACGAAAAAAAAAACAGCGTGAGGCTGGCTCAATTAGTGATCTTATACGCTCTGGCCGTCCTTCAACAAGTCTTTCAACACAAAACATCGAAGCAGTTCGTAAGAGTGTTGCTGAGAGTCCAGAAACATCAATTCGGCACCGTGGTCAAAAATTGCACATTACGAGAAGCTCTCTACAGCGTATTTTCACGAAAGATTTCGATCTTCATGCAAATCATGGCCGTGGAGCCAATTTACCCGATATGCGGCAGTTCTACGATAACCGTGGCGCCGCGATCTAATGATGGATTCTTGTGTATCTCGACGAGACAAATCGAAAGTGAAGAATACAATTTTTCGATATCGATATTAGTTTTCGAGATATCGAATTTTGAAATAATTTTTTTTTGACAATATAGTAAGTCTATCGAATTACACACATACCCGAACCCACACACACGCACACACACGTATGTCCCAAATATTCATTCATCTAAACATGTGTATCTCAGCCACATATATCTCAGATATTCATTCATTTAAACACTATATTTTTGTCTTACGGGGGGCCTCCCCCCCCAAACCTAGACGCTGCTGGGGGGCTTCACCCCCCGACCCCCCCGACCCCCCCCCCCCCCACCCCATGCATCACACCGCAGAAATACGTTCCAATAAGTATAAAAAAATTTTTTTTTAGATAAATTTAAAAAATCGATATCTCGAAAACTAACATCGATAACGAGAAAATTGTATTCATCACTTTCGATTTGTTTCGTCGAGATTCCCCCCATGGAAATTTATATACGCAAAAATATACTGCAAATCTATTTTATTAATAATTGTAATATATGTGAAATGTATGCCATATATTGAAAATATATGTTGCACATGTGCCAAATTCTAATTTTCGTAACGTTTTTATATATGAGATGTACATGCGTGGTATTACTGTATATCAATGTATCATATATCAATGATATATGTAGCATTTACCCTGCATATATACCACATATATTTAGCACATATGTTACATACACACTGCGTACATACCACATATATACTGCATAAATGGTACATATATGCCACATATATACAGATATGCTACGCATATCTGTTTATAGCGTTTATATGTAATAGCGTACTTTAACTGTAAGTTAAGTTTTTTTAAGTTTAAGTTTTAAGTTTTATTAAGTTTAACTGTAATAGTGTTTATACACAGCATATATTTTTTGTCAGGAATATGTATCAAAAGTGTATGCGTCATATATGACGCATAAATGACACATATATGAGTCATATATGACGCATACATTTTTGACATATTTTTCTGACAAAAAAATAGATTGAAAATATATCGAAAATATATGGGTCATATATGCGTCATATATTTGGTGCATATATACTGAATATATACGTATTATTCTATTTTTCGTCACTATATATGCGACCGATATATATATATGTAGCATATATTTTCTGCATATATTTTACATACATAAATTTCCATGGGGGACACAAGAATCCATCATTAAATCGCGGTGCCACGGTTATCGTAGAATCCCCCGATATGCTATTCCATACATAGCCATACACTGTATACCTTATGAATCAATTTTTTTTAAATACAATTTTTGATTGAAAATTACTTCTTGTGTAAATTTTCGGACACCCTGTATATACGCACGAATCGTAGGAACGTTTGCGGAGTAGTGAGGGTTGAATTTATTTACAGTATCTGTCGCTCATCGTCTTTTTTTTCGTCTTTCTCTCTTTTTTTCCATTCGCCAATACCTGTTCGAGAGATATCCAGAGGCTTGTGAGGGGACACTTGTGAGAAATATTCTGTGATTGCGGAACAGGGTGCTCGAGAGAGAGATATTATCGTGCGGTGCAGCGGTGCTCGTGAGGTTGTGGTGGCCATGTGCCTGCTTGCGTGTGTGTTGTGTGTGTGTGTGTGTATGTGTGTGTGTGCACAGCGGTGATATTACAAGTGCTCGTGGATGCAAACGACACTTATACGAGTTGTACGATTTTTATCGGAATTATAATCATCCTCGTCACTTTTTATCATCATCATCGTAAAACTATAACTCGTGACTTATTGCGTTCGTTAACGGCGCTTCCTCGTTACTCGAGTTACAGAGGTACGTATAAATATATATGTTCAGACATCTATACTTATATATGTCTCCACCCATGCATATATTCGATGTAACAATCACACGTGTATATATGTGTGCCTGCGCGGATGCACGAACGCAAGAATAAAGCCTTCCGTGTTCCCAGGACCTGCTATTACTCTACGTCACTTTTGGGTCGCTCTTAGCCCCGGGAAAAATTTGGGCAACCCACGTCCGACCCTCCCCCATCGAGCCCATCGCCGCTCGGGTGCTTCACCGTCATTCCAACTCTCATCTCATAATCGTGGCAAACGTCCTCATCGCACGCTCGTGAATTTTTAGCAATACTTCCTCTCCTCCGCCCCGTATACTTTATAACAATTTTATAACTCTTTGTCTACATACATGTGTGTACGCAGATATTGTATATATGGTATGCAGGATATCTGTCCAAATATATATATATATATGTGTGTATATATGTACGATAATATGGTATATGTCTCTCTAAATATACACTATATATGTATTATATATAGCGGTTAGTTTCTCTCAAACCCTTGACTGTTCGGTCGAAAAGACCTAGTGGGCTACGCCTGGTCGAGAGGTCGTGAGAACCCCAAACGATTCGCAAAAAACGTTTTTTATATATAATATGACTCACTAAACATATATATATATATATACTGCATGTATGTGTATTGTGTATAGTATGACTCTCTAAATATATGGCATCTATGAATTGTATACAGTATATTTCTCTAAATATATATTTGTGTGTATATACAGGTATATAAATCTATCATCATTGAGGTATATGTATAAACATTGCACTTTCGCTAACAATCGCGACAAGGATCTCTTCCTCTTTGTCGTTCTTTCCAAATAGCTTTCGTATCGACTCGTACCGCCTTGTCTTTTTTTGTCCTGCTGTTTTTCCCGTTCACGTACAGCTCAAGTGAGATTTCTCTTTTTCTCTTCACTACGAATCTAAAGTTGTGGACGGTCTCTAATTTTACTATCGCGTTTTCTCAGCACAAAAATGGCGCGTATTCGACGTTTTTTTAAATTTAATTTACCCTCTCGAGATCAAGTCCCGAGCGAAGGCAGAGCTGCAGGTCTTAGAGCCTCCACCATCAATAATCCCAGGAAAGGCATGCTTCTGCGACAAAGGTCTGCGTTCCTTTCATTGGTGCATATTCGTACCGAATATACGAGCCACACGTTTCGTATTTTCGGCGGCCTACCTGTGGAATGCCCTTACGCCCCACTATGTGGACCTGAATCGAGCCTCCTTTCGCAATCTCACAGGCACCTATCTTGAACTTAGGTTAGCATACTCTCCACTGATGAATGCCAGCATTAACTGTTGCCAGCTCTTACTAACGATCTCTACAACCAAATGAGCCACGCGATTCACCGGTACTACGTACCAACCCACGTATTTGTTGTCTCTCGATATTTGGCTCGGTAATCTCTAACTCTTTATCTTTGTATATCGTGATACATTGCCACGTGCCATAGTACTCTCCCCAAGCGCACAAATAAACGAATATATCTATCTGGGCAATTTTTCAATTTGTTTTGCGTTAAGGAAAGTTCCAAGGCACGAATACACTATCAAGTGAAATAAAAACATCAAATCTTCCTCTCTCACAATCCATACAAATATAGACGAATCTCTGCGTGTACGACGTACAAATTAAGGCTACTTGAGTGAAAAAGGTGTGCTTAAAAATATATAAATATATGTGTATGTATATATATATATTAGATAAATATTCTTTCCCCCCTATGCGAGCTCACGTTACCTACACATATCCTCGGTTTTCACCTTTCTGTATAGATACACATATATATATATATATATATACGTATATAAATGTGCGCTTACGTGCTAAGGCCCTGGGTGCTACACGTATGTAATATCGCCCGTGTGTGTACAGGGTACGTGAAGGGCGAGCTGTGCTTCCTCCAAAAATATTCTCCCGAGCTGTATTATATAACGGCTATCTACGAAACTTCGCTACGACGGTGCATGCGATACGACCATACACGTGCAACACGCATTAAAACGTGTAGATCGTAGCGGTTTTAACAAGTGTGTATTTTATTGTTTTGTTTTTTTTTTTTAATAAATTTAATTCGTGTCGCGATTTATCGAACGGAGCGAATTCGACTGCGAATAAAGTCGCTGACCTCCACCGTGTGTTACGCTGCCATTTTTTTCGACCCTTTTTGCTCTTTGGCTTGTATTTATCTTTGGGTATTGCTATTTTCTCTCTTCTCGTTCCTACTCATTCGCACTTTTATTCTTATAGATACTTAGTTTTCAATTTGCTGTTTTCTTCAGATTCTTTGCGGCGTTATTTTTTCAGTATACTTGTTTCGTTTCGATTCGTATATTTATCCGCAATTCCTACTTTTTCCGATCTAATTACCTTGTGCACGGTTTAAATTATTTCCTCATACGTATCGTTTTTTTTAACACTCGTATGTTTTGGCACACCTGTTCGTTATTTTGCATTCGTATTTCTTTGACAATTCCTTTTTTTTGTATCAATGTTCTTTTCTGGTATTTCGTTACTTTTATTCTTCCCTGGCTATATTCTTTTTTTTGTGTATTCTCGTTTTTCTCATTTTGTACGCCAGGCTTTTATAGCCACGTTTTGAATTCTTATTTTCTCATTCGTATCGTTTTTTAACACTCATATATTTTGGTACACCTGTTCGTTATTTTGCATTCGTATTTCTTTGACAATTCCTTTTTTTTGGTATCCCTGTTCTTTTCTGGTATTTCGTTACTTTTATTCTTCCCTGGCTGTATTCTTTTTTTGTGTATACTCGTTTTTCCTCTTTTTGTACGCCAGGCTTTTATAGCTATTCTCATCGGGACTTGAATTTTTTGCTCGGGCTCTTCTCTCCCTCAGTCTCGTTTCAGGTGCGCGCGAACGATCGAGTTCAACTTTCGTAATTGGCTTTGGACTAGGGTCGAATTCGCAACTCATCCGCGCGGTCCACACGACTCGTTATCGCGACTATGTACTCTCCACCGTATGATCGTCTCGCATCGCGATCATTGATACGTACTTCCTATACACACACGCACATATGTATATATATATCTCACGTGCGTTATTTGCGCGTCAATTGTTGAGATTCCGGATTCGCGTATAAAACATGTATAACACTCATATACTGATTTGTTTATCCGAACGAGACTGGCCCTATAAAAACCATTTTTTCCTTCGCGTATTATTATTGCTATTACAACTATTTATAATAGTCCAACAAACGACTTCAGCAACAATATCAGGTAACAACAACGGCGATAATAATTGCCCCGATTATATATACGTACGTATATACAATAACTATATAAATGGATACATAAGTGTATACGGCTTCGTTTATCCGCACACCCGCGCGCACTTTTTTTTACACCGAGTATTATTATTATTATTGCCGTTATAATCGTTGACGTTATTGCCAATATTATTACCTATAATCGTTCACCGAGCATCGTTAGCAACCAAATCGGCTAACGATAGCGGTTGCCCCGAATTATACGTGCACGTATACGTAAACACCTATATGCACAAGCATATACGTGATTACATATATTTCGGTGGATTTTTTTTCCCCAACGAAATAAGCTCGGCACTGAGATCTCTCTCGTTCTCTATATCGCTCGTGATCCTCTCCGGCTGCGAAGAGTTTCTCCCAGTCCGTTACTGCGCACGGCAACTCTACGCCCCCCACCGTCCGTTTGACTCCTAAGGCTCGATAGTACAGTGGTATGTTATAATCAACAGGTGTCCTTAAAAAGTGTATTTAAAAAAATAATTTCTCCCCGCGCGGTCGAGTTACGGCTCTACTTCCAGTTTCTCGCTCTTTTGTCCCTCTCTCGCTTTATTCGTTAGTGACTTTTTTTCATTATCAATTTTTTTACGATATTACTTTCTCGATTTCTTTTCTATCGGATTTTTCGTCAACTTCGCTCACCCGAAAACGCGACGTTTGCTCACACGAGTGCATGTGCTTTTGTGTGTGTGTCTGTGTGTGTGCAGATAAGTATGTGTATGCGTGAGTTCAATTTCATTTCTTTTGCAGTGCGCACGCAACAACGATCATTCGGCTTTTCACGAGAAAACAAAGTGTGACAACGTACGGCGCGTTTTCTATACATATATATATATATGTATGTGTGTATGTATATATATATATATATAGATCTTTTGTTTCGCTTTTTAGCACTCTCGCGCAGTGAACACGCGAATTCGAAGAAATTCGTTCCTGCGTGGAATTCGACGAGGCTGATTTTTCTTCTGCTTTGTTTTTTTTTCACTGCTCCGCGTTTGTTTTTGTCGTCGGACTTCTCTCTCTCTCTCTCTCTCTGGCTCTCTCGGTCGTCCTTCGTTGCTCCGTTCCTCTGTCGTGCTTGTTACCAACTCCGTATTATTTCCACGAACGCGCACAACACGCACAACACGATTCTCAGTAGGCGATGAGCAGCACACGAAACAAGAACGAGGGTGGTGCGTGAGACGGGAGGAGGGGGTGGTGCGTGAGACGGGAGGAGGGGTTGGTGACACAAGATTTCGATTCGTGTTTCGAACACTGCCTCAAAAATCGTTGGCTTCTTCACTCTTCATCGTTGGGCAGCTCTCTCTCTCTTTCTCTCGTTCTCGCTCGTCCGGCCGTGGCCGCTCAGCTGGCACTACGTCGCGTCTCGTACATTTTGCGCTCGGGTGTACGTAAAAGCGAGATGCAAAAGACAAAAGCGCGTACGGCGAAGTTTCGGCTGGTCAGTTTGGTGGACGGCTCGTACGCCTCGCGTTCGGGTGTACAATGCACGAAGAAGCGCGCGCGGGTTTGCACGCCGCGCGAAAGGAAACACGCACTGGGTGGGCGAGGGTCGGGGGATGGGGGGGGAGGATGAGTAGGAGAAGAGAGACTGAGTGGCACACCGAGCTCTCACGCGCGCCGCGAGCCGAGTACCCGAGGGACTATTACAGCTGGCTGGCTCGCCCGCTGACACCCTCGCCGGGCAGTCGCGCGCGCGCTAAGGGTGGGGGGTGGCTCGCTCGCTGCCTCTTGCACACGAGCACCCTGTCGTTCCTTGACTCTCTCTCTCTCTCTCTCTCTGTCTCTTATCTTGACGCGCGACCAAAAAAAACACGTATTTTTTACGTTTCTCTCGGGCAATTTCCAACGCCGGAATGTTTCTCTCTTTGAAGTCTCCGCGGCGAGAGCGCGCGCGAGTCCTGCCGGGTCGCCCCTCCCCGGCGGTCTTCCCCCACTCCGCAGCCGCACTCCGCGTCGGCGACGATTTTCACGCGTTTCGTCACCAGTTGGCCCAGTTGGCCCGGCGAGCAACGACCAATGTCTATTCCGCACACTTTTCTCTCACCCTCCCGCCCCTCCTTGCGAGCCGCGTCGCTATTTTCTTTTCTTCCAACGGCACGATGTAGCGAGAGATGAACAAAAAAAGAAATATCGCGCGTAAAAATTGGCGATTATGAACGCGCGACAGAGCGCTGGTCAGGAATAACGCGTTCGTCGTTCATGCTGCTTATTCTCGATACTTCCGACCGAGATAACGAAAAAGGTCCCTCCTGTTGTCGGGCTCTCGGTTCTTTTCTTCTGAGGGATGAAGAGGGAGATGCGGCGAGTAAGCGCGACCGAAGACGTTGAAGCACGAAGCGTCCGGTCGACTAGCGAGAGTCGTGTGTTCGTACGGCCAAGCCTGGCTGGAGAGAAGCGCGACAGGCGGGGAGGGGGTTCGCGAGAGGAAGGGGGGTGGTTACAGTGTGTGGGCGAAGAGAAAACTCTCGCGGGCTCTCTCTCCTCCCTGTCGCGCTCTTCCGAGCTTTTATCCTCCCCCGCTTGGCTCGCGCTCCCTTCCTCCCTCTCGATTCTTAGCCGCTCTCGAGACCCCTCCCGCTGTCGAGGGGGACGGCTCCGCGGTGTGCGCTTCAGCGTACTCGTGACGATCTCACTCCCGCCAATCCTCAACCCTACGTCGTCGTATCCGGAGAGAGAAAGAGAGAGAGAGAGAGCTTGCCCAGACAGACGGCGAGGCACTTGCAACAGCAAAGAGAGCATCCGTGCCACGGGGAAACAGACTCGTACATTGAGAAGCTTCAGGAGAGGAGATGGAAGTGAGCTTATCGACGGAGCATTGTTGTCTATTCGTACGAAGCTCGTGACGAAGCGTACATAGCGATGAGCTTCCCCTCTACAATTTTATCTCCGGAAACGTCTGATCTTCAGTTGGATTTCAAACAAGCTCCGATAATACCCCTTGCACTTTTACACAACGAAAAAAAAAGACAACGGACCACGCTCGAGCTTCTCTGCAACACAGTCGTTGCCAGGTACATCTATATAATATAACCGAAACAAATCCAAACAAAATCGTTCAACACCGCATGAGCGTGGCGTTAGAGAGCGACGAACGCCGGAAGTAGAGCCGCGATCGTACAGGCGCTCGGCTGACTGGGGAACAAAAGACTTTTCCACGTTTCTTTGATCCGGTACAAGTGTCGGAGGCACTCGCGACCTCTCGAGTCTTTCCAGGCTCGATGGGACGGCGGGGAGGGGGGGGGGGGAGATGAAGACTCGAGAAGGTAATCCTCATTGCCAATTCTCCTCGTAACGTTTTCGCTCGCCCCTTTTTTGTTTCTTGCTCATTTCTTCAACACTTCGTGGTGGGCCTTTTGCAAGAGAGTTTCGGAGACGCGATTCCTCGACGAGATCGTGAGACGAGCGATGCGGGCGCATAACGACGATGTCGCGATGCCCCCGCCCCTCTCTACGAGCAAGCAGGGGTGGCAAGCGGCGGTTACTTTGTCGGTCTCCGCGAGAGACCCGGAGAGGGAGACTCAAGGGGCGAGTGTAGCAGTCCCTCCAGGTGGGAGAGGAAGAGGACGCGAGGATCTGCTACCCGAGAGCCGGGAATCGCGGGTTAGTTTGGCGAGCGAGCCGGCTGGCGCCCTCGCCAGAACTAACACCCACGCAGTGCGCGGCCGGCGCGACCGTTGCGGACGCCTCGCGCATCTCACCTTCCCCCACCCGGCGGTCGCTATGTCCCCCCCCCCCCACCGCTGTATCTCGCGCGCTCTTTCTCTCTCGCGCTTGTCGGTTGGAGCGCCGGCCACCCGCCGAACAACGCGGCTCGCCGCAACGGTCGCGACGCGGCGCTACTGTAGCTTCAACAATTCTGACGGGAAACCTGCCCCCACGCTTTGCCCCTGTGTCTATTACCCTCTGACGGTTGAAGCTTTTCCGCACTTTTATTCCTGCTCTTTCTCTCTCTCCCTCTTACACACTTTACAAACAAAAAGGGCGTAATCCGCGTTCCCATACACACCGCCAAATCGAGAACGGATATAGTCCTCTCTGTTTTTCGACACTCTAATCCATTCATGTATATGTATATTGAGCTTTCCGTGTGAATTCGGCCATCTTGCAACTTCCCAGACACTAAAAATATCGCGAAATTGCAGCGAAAATAATTTTTCCTTACCTCTCCTCTCCCACTTGATTCTTCACGTCTCTCCGCCGGGCCTACAACACCTTTTATCACTCTGTCTCTTCATGGTTAGCCTGCCCTCACCCACCCCTCGGTCTTTAGGTACGTATACTCGTAAGCAACCACTCGCTCACGTGACCCGCTTTCTTCACACTCAACCCCCCCCCCCCCGGCGCCAACCTCCGCGCTGCTCTCAACACCGCGACCGATCGCGCTTCTGGTCCTTTCCATTATGGAAGGTTGCACATATATTTATGCAGATCTTGGACATACCATGCACTCTATTAACTCGTATACCTACAACTCTATACTGGGTAAGGCACATCAAGTGTTACAGAGCAATAGCACTCAAACTATTGATCATATCCAAAAATGCTTCAGACAAAAGTTTCAGTGCTCGAGAAGGCCGTCATACTGGACCACCCTATTTTTTTATCGGTGGAGACGCTGAAGCTACGTCAAGGTCAAGTCCACTTTTTAAAATGGAACCATGGATTTTTTTTCAATTACATTATTACCGATTTTAAGACGAATTCAGCGACCCACGACACAAGGTCATTCTAGTCACGCAAAGTATGAAAATAGTCGAAAAACCGAAAAATATCGAAATAATCACTTTCAAAGGATCCACTAACCTTGGTTTGGGTCTACCTACAGAAGATGCTCGAAGTGATGACCCTCGACTTGTCAGCACTTGTTAATTCGCTGGTGAAAAGACCGTCTAACTCCAAGCAACGTTTGTGGTGTAATTTCGGTACATGCTCGGCGTATTCTTTCTTTCATGTCGTCAGGCGTGGTAGGCGCTACCGCCATTACGCGTTCTTTGAAAAAACCCCATAAAAAGTAATCTGGTGATGTTAGATCTGGCGAACGAGGTGGCCAAGCTACAGGGCCGCCTCGTCCTATCCACTTTTCGCCAAAAATCTCATTCACCACTTGTCTTGTACACAGAGCATAATGGGGTGGTGCACCGTCGTGTTGCATCCACATGTTCATGCGAACATGCCAAGGCACGTCTTCCAGTTATTGAGGCAGCACGTTTTGCAGAAAGTTTGCGTAAACTTGCCCAGTCAAGCGACCTTCAAAAAAATATGGACCAATTACGTGATCGCCGACAATGCCGCACCAACAATTAACGGACCACGGATATTGAAATGGTACAGTTCTCATCCATCGAGGATTCTCATTTGCCCAATAATGCATGTTATGCCTATTCACATTTCCCGTATTTGTGAAGTTAGATTCGTCAGAAAAAAGCACATGACTCAAAAATGAGACATCTGTGCGCATTTTTCTACGAATCCAGTTACAGAAATTGACGCGATTTGGGAAATAATTGCCGTACAAATCCTGATGTAGTGACATACGATGCGGATGGAACTTGTATTGATGTAAGATTCTTAATACAGATCGCTGACTAATTCCACTCTCTCTTTCCATTTGCCTGCTGCTCGCATGTGGATTTCAGTTCAAGGTCATTCAAGGTCAGTATCGATAATACAAATCTAAATATCTCGGATTACTACGAAATATTTGGTAGTGAGCCGAGATATTTAGATTTATATTTCATTTTAACAGGTGACCTTGAACGACTTTGACACCTTCATGTTTTCTACGCGGCTTCAGGTGCTCCACAAGATAGTTGGGAAAAAAATGTACTATTCCGTCTAAAAAAGTGGAGTTGACCTTGACGTAGCTTCAGCGCCTCCGCCGATAAAAAAAAATTGGGTGGTCCAGTATGACGGCCTTCTCGAACACTGAAACTTTTGTCTGAAACATTTTTGGATATGATTAATAGTTTGAGTGCTATTGCTCTGTAACACTTTATGTGCCTCACCTTGTATGTAACAAGGCCTATCGCGCTGTTAAGCACTCGCCCTTTTGTTTCCTCTTTTCCGTGCCCCCGTTGCTCAATATATAAAACTACTGGCGTCTGCGATTTACCAGGAGAACGAACACCGTTCCGCCGAGAGAATTTTCCCAAACTTTCGAGCTCAGTGCGTACACATTTACGTTGCGGCGGGGGAGGGGCACGCGCATCCTTGGTCCCGCTACCTACCCTTTTGAAACTCGTCTAATATTTTATAATTCCATCTGAAGTCCCCCTGACTTCTCCCTTGCGCAAAAACCCCCGCTCCTTGTGCGGTGACCGACCATCGTGGGCGGAGGGAGCGGCGGAAAACCTGCCATCGATAAGGCAGGTTTTCTCCACGCCCCTGTTCCAAGAACGAACCATGCGCACGATTAAGGTATCAGAGGCATTTTTGGTAGCCGTGGTTCAACGATCTATCGAGTCCTACACTCGCCGGCAAGGTGAACACGACGCGGCGTAAGAGAAGAACACCACCAAACCTAAAATACCCTGGGGTTGCCTATCACACAGTGGGTTGTGTGTGATTCGGATTCATGATAGTGGGGTCCTAACCACCGAAATAGCGATAGTCACCAGAAAAAAATGCAACTTCTTCCGCGTCGACCGAGTCTCGAACCCGGGACCTTCCGAATGCGAGCCCAAGCCCAAACCACTAGACCGCAGCCCACTCCTCCATTCGAGATCTAATCGTACTCCCTTTTCTTCGCGAACCGACTTTTTTTTCGTAATGACTGATCATTTTCGATTTATTTGAGCACGACGAAACAAAAGCTTCCGAGATAAAGATAAAAACCCCACAGGATGTTGTACCGTCGCTGCTGCTTATCCGCGAACCGTCAAAATGCGAGGAGACAGAGGACCATTGTCATCTCGTTAATTATTCTATCCATATCCGCAAAAAGATTGAGTAACGATTTAATAATCGAGTACGTGCTCGTACTACTTTGAGCAAGCCGGATGACCGGACAGTCCAGCGGGGGGAAGGGTTGGAAAGCGGCTCTGCGTGTAAACTTACGCACGTACGATTGTACACAATTACAGGTTAGGTTTTCCCGGCTGCAAGCCCTCTCTGGCAGGACGGCTTGGAGAGGGCGAGGGGTCAGATGTCAAGGTCGCACGCCAAGTATATCATGGTGTGGTCGCTGCGAGCTGACCCGATATAATGGCTGCGATGATCCCTTGGGATCCGGGGCTAAATAATGGAAACAAATAAGGGGGTGCGAACATAAAAATTGATAAAAAGAACAACAACGAACAAAACGAAACAAATGAAAAATAAAGATCATGACATTTTTATTCAAGCTCGTAACCTTGCATTATTGTGATTTGCTCACTCATGACGTTTTCTATTACGATTGAATACTACACGATATCCGTCGTTTATTCGCGTAGTATTCGAGAGAGAGAGAGAGAGAGAGAGAGAGAGAGAGAGAGAGAGAGAGAGACTACGGTGTACGGGACTTGCCGGAGCGAAAAGGAAGCGAGTGCCATAGGTGGTTTTAGTGCCAAAGCGGGATGTCGCTCGAGCCGGGATTTCGGAGATGGAAGGCACGGAAGATGGGATTTGCTTAGTCGCTCTAGCCGCCTTGCGACCTCTGGCGGTTTTAGTTGAGGTTGCCCGACCGAAAGACGCACACATGCACACACACACGCACAGATATATATATATATATATATATATATATATATATATATATATATATATATATATATATATATATATATATATATATTTCGAATGTTATAGCTGAAGCTTCTAACCTCAATATTGAAATCGTGTTGTGGAATTGTGAATTCGAAAACCTCCCCGCCCGCGTATATACTATATATCGGTATGCAAAATATGAGACGGTGCACGCTCGAACGGAGCGATATTTCTGCATCAACGCTCGTGGCTGCACTCACACACACACACACGCGCAATGTGTGTGTGTGTGTGTGTGTGTGTGTGTGTGTGTGTGTGTGTGTGTGTGTGTGTGTGTGTGTGTGTGTGTGTGTGTGTGTGTGTGTGTGTGTGTGTGTGTGTGTGTGTGTGTGTGTGTGTGTGTGTGTGTGTGTGTGTGTGTGTGTGTGTGTGTGTGTGTGTGTGTGTGTGTGTGTGTGTGTGTGTGTGTGTGTGTGTGTGTGTGTGTGTGTGTGTGTGTGTGTGTGTGTGTGTGTGTGTGTGTGTGTGTGTGTGTGTGTGTGTGTGTGTGTGTGTGTGTGTGTGTGTGTGTGTGTGTGTGTGTGTGTGTGTGTGTGTGTGTGTGTGTGTGTGTGTGTGTGTGTGTGTGTGTGTGTGTGTGTGTGTGTGTGTGTGTGAGCTGCGCGTGTGTGCGTGTGTGTACGTACGTACGTAAATAGAATAGGAAAGGTTGCGCCGGATAGAGGAAAAATGTCTGTTACATTTGAGCCACTGCACACGCGAGATTCCGTACTCGTTCACACGAGATGTATAACCACGGATAGATATGTGTGCATGTGTGTAGTATACATATACACATATGTGGATTCGCACATCTTTATATCCGAGGAAAAGTACCAAGATGTATCGACGGTGATAAATCGAAAGGACGACGATGAATCTGGATCGGATTTGCGGCGTTCGAATAAATAAAAAAAGACGGAAAAAGAAGAAAGAGATAGAGAGAGAGAGAGAGAGAGAGAGAGAGAGAGAGAGAGAGAGAGAGAGAGAGAGAGAGAGAGAGAGAGAGAGAGAGAGAGAAAGTGGAAAAAAGGCGATGCGTAATCGCGCTCAACGGCGGAACATTATTTTTTGTCTTTTCGCTGTGAAACCGAGACTACTTGCTGCACGTTTTTCGACAAGAAAATAATTACCGAAGAATGTAAATATGTATCTGACGAAGCGACACATATGTGACAAAAGATTTTCGCGGGAACAAACAAATCTGCTCAATGCGCAACACAACGTGTGTAGTGCAGGCCACAAGTGCAATCGCTCGTCCGGTTGCGACAGCGGGTCGGGGGGGGGGGGGGGGCTAGAGCGAGGACGGCAGGAGAGAGACAGATGGCGATAGAGGCACTCGATGAAAAAAGTCCACTGAATATAAAGGCACATTCGACGTTTGTACATTTTTAGCATTCACGTCTAAACTCGTTCGCGAAGGTCGGGCGAGGCTGCGAATTCGATTAGACTAGAAAAACATCCCACTTGTACGATTCATCGTACGGGAAAAGAAAAAAAGGCACGACATCGAAAAAGAAAAGAAAAAAGAAAGAAACGAAGGAGAATAGGACGAGAAACGAAAGGCAACCTGCGCTCTCGCTCTCTCTCTCCCTCTCACTCTCTCTCGGGTCTTCGTTCATCGATGTATTTTCTATTTATATTCCACATGTAATATTAACGCGACACGGCGCGTTATATATGTAGGGCGAGGAGAGGATGTTTTTTTCTCCTTTACGTTTTCTTTGCTCAACTGCCAAAACAATTTCCATTCATGCCGCCGCGACTTTTATACGTGTGTGTATATATATATATATATAGGGTGTCTCGATATGACCTGACATTTTGATTTTTTAATAAAACGAGTTATTTATTTGAAAAGAACGAATATTTTAATTATAATACACTGAGAAAAAAAATCATTGATCCAATATCATTGGTGTTATTGAATAAAACTTCGATAATTCAATTGTAAAATTGTTGGTGTAAATAATCGGATTCATTAGCCCTCAAAAGCTAACGATGTGTCATTTGTGTCCGGGCCAAAATTTTCCGTTATGATTTCTCGTAGACCCTTGCAGGTAAAAATTTGGAACCAGGGGGGGGGGTTGTTTAGGGAGAAGGTACCCCAACGGACGAGTCCCGGAATTTTCCCTCATTCCGTTTGTGACGAGGAGCTGGTAAAATCGACGAAAGACACGAACGACCCATCGTTAGCTTTAACGGTTGCTCAAAACATCGTTAGCTGACGAGGGTTAGTCCAAACCAAACGCTATTAACTTTAATAACATGATAAAATTGAAAGTTTTTTTTTCATTCAAAGAATATATTGTTAGCCGAGAACAATATATTATTGAAACTATCTAAAAAATTATCGCGAACAAATTAAATACTTTTGAATGCATTTTCTGCAACGAACAAAAAAAGCGTTTCAATTCATAACACGAATATTGTTGATTCGAGTACACAAGAAAAATTGAATTTCGCTCGTTTGATTCAGATAAAATTTCTATTGAGTAAATGTGTTATTTTATTTTTTTCACCATATTTCTACAGTCGTTTCTTAAATATTGAATTTTAAACTTTACATCAACCTCCGCTCGATTCCATTGGTTGTATGGGGCAACGTCGTTGCCATTTCACTTTCGCGCATATAGCTTTCTGTATATGTGAAGAAAGTGATCCAAAAGACGAATATTGGGTGCGGGATACTGTACGGAACAACATTACCGAAGAAAAGACAGGTTACCGATCTAATTAACGGGACTGTACGAAAAATATGCTGCCAGTTTACGAAAAAGTGAGACTTGTTGAGACGTATGTATAGAAATGTGGCAACGTCGGAACTATGGAAATAGCAGAAGCAATCGAATACCTAGCGAGCCAATTTAACAAATGTTAAACTCAAATGCGAGTAAGGGGAACTTGTTAATTTATTTATTATGATGGATTCGCTTCTCTCCTAGGTTGGGTGAGCGTAGTACGATGTTTTTGGGCACGAGCACTGACAAGTCGTCTTTTCCATCGGAAGCTTTGCGACGCACTAATCTTTTTTTTCCCAATCGTTTGTTGCCTCCTTTTGCTACGACATAACCTCTAAAAACGCTGACCGGCCCAAAACGCGTCTAAACAGCTGTGACTTGTGACAGTCACTGCGGTAAATCTAACAGCCTCGAATTACGAGAGAACCATGCGATGCTGCCAAAGTTCCTGTCTATTTTAGTAAATTTTCAAGGCATCGGAAATCAATTTTCTGATAATCCTAACTACTTTAGGGTAGTTCTGTAGTTTTGGTGAAATCTTAGGAATTGGCTGAAATCTAAGTATGGTCCAGATATGACCTTCATGGACTGATGCCCAAAAATTCAATTCGACTCACCGTTTAGTTCACGAGATAATTGCTATTGAATATGGGTATTTTCAATAGCAGCGAATTTTTGTTGCTGATCGTTGAGGTTATGGTTATTCTCATCGCGTTTAGCCGCATTTGCTTGACACATGGCTGCCGCAGCTTTCAGTCTTTTAGCAAGCACCTTTCTTGTAAACTTTCCTTTGTATCGCATTTGGGTTGACATTTTCACGCTTTTTTTCATTTATATAAAATATTTCGCGAAAGACGGATCGTAGGAAGCTCAACGCCATGGAGAGTAGAGTAAAGGAGCCCGAACGCAATGCTGGCGAAATGGTTGTGAAAGTGATGAACGATCCGCGGATTGTACCCGCCTGGCGGCGCTACCACTGCAGGCTCCGTCCGCGCGGTGATTTTAAATCGTCGATCCGCAATTTGTCGCATATTTGTTTCTTATTAGCGCAGCTTGTAATACTGCAGATTAAGATTGATACGCTTTTGTTTAAATTATGAAATGATAATATTTCAGTAATTTTTTTACTTGGAGATGATATTGCACACTGGATTTTCAAGAAAAATATTTTTTTTGAGTCCCTACAAAAAGAAATGAAAGAATAAATAATTTACATCAAACCTCAAACCAACCAACAAACCAAACCGAATCTAAACCCCAGGCGGGGCAACAACTTAAATGTTAGAAAACTACCTATTTTAGTGATGGAAGGGACATGCGGGGTAAGCGCAATCTTTACCCATGGCGAAGCTGAAAACAAAAAATTAATCCAATTAAATATTATAGGTAATACATTATAACGAAATGGGAGCGAGGGGTATTTATATTAAAGGATTCGCATATTTGACCTAAAAAACGTTTTTTGTCCAAGCATCATGCATTACATTATTGCTGTATCAAAGAAATCTCTAACAGCATTAAAATTAATGGCAATTATAATTAAATTAGGCGACGATAGCATGCAATAAAAAAAAATACAAACGATTTGACAAAATGAATCAACATGTGGTTGCACATGCCGAATATTTGTCAATATTTTCGCTAATTCGCGAATTAATTGCATAAACACAATATTAAGGTTGAGTTCTTACCTTTATTGGATAGTCTTTTTCTGTTTTGATTTAAAAAATACTATTAATACCGAAATATCACTCAACGATGCGTAACAGCGTAAACTGTATGTAACTGACATATATGTAATACTCATATGTATAGTAACTGACAGTAACACGTCTCTGTATGTATGTCACAAACCTGCTAAGCCAGTCCTCACGCACCTATCCTATCCGCCTATCCTATCCACCACCTATCCCATTCCGTACCTGGCGCTGGTATCGCCTGCGGATATTTTTCGAACTACAAGATCTTTCATCACTTTCACGATCCACTTTTCGACGATTCCGCCATATGCGTTCGGGCTCCTTTACTCTAGTCTCCATGCTCAACGCTATGACTGCAGGAAAATCGCGCTGTTACCACGATCACAGCGCCGTTCTCTATGCGAGTATGAGACCTACGTGGGTCATTTGACAAGTACCTAGCCTCACCGCTAGATGGTGCCACTATTGCAAGAGAAATACACTATAGTGTAGTACCGTCTTGTAGACGGCTACTGACAAAATTTCAGCCGGATCGGACTTGTAGTTCTCTTTTGAGAGCGTGTGAAAGCAAGTGTGTCCGTTGATTTTTGAAAGAATGGAGAAAGAACAATATCGGTCGGTGATTCGATTCTTGTTTTTGGAAGGGAAATCGCGCAGTGAAATTAAAGAACGCTTGGATGCAGTGTATGGGGATGCTTCTCCTTCGATGGCGACCGTTAAATTTTGGTATAACGAGTTTCAACGTGGTCGTACGTCGGTTTTTGATGATCCACGCCCAGGTGCTCCAAAAACAGCCACTACGGAGGAGAACGTGACAAAAATACACGATATCGTTTTGTCAGACCGCCGATTAAAGGTGCACGAGATAGCTGTGATAGTAGGCATCTCAGAAGAACGCGTGTGGCATATCCTACATGAGACTTTGGGCATGAGGAAGCTGTCGGCAAGGTGGGTGCCGCGTTTGCTGACTGCAGACAACAAGCGCATTCGTGTGACCACTTCAGAGCAGTGTTTGGAGCTGTTTAATCGCAATCCAAAAGAGTTTTTGCGTCGTTACGTGACCGTCGACGAAACATGGATTCTCTGGTATACTCCAGAGACCAAGGAGCAGTCAAAACAGTGGGCCTTACCCGGTGAACCTGCTCCAAAGAAGGCGAAGACGGTCCCGTCGGCTGGAAAGGTGATGGCCACTGTTTTCTGGGATTCTCAAGGTGTGATTTTCATTGACTACCTGGAGAAGGGCAAGACGGTCACGGGACAGTACTACGCCGAACTATTGAGCCGATTTAACGCCGTGTTAAAAGAAAAACGGCCTCATTTGTCGAGAAAGAAAGTGCTTTTCCACCATGATAATGCACCTGCTCACACCTCCGTGCTCGCCACGGCTAAATTGGTCGAATTATGCTATGAACTGCTGCCCCATCCACCGTATTCTCCAGATTTGGCTCCGTGCGACTTTTTTTTGTTTCCGAATCTAAAAAATTCACTCGCCGGGAAGAAATTCCACTCGAATAACGAAATAATCGCCGCCACGGAGGCCTATTTTGCAGACCAAGAGATAACATTTTTTTCAACGGGGTTAAAAAAATTGGAACACCGCTGGGCCAAGTGTATTCAACTAAAAGGAGACTACATTGAAAAATAAATTTTATTTTTAGCAAAATTTTGGTGTTTTCATTTGTAGGCTAGGTACTTATCAAATGACCCACGTATGTATGCACGAGGTGCGAATGTGTGGGACATATAGAGGGTACAAGCTCTGTCAAAAGTTTACAACTAACAGCATCGTGTAGGCATTGGATGTTACCATACGCTTCGACCGAAACTTTTGGCTCATACGTGTACGAATATCAAGACTGTGGCAGCCATGTGTCAAGCAAATGCGGCTAAACGCGATGAGAATAACCATAACCTCAAAGATTAGCAACAAAAATTCGCTGTCGAAGGACGTCGCATCGTGGATTTACATCGTGCCGACAGTTTAAATTGTATTCCCTGTAACAAAGACATGCATAAATTGAACAAATTAAAATGCACATTTTTACAAATAGATGTAGAAAAATAATTCGAAAACGTACGTTTAATATGACGATTATTTGCAAGCTAACAGTTGGTAAGCGTCAATCGGCTCCGTGCATAAGCATAGGGCCCTCCCCTCGAACTTCACCCCCGACGACTAAACCCCATAACAATCTTAAGCAGCGTAGTGCATAGCCGATAACTGGAACGATGACCACTTAGCCGTGCACCACTCTGGGTATCGGCCCTGCACTACGCTGCTTAAGATTGTTATGGAGTTTAGCCGTCGGGGGTGAAGTACGAGGGGAGCGGTGCACGGCTAAGTGGTTATCGCTCCGGGTATCGGCCCTGCAGAACGCTGCTTAAGATTGTTGCTTCTGAGACCTTGGTGTGGATCCCCGAGCAAGAAAGTCCATGTACCATCAAATCAGATGAATATGGGGCCGTCTGTACCGGTACGGGTTTTCCTCAGTTTCCCCGTACCTTCGGTAAATACGGTACTGACGGTTTACTCAAGACGGCTGTGCCCGCAACGGAAGTTAGATTAGATTGTTTGCGTTTGTTTGATAACGGAAGTGACAACGCGCAGAGATCTAATCGTTGTTTGGCTTTCTTTGGGTTATCAAACAAACCCAAAAAAGCTCACACCCACACACATGCACATTTACACTCCGAATGTTAAAAACGTTACGTCCTCGAGGTACATCCCGAAAGCGCTAAAATAGTCAAAGATTATGATCTAACCTCAAAATTACGGACCTTACCAAAAAAAATCCGACAAAAGTTGTTAGTTTTGGCCTGACAAATGTTTTGGTGAAATAATAGTAATGTATCAATGGAAGAAAAAAACATGTCAGCCACCTTAACGTCGCCATTTTGAATTTTGCACCGAAACATTTTTTAACTTCCCCTTTCGAACCCTAAATGTGTGTGTGTGTGTGTGTGTGTGTGTGTGTGTGTGTGTGTGTGTGTGTGTGTGTGTGTGTGTGTGTGTGTGTGTGTGTGTGTGTGTGTGTGTGTGTGTGTGTGTGTGTGTGTGTGTGTGTGTGTGTGTGTGTGTGTGTGTGTGTGTGTGTGTGTGTGTGTGTGTGTGTGTGTGTGTGTGTGTGTGTGTGTGTGTGTGTGTGTGTGTGTGTGTGTGTGTGTGTGTGTGTGTGTGTGTGTGTGTGTGTGTGTGTGTGTGTGTGTGTGTGTGTGTGTGTGTGTGTGTGTGTGTGTGTGTGTGTGTGTGTGTGTGTGTGTGTGTGTGTGTGTGTGTGTGTGTGTGTGTGTGTGTGTGTGTGTGTGTGTGTGTGTGTGTGTGTGTGTGTGTGTGTGTGTGTGTGTGTGTGTGTGTGTGTGTGTGTGTGTGTGTGTGTGTGTGTGTGTGTGTGTGTGTGTGTGTGTGTGTGTGTGTGTGTGTGTGTGTGTGTGTGTGTGTGTGTGTGTGTGTGTGTGTGTGTGTGTGTGTGTGTGTGTGTGTGTGTGTGTGTGTGTGTGTGTGTGTGTGTGTGTGTGTGTGTGTGTGTGTGTGTGTGTGTGTGTGTGTGTGTGTGTGTGTGTGTGTGTGTGTGTGTGTGTGTGTGTGTGTGTGTGTGTGTGTGTGTGTGTGTGTGTGTGTGTGTGTGTGTGTGTGTGTGTGTGTGTGTGTGTGTGTGTGTGTGTGTGTGTGTGTGTGTGTGTGTGTGTGTGTGTGTGTGTGTGTGTGTGTGTGTGTGTGTGTGTGTGTGTGTGTGTGTGTGTGTGTGTGTGTGTGTGTGTGTGTGTGTGTGTGTGTGTGTGTGTGTGTGTGTGTGTGTGTGTGTGTGTGTGTGTGTGTGTGTGTGTGTGTGTGTGTGTGTGTGTGTGTGTGTGTGTGTGTGTGTGTGTGTGTGTGTGTGTGTGTGTGTGTGTGTGTGTGTGTGTGTGTGTGTGTGTGTGTGTGTGTGTGTGTGTGTGTGTGTGTGTGTGTGTGTGTGTGTGTGTGTGTGTGTGTGTGTGTGTGTGTGTGTGTGTGTGTGTGTGTGTGTGTGTGTGTGTGTGTGTGTGTGTGTGTGTGTGTGTGTGTGTGTGTGTGTGTGTGTGTGTGTGTGTGTGCGCGTGTGTGCGTGTGTGCGTGTGTGTGTGTGTGTGTTACTAGTAATGTTACTACCAAACTAAGAACTACTTCATGAACATGATGAATTTGGGCTTCCCGTTGACCTGCCTCCTACCTTACCGTGCGTCGAGCAACACATTTTATCGATTTACCGGCGAGGGCGAAAACGGGCACTCCATCTGCGCGAATAACGTCACGGTCGTGGCTCATAGAAACGACTTTTCGTGATTTTTTGTCTGTCTCTTTCTCTCTGTCTATATTTCGCTTCATTTCCTTTTTCTTCTCTTTTGTTCCTTGATTCAGTTGACCTAGAGAGGTTAGGGCGGAGCGTACGTCACGCACTGCAAAAACGGCCATACCGGAGGGGCAGAAGAAAAACAGAGAGAGAGAGAGAGCCCTCTAGTTTGCCCCGGGACAAGCGTAACCTACGCATTAAACTAATCAAAAGGACGTGCGTACTCGGAAAAGCCATAAACGCGTGTGCCAAACGCTAAAACAATCGTTTCAATGTCATAGCGCCTTCGGCCCTCTCCCCCCTCCTCGCGTCGCCACCCTCGGCCCCACCTTTTCTTCGACCTTTTTTTCTCTTTCCCGGTACATTCATCTCGTAATGGACGACAAGAAGAAAAACCGCTACGCGTTATTAATTCTCGAAACGGGTTTGTTTTTTTTTCTTCGTCCGAGATGCGCCCGATTGGCACGAAGAGAAAGAGAATATTAGAAGATAAAAATAGGGGAAAAGAATCGAGCGAACAAAAGAGAAATTGATGAGGGGAAAAAATGGACCGGAAATAGATGGAGATTGGAACGAGATCGGTTGTCGTTGTAGCTCATCGCTGTATCAGTATACCGGCTTCCCCTCGCGGCGTATAACAATATACACAATAGTGTGTACGAGAGAGTCGTGACATTTCGTAAATAACGTGGGCGTCCGCGTAGACAGCGCGGCGTCGCGCGCTCTTATACAAAAAGACGGACAATGCAAATACAATTTTTCCACGCAACGACGCTAACGAACGTGATTTGATTTTTTTTATTCTCCAAGAGGATGATCGATTTTTTTGTTCTCTTTATTTTTAGTACGATGATCCATTTAAAGATTTATTTTTATTTTTCAGAGGAACAATCAATTGAATACATTTTTTTAAAGATAATCGTTTCATTGGTTTTCTTTTCATTTTTTCTCAAAGAGCTGATCATTTTATTGATGGTTCAATTTTTTTTTTATTTTTAAAAGGAACATCGATTTGTTGGTAAAAAATATTCCAAAGGAATCATCATTAGTCTTTAAATTTTCTTATTTATCAGAAGGATAATCTTTTTATTGATCTTGTAATTTTCTAGAAGAATGATCGATTTGTTGTTTTTTTCTTACATTGACTTACAAAATGTTACCTGTAACATTTTGCGCTATGACAACGACTAAAAAAATACGCATCACCCTAATGAATGTATATGTGCGTATAACTCGTTCAATTTTTTATTCTGTTTTGAAACATTTATTGCTCGATTACAATAATATTTAATATGTTTATTGTATCTTCTACATTTCACAGAATTTTGGCGAATGGTGACGTTGTGTCGTCTGCCTTGACGTTTCCGTTCGATGCACTCGTAAAGTAAATTACGTTTGATGCCTTGATCTTGCCGTTCGATGCACTCGTAAAGTAAATTACTTTTGATGAAGAGGTAGCTCGAGTGTACGTCGTGGGTGTCGAAGCCGATGAGACTGCATATATGTATTAAGTGTAGATAGTTGGATTCGTACGTGAGCCTTTTTCCCCTTCGGTGGTCCAAATATTGCAAAACGTGGAAAAACGTCGTCTTTGTTGATTCTATTTTTATCGTTTTTTTCGTATAAATAAAGAACTATAATGCGGTGGTTTGGAAAAAAATGGCCAAAAGGGAATAACTCTTATGGGTGGACTTTTTTGGATATTTAATTATATTAGAAATTGCCAGAAGGCTCCAAGAAAAAGAAAATAGGACTTAAGCCGCACTTAACGTCCACTCGTTTTCACGCGCGCCCTCTATGCTCCTTCAAATATCATCGAGTATTTCAATATTGACCTCTTGTGGCTCCCTCTCCACTCGCTTTTCTCTCTCCCTCCCCGTGCTGACGTTCAGCTCGTACACTAGTGAATTGTAAACACCATGGACGAATTGTATCGATATACATATGTCGATGTGTTCGAACTATGAGCCGAATTCACGGCATTGCGACTGCCTTTGTCACTTGTACTCGTGCATTCATTTATTCTCTCTGGCTCGTGGACCTTGCATACTAAAAATTCCATTTACGCGGAGATTTCCACGTATTTTGTTGAAAGACGCGCGCGCCCTCTGGCGCTCGACACTCTTCGGACGAGCTCGGGCGCTGCCGAGCGCGCGAGCCAATCGAAACGCCGGGAGACTCCTCAGCGGGCGTGGCCACGCGGTCTGGCTTACCACATAGACGGCGGAGTGGGGAGTGACCGCGCTTTGTTTTAGTTCGAGCGCACATTTTTCGATCTTTACGGATCAATGCATCGAATTGAGATGTTTGAGCGTTGGTGACCGCACGTTCTGATATCTTCGAGATCGTTTCTTGGCAGAAAAAAAGCTTGGAGAGGTTCCCAATAAAAGGATGAGTCAGAGAAGGCTTTTTTTAAAGCCGTTTTCGATGTTTGGGTTAGTTGGTATTTTGGTCGGCTTCGCAGGCTAACCTTCTTTCGGGCAACATCTAGGGTTAGCGAAGCTCTCGACCTTTGCCTATCTACCTCCGTCCCTTTTCTTGCCTCGACCTTCGCCCCGGGATTAGTAATCAGGTGGTGTCCTGAAGACAAATAAATACAGTGCCGCAGCTATAATACACATCATTTCACGGAGTACGTGAGTGTTTTTCTTTTGACGAGTTTGCTACCACCGTGGGACGGTGAAAGATAGAGTGAGAGCGAGAGGGTGGGGGGGGGGGGGGAAGGAGAAAAATAGCCGAACGCTGGCGATGATCGGCAGAAAATGCTTAACATCCATGGAATTGGCCACACACACTTGTCAAGCCTAAGGAAAGTAATAACGTTCTCGCCTACACGCGTGTCCTTACGAGTATAACTCACTTTTGGGGGCTGATGTTATTACGAAAACTAGAATGGGACGAAAAAACAAGTCCGCGCCACCCAGTCACGCGATAGTGCAGGTCGCAGACTTCGGCCAAACCCAATTAGCAATGATACTTCGAGTGAGCTATTTCTAGAGCCAAAGAGGTACGAAGACCTCAAGCGAGCAACTTCAAGAGCCAGAGTGGTACGAAGAGCCAAAATCAACCTCTTATTATTAGGAAGACATACCTAAAAGTAGATCGTCTAAATAAGGTAGTGAAGACGAAGGCAATGCTCTTGCCTCGCCCTGTTAAGACCTAGAATTTGATCCAAGTTAGGTTGCTAGATCAACTGTGTTGACTAGTTGGACTTAGGCCTAGAATTTCATCCAAGCTAGGTTGCTAGGTTGGCTGTCTTGGCTTTGTGGGACTTATTCCTGAAATTCGAGACAAGCTAAGTTGCTACAGCAGCTGTTTTATGCTGTTTTGCTCAAGCCTATAGTTTAATCCACGTTTGGTTGTTAGGCTGACTGTCTTGTCCTGTTAGTCTTAGATGCAGGATTTGATCTAAGTTAGGTTACTAGGTCACCTGTCTCGAACTTTGGAGCTTAGGCTTCAGCTTTGACTCAACATCAAGGCTGTAAAGTTCCACAGTGACCACAAACAAAACTATCGCTTCGTCATTTACCATCTTCTCCTAGTGCCTGCCCTCAAAATAACATCGCTCTGCGGCAATTATTAACAGGTTATCATTGGGTCAATGTGTGTCGTCGAGTGTGTGCATATACGCGGTGGCTTCTCGTCTACATTTCCAACGTAGAATTCCTTAGTAGCCAACTCGGAGCCTCGAATTACGCCCGACACCCACATCCTGTATATCGATATGGTTTCAACGCCCACGTTGCCTGATTCATTCTCTCCCGCGCGGATATACCCGACGAAATATTGCGAATGAGCGACTTAGGTCTTCTAAGGCTCTCCCGGATCACCCCACACGTCTTCGTATACACAGGAATGGACCAAGGCTCATAGTCCCTCACTCCACCGGCTATTTTTGGTTCAAATATTGGCTCGGGTTGCCTCCAAGCCATCTTGATGCGTAACCCTTAAACGGAAAGCTTGAAATATCGTTTTCGACTTCACAGAGGCGACAAGGGGCTGTTTCTCGCAAAAATTAACGGAATGGAAGTTGTCGAGGGAGGGTTGTTGGAGGGAACGGGAACTGGATTACATGTGCGTATATAAATACAGATACACAAACGCACACACCCTACACGAAACTTCCAGACTCCAATCCCAACTTGGTGCAAATGTATGTGGATGCCACAAGTGCCTGGAGAGTATTCCAAGAAAGATTCGAGGCTCCATCCTCCCACGAGGGCGACAATTCCCCTTGCCCTCCTCCGCCCCCAAATGGCTTCTGCAAAGTTTAAAGAATAGCCCCGATTCTCCACGAGAGCAAGATGAATAAGAAGAAGCGACGGGCCACTTTTTTCTTCCCACCCTGCTCTAGGGTGAATTCCCCAGGCTCGCTAAGTAGTGGAGCACCGCAAAAGTTAGTGAAAAAAATTGGATTTCAACGATGATTCGGATTTGAATTGGCTGTGCGACGATCAACGGTCGAACCCCTCGTCATCTAGAGGCCTGTTGTCTCACAAGGATCGTAGGCTGGTGGAAGGGCGCAAGTGTCCTAAAATGTTGGCTGAATGTAGAGGTGACGTGAAAAATGTTTTGGTATTGAGGCAATGGAAGCTGGAGGGTCTATAGCACAATGGTTATCGCAAGCAAGGGGTGGTAAAGGGTCGCCGCGGGGTGGTGGTTGTTGCGGCGGTAGTAGTAACGATCGTACGCGGCCTTGAACGGTGACGTCAAAACTAGAGAGCTCCCCGTGACTCCCCTCGACGTCCAACCTCCCCGTGGCCGCAAAGGGAGACCCGCACCCCACCGGATGGTGGGGTGCGGGTCTCCCTTTCGCTACCCTATCGTGCACCAATCGTTGTTGCCGCTACCACCAAACTCGACAAACGTTCCGGTGTGTGTAGCGCGCTCGAGCGAGTCTTGACTGGAACAGCGCCAAAACCCGGGCTTCATTCATCCTTCGGCCACGGAACAACCGTATAGCCACCCTCTACCCCTTCTATAGGGCTGGGTCTCTTTCTCTTGGGTCTTGCTCTCACCCGACCTGTCCTCCTGTCCCCCGCTCCAATGGTCCCTCTCCACCAACCTCCACTCCTGGCTCCATCCCTCCGAACCTCTCATCCTGCTTCTGCCTTCATCCTGCTCCTGCCTACATGCTGCTCCTGCCTTCATCCGGCTTTTGCCTTCATCGTATAGGAATACGCCTTTACGCTGCTTCTGTCTTCATCCTTCTTTTGCCTCTATCCTGCTTCTGCCGCTGTTCTACTCCTGCCTTCAACCTGCTGCTGCTTTCTCCCTGCTCCTACCGCCATCCCACTTCTTCCTTCATTCTGCTGCTGCCTTTATCCGGCTCCTGCCTTCATCCAACTGTTGCTTCCATTCCGGTCATGCCTCAATCCACCTGCTACTTTCATCATTTCCTAGGGCCATGAATGAATCGGACAGCTAATGTTCCCAACCTCAATTCATCGAGGTCAGGCAACGAATACCAGCGGAAAGTTTTTTGGTTATGAATTTGGTTCGCGTCTGTGTCCGGCATCGATGTTGAGGTCAATCGGATCATGGGTGTATTCCTAAACCCACGAGCTTAATTTCAGAAAATAAACCACTTACAGACACTACAATTGTATTGCATCAATGAGATAGGGAAATACCTCTTGACAAGTTACAGTGCAACTCGTGATTATGCTCCATCTAAAAGTGGTACAAGAGCAAAGATTGGGCGACGTTAGCGATCCTTTCTGTCTCTTCTTTCCATTGTTTTTTTCTAACTTCCCATTGAAACCCGCCATGAATACCAGTCACGTATCGTGCCTTAATCCGCATAACCGGGCGTTTCTCTCGCCAGAACCTCAGCACAGGAGAAGACGAAAATAGCGAAGAATAAATTTGGTTGGCCAGGCTCTGAAGTCACGAAGCACGAAGAGGACGGACGAAAAAAGGAGCTGTCGAACACGAGAGTACGAGGCTTGAGCACGGCAAACCAGCGACCCCGGCTGACAAACGCAAAAGCACCAAGACGACGATTCAATCAGTCAACGACTTTCTTGTCTGGCTTGGACTTTTCGTGACTACTTATATATCTGTTACTGCGCGTTACGTTCGTTGATGTACATTCGGCAAGACAAATAAAAACAAAGGGTGTCAAGGGGGAGACAACTTCGGGCCTTCGTCTTCACAGACATTTCGATCAATAAATAAGGCTAATATACACACACACACACACACACACACACACACACACACACACACACACACACACACACACACACACACACGCACGCACGCACGCACACACACACACACACTATTTAAATTAGCAAAAAATAAATATATAAATTAATGAATTAAATGATGAATAATTGATAAGAAAATATCTGTACGTTTAAGCTGAAAACGAATAGTGTTTCATCCCCGAGTTGCTTTCTCTCGAGGTTCTGGTGAATTGAAGGTGTAGAGGATATCGAATGGCGAAGGTACGAAAAAGAGAGAGAGAGAGACTGCGAGTGAAACAATTTTTTTCAATCACTCCCAGGCTTTACTGACGACCCACGCACATACGCACACGCGACGCTGTTGCTCCTGTGTCACGTTGTATAACGTAAGCGAAAAAAAAAAACGAGAAAAAAAATCACCAGGGAGGCAACGTTCTCGGCCCGTTGCGCCAACCACTGCTACACACGTACGCAACACTTTTCGCGCAAGTAATGGCATAGTGGCATTTCCCTCGGTAGTTTTATTCCCATCTCTTGACACTATTCTGCACTTTTGCGGAACAGTCGTATTATATCTTGCTGCCCGGCCCCGCGCGTAAGTACGTACGTGCTGATTTGCACTTTACGAATTCTACTTGGAGCTCGGTGATGATGGTGGTGGTTTTTCTTTTGGTTTTTTGCGTGCGTTGAATGGTTCTTGCGAAGATACTTGTGCGCGGGAAAACGAGTTTTCGTAGGGTACACATGGTGTTCCGTGCCCAAAAAGTGGTGTATATTTACTCATGATACCCCATTATTCTCTAAACATTGCTCTCTCCGATTGCCATTTGTTCTTGTCGATGCAGTCAGCGCTTACGGCTCAGCACTTCACCTCGTACGAAGGTGTCAAACAATGAGCAGATGACTGGATGGCCTCTGAAGAATTCGAATTCTTCCTGCGTGGAATCTGCTAGTTGGCCGAAAGATCAGCCAAGCTTGTTCCTCCCGAAAGACAATACCTTGTTTATCGCGCGAAAACGAGCGATCTCATATGCAACCAACTAATACACTGAGAAAAAAAATCATTGATCCAATATCATTGGTGTTATTGAATTAAATTTCGTTAATTCAATTGTAAAATTGTTGGTGTAAATAATTGGATTTATTAGTCCAAACAAAACGCTATTGACTTTAATAACATGATAAAATTAAAAGTTTTTTTTTTCATTCAAAAGATATATTGTTAGCCGAGAACAATATATTATCGAAACTATCTAAAAAATCATCGCGAACAAATTATATAGTTTTGAATGCATTTTTTGCAACGAACAAAAAAGCGTTTCAATTCATAACATGAATATTGTTGATTCGAGTACACAAGAGAAATTAAATTTCGCTCGTTTGATTCAGATAAAATTTCTAGTGAGTAAATATGTTATTTTATTTTTTTCACCATGTCCGATATTTATTTCCAAGTAGATTATTCGTTAAAATATTAATATTTTATTACGATTGAAAAATATTAAGCAAATGTCTGAATTGGTTAAAAAATTATGCGAAAATAAAATTTGTTTCTTGCTCATTTGGTTGGAAAAATGCAACCAAATCATGGCCGAGCGCCACCGAAATTATAGGTGTGAGGAAACCCGTAGTTCTCGGAGTAACCGCTAGAAGCCGCACACGCGCTCGTTTCTCGTGAGCGTAGCGGATCCGAAAATATACTGAAACGCCGGAGAAACTCTAAAGAGTATCGCTTCTTGGCCTGTGGCTAAGATCAAAGTGTAGTATCTGTTCTTATCAGTTGAATATCTGATATTATCTCCATGAATATTCTATTGGATATCTGATATTTTCTCCACTATTATCGTGAATGATCATTCTAATGCTCATTTTTTATTTAAGATTTAAAACAAATTGAAAAACTTACGTCCCATGGCATATTCGTTTCGATGCAGTAAAGAAATAATCAATTCTATTGATTATATTTTTGTACGAAATAAAAAATGTTGTAGCAACCGCTTAGTTATTTCATCCATATATCTACGGATTGTATATACAATGATTTCAATAGAATATAATTTTATTTGAAGGATAATGTAGATGTTCAGAGAACAGAAGAGCTTTTCCAAATAAAATAATATGTTATTTAAGGCGTTACCCCCACTTGTAGCGCAAAAAAGGCCTTTTTCATTAATTTTTTTAAAGAAAGCTACAAAACTTTTTTAATCGATCAATATACTATCTTAAAGAACACGTCTTGAAGAACATTCAGTAATTTTTTTATTGAAAAATATTACATTGTTTAGTAGCAAATGGCCGTCAATGAAATAATGTTTTTATATACACGGTTTGCGGTGACCAACATTGCGGCGAAGTGGATCATCTGAAGAAAAAAAATGCGGATGGATTTAGTCAAATATAAGTATAAACTAGTCTTTAATCGAAGGATTTTAAAAAATATTCATTTTTCACAAAATGGCGGACAGTCAAAGTTAATGGTTCGATTTTAACGAAAAAAACGACCGTTTTTTGGCTATAAAACGGCCATTTTTTCGAAAAAAAAATCGAACGATTAAAGACTACATTTTTATGCATTAAATAAGCCTGCAAAATTTCAAGAAGATCGGTTCATTAGTGTTCGAGTAATCTTGGTCACCGACTTCAGAAATGCCATTTTGAGAAAAACGCGTTTAAAGTTTCAATTTCAGTTTACACGAAGAAAATATTTTTTTTTTGTAAACTTACATAGAGTCATCTATTCCCGGCCCATACAGAAATATGGGCCCGGATACTTATACTTCAAAAAAATCGATTTTTTCAAAATCGCAAATCGCAATCCCCTCAAATCAATCACATTTTTCAATATTTTATAGTATTGTAACAACCTCATATATCGATGGCACTCGGCAGCAGCACATTTATTTGGATCAACCAATATATTTTTTTATTCAATTGCTTTTTTTCTCAGTGTACATATTTACAACAAACGCTCATGGCAAAAGAGGAGATAGTAAAATTCTTACGCCTCAATCATAATATAATTAACACGTCTATAAGCGAAAAGTATACCTAAACATGCGATCTGGGTGGCGTGTTCGGCTATCTATTATCCCCGAAATGATTATTCGCTATTGTAAAAGACTTGACAATATACATATGGTTTATTCAGTGCTATAACAAAATCGACGTACAAATACTAACGTTGTATACTGTACGTTAAATTTTGTTCAGTCAAACTTCTATTATTCTTTTCAAGTTTGTACGATTCACATGGCTAACATTCACGTTTTTTTAGTATAATTTGCTAGAAAACCTTATGAAAAGTGTCTATCCGAAAAAAAAAATGATAGTACATTTTACTCATAGCGAAGACGTAAATCATTTGCAGTTCGAGCAACCGCAGCTTGATAGTGTTAAGAACCACGCACGTCTCACAAACTGTTACATAGAATGTTTGTTGCAAAAATAGGATATCAGTTGAACGCTTCATTTTGCAGTTCACCTTGTGTTCTTGTAGGAAACACATTACTATGCATTTAGCAGGTCGTATCATATAATATGGTATAATTCACTATTATATGATACAAAACTAGTGCGAAGCGCCAAAAATCGAACCATTAACTTTGACTGTCCGCCATTTTGTGAAAAATGAATATTTTTTAAAATCCTTCGATTAAAGACTAGTTTATACTTATATTTGACTAAATCCATCCGCATTTTTTTTTTTCAGATGATCCACTTCGCCGCAATGTTGGTCACCGCAAACCGTGTATATAAAAACATTATTTCATTGACGGCCATTTGCCACTAAACAATGTAATATTTTTCAATAAAAAAATTACTGAAAGTTCTTCAAGATGTGTTCTTTAAGATGGTATATTGATCGATTAAAAAAGTTTTGTAGTTTTCTTTAAAAAAATTCATGAAAAAGGCCTTTTTTGCGCTACAAGTGGGGGTAACCCGTTAAAAGGGGCGAACTGGGAAATCCTACCCCATTATTCTCTAAACGTTGCTTATATCATAAACAGTGTCTCATATCATAAAAAAAACATCTTTGCAAAAATTTCACCTGAATCGCAAGTAACAGCTATTCGGAAGTACAGCCGGAATTACTTTCGTCTCTTATGCCATGTCTGTGCTCAAAATGCCCAAACTACTGGGTGGGGTAGGTAGGCAGTTAAGTCCTGGGTTCGATTTCGATGAGGCGAAATATTTTCTTCGAAATAAATCATTACAGGAGGTCAGAGAATGTCGAATTATAATTAAAAAAATCATCGAGGTAGAACTCTCAGTGGAGTATTTTATTTTATTTTGGGTTTATGAAATATTCTATGCATTTAGTAGACGGGATTGATGCGTTGTATCAAAACTCGAAGAATACACCAAATCCGCATATAGCAGGTCGTATCTTACAATATGGTACAAATCACTATAAACATCGTCGCAAATAATGTGCAACATTTTTATTCGATGTATATATAATTCAGTTCACTATTAGAACCTTGGGTAAATAAATTTT
>OX101787.1:28096401-28153993 GCA_944452715.1 Ophion slaviceki
TTCGACATAAATAAGTGAATACGTGTTTATGACACTGAAGAGTATGCCATTGATCATGAAGCTTCCGAGCATGATCATCCAAGCGCGTATGCCGCCATCGGGCGGCAAATGTTCGTCGTCGTTCACGCTTGATGAGTCGATCGATCTTTCCTTTCGCCCGTCGGGTTCGTTCGTATTGTCGTCTTCAGTGTCCCTTGTCAGGCTGTTCCTCGAGGCTCTGTACTTGTTCGGTACGACAGCGACGGTTTTCGCGTTATCATTTTTCCCCAAAAAAGGAGTCTCCTCGCGGATGATCCTCGGGTCGAGGGATTTATCGTCGAAGCTTTTCGTTCGGGCGTTATCGTCGTTCGCGTTGAGATGATCGTTGACGCGGTCGGTTCGCAAGGAGCTCGTCAGATCGGTGCTCGACGAGCAACCAGTCCTCTCGTTGATCGTCATATTCTTTCAAAAGTGTGCAAAAACCCCGTCGTTGTTGCCGCGCCACAGCCAATCAGGCCCTGAAACGATACGGGGCCGGAAAAGTGGTCAGCTGTTTTTTTTTTCGGTTGGGATGTTTAGGAGGGGGGGGGGGCTGACGGCGTGGGAAATAACAGAGTGAAGATAAAGTTGTAAATAATAGGGTCGGTGACCTCAGTCTATCACCCGTTCCCTCTCTCTCACTCCTATTCTGTTTTTTCTTTGCCTAAGTCTTTGTCTTTGGATCCCTGTCTCTTTGTCATTCCTTCTCTCTCTGTCTCTCTCACGCACATCTCGTCTCTTCACTCTCTTCTCTATCTCATCGCCGCTTTTTCTACTCGTGTATCTCGTCTCATACCCCCCCCCCCCCGCTTCACAAAATGCAGAAATCCCCATCAGATTTTTCAAATGGCACACGAGAGTAAACTTCCAGGGGGGAAGGGAAGACATAAATTCACGAGTTATTCTTAGATATATTTTTCGCACAGAAATCAGATTTTTTCTCGTAGCACAAGTACATTTTAGGTGACGAACGTCACAAATGGTAAAAAGCGCGAAATACACACACACACACACACACACACACACACACACACACACACACACACACACACACGCACACGCACACACACACGCACACACACACACACACACACACACACACACACACACACACACACACACACAACTTGAAAACTATCCATATAAAAACTTTTTCTACTAGTCCGAAATATCGCAATATTGTCTCACACACAGATAAAGCTCACACCCACACCCAATATAATACCATCAACGATCTTAATTACGAAATCCGATTTTCTTCGTTCGCGACTAGAAAAGAAGTGCCGAGGCTGCATAAATTTTCATGTCTATTGCGTTCAAAAGATCGCGATTTGCAAAAACTATCGGCAAGTTGCGTGCGAAAAACCCACGTGCGATAATAAAAAGTGAGAGACATTCCCGCGAGCAAGAGAGCACGTGGTTATTCCGACAAGATCTGCGTTTACATTATTCCCGCTTTTATTTCCTCCTCGATGCTTTGTACGAGTGCACAGTGAACAATTCCCAGAAAGATATTGAAAAACAGAGAGAACTGAAAAAAGTACTAGAGTCGTACGTGTGCAAAGATTGCGGAGATAAAGTTCCTCGAGGGTAAAAATGTGCGCGCTGCTGAGAGTCGAACACGCGAGTCCTCGGTATTTACTATCAACGCTGGGTCGCGCATATACGCGGCAACGATGCCCGCGAAATATACGCGAGGGCGGGAGAAAAATCTGTCGTTTCTCGATGCGGCTTTCGTAGTCGGATGGCGCCGTATTATTTACCATTTAACGCGCTCGTACGCGTGTAAGAAGAGAATATTTGTCGGGCCCGCGCGAGGATTTACACGAGGGCGAAGTTAGGAGAGAAGCAAGAAGAGGAACCGGCCGCTGATACGGTCGGACGTGAACTGACGGCTCCGCGAGCGACGCGTACGCGTGGAGCGCGTGTGACGCGAAACAAAAAAAGACGAACGGACGATCGGCAGGACGATGCGTGAGACGGAGAGAGCCGCCGGCAACGGCGGGGTGGGAGGCAATTTTTTTCCCGGCTCTGTGCGTGTATATGAATAGGCAGAGTTAGCCGAACCATAATACACGAACAAACTGTCCTAATAGCACTTCCAAAGCCAATACCACGAGTTGATGCTCGCGCGTTTAATACTTAAAATGCTCGTATATATGTGTATACGACTGACGTACACTCGCGGTGTAGAGATGCCGGCCCTAACGGCCGTTCGGACTCTTATCTTCCTCTCTATCGCTCCGTCTCTCTCTCCCACACGCGCGCCCACGAGGCTCGACCATCATTCGACCATAGCTGTAAAATCGTGGCGTGAAAACAATTTTTTTTAAAGTAAAAATACAAAGACGTTGCACGAAGGTATTTAAAAAACAACGCGGATGGCAAATTTGCTGCAAAAAGTGTGTGAATCGCGTTTGAATCATTTTCAAACGGAGGAGAGCGCCATCTGTGGGACGTAAGCTATGGTGCGTCATGAATCGCGAACTTTTTGGATCTTGAATTCAAAAGTCAAATGTGCTCTTTTTTCGCGTATATCAATTATTATTATTGTTGTAAACACTGCGTTTTTATTATTATTATCATCATAATTATTAATTATTGTTATATTTTATTATAGTAATTACAATAATAATCATAATATGATGACAGTAATAATAATGATTATTTTTGACTATGAACACTTTATATGGGCCTCGGCCTATTATTATTATTATTATTGTTATTATTGTTGTTGTAAACACATCGTCTCAGCAGACGCGAAGAATTCCGCGTTCCTCTTCTTGCGAAAGGCTAGCACCATCTGGCGGCGGTGCGCCCAAGCTCGGAAGCAGACGGAGCGCCGATTTCGCGAACCGATTCTTTTTTTTCCTCCAGTTGGAAAAGTTTTCAGCTCGTTAATTTCTCAATCGACGATAAAATTAATAATCGCGAAGTTATATTGACGAATGTTTCCGTACCTGAAAGTCGAGGCGTTCGCTCGTTCTCCGAGCAATTGATATCGAAGAGTGCCCCGAGCGCGCGCAGTTGATCGAACAATATCCGTCGCGTTACCTTCCACTCGGCTTGAAGCAAGGAATTTGGCACTTCGTGCACGTCGACTTTCCGCGGCTCTGATTATCTCGTATTTTTTATCATTGCGCGTAACGCCGCATTTATTTCTCACGACTGTTCGATAATTTGAAAATTGCGTCATTTGTTTTTTGCGCGGTATAATTGTTTTTTTTTCGGTGCCTGCGCTGACAGATGCAACGTCCGCGCCTTGAATGCTCGCGTGTTTATACTTCGGGGGGCGGCGGAGGGGGGTTAACGAGACGGACTGTGTTGGTCTTTTGAAATTGGAAGTCGGAAATGCGACTGGCGAGTACAGCGCGTGTCGAGAGATAATAAAAGTTCCAATTTTTTTTCCGTTTAGGAGCTAAGATACAAGCACACACAGGCGCGCGAGTGTACACGTGGTTGAGCGTATTGGGACTCGGCGACTCTGTGACCCAGTCCGCCGCCTCGTATCAGGGGCGACTGACGGGTTGGCCTCAACCATCCCCCTCGCTCACTCTATCTCTCTCTCCCCCTGCCGCCCGGTACGAACCCTGACCTTACTAGGCCATCGCCGCACGACGGGCGGGCGGTACGGTGCGGCGGGGAAGCACGAGCGGGGTGGGGCGATCGAGAGCTTCGGGCTCACCTCGCAGCTTTATGGATCGACAGTGCACATTCGAAAGCCACGTGGGCTTGACCCGCGCGTACGATGCGCGCGCTCACCACGGGCCCGACAGGAAGCTCGCGCTTTGCTGTGAAGCTGGCTCGGTAGAGCGCGATTTTTCTTATGGTTGCCGACCACGGTCTTACATTTAGTCGAGTAAAAGAGACGAAAACCCAGCACTTTTCAGCGTAGAATATGAATTTTTTACTGAAGGTAAATGGTTCCATACTGAAAATAAGCCCAATAAAATGTTGCCCCTCAACTCGCCCCAACCTTAATAAATAGGGGTTGAAAACTTAAAAATCACCGTATCTCGATAATTAATAGCCCGATCAAAAAATATTTCAAACATAAATTGTTTGGAATAATAAAATACGTATAAAGTTATCTGACATCCAATTCCCTATCTTTGAAAATAGCGGCACGAAAACCGTTTTTAATCAGGCTATTAATTATTGTGACGGCGATTTTTTTAAAGTTTTCAACCCCTATTTCTTAGAGTTGGAGTGAGTTGAGGGGCAACATTTTATTGGGGTTACTTTCAGTATGCAACCATCTACCTTCAGTCGAAAATTCATATTCTACGCTAAAACGTGCTGGGTTATCGTCGCTTTTACATGGACTAATACGCAGGTCTGGAAACTGGCATTTTTTAGTGGTGAGGACACGGCCTTATATACAGGTCTTGAAACGACGGTCGTACTTGATAGGCGGCGAGTGGGCCGTCTATTGTCCAAGCTTTTCTTTATTATCGCCGCCACCGCGTGGCGTTGTGATCGGGGGGACATGACGAGACTAACCTAAAACGATCATAACATGACGTACATTAGCTTCTACAGCTGTACTCAACGAAGTGTCGCTGTTACTATTATTATAAAATCCTCAATTCCACACAATCAACAAGAATCAAATCAATACAAAAGATTCAAATAAAATATGAATCACTTTTATCGTGGTCACTCAACGTGTGCAGAAGTTCTGTACACGGTTAATAAAGGTTTGGTTATATTTTTGAGCATGTATGTATTTATTTGTTCATGTTGGCATGCAAACACATGCTTTTGTAATTTACTCTTCGTGTACTGGATATTTCTCACGAAAAAGAATCAAGAACATGTGAACCGGGAAATTGCAGTCTGAAGCTGTGTGCAAGACAGAAAACGATTGCTGTTTCTTTCGCACACGGTATTGCTGTCACTTTCGCACAGGAGACCCCTTTTCCTATACGCACCATGCGGCCGAAAATTGAAGCAAAATTTAGATGCTAAGCGAACCTTCCCCCACTACCGTCGTTTCAAGACGTGTATATAAGACCGTGGTAGAAGCTAAAATGTACGCCATGTAATCATCCTTTTAGGTTAGTCTCGGCATGTCTCTCCGATCACAACGACACACGGTGACGGCGATAAGAAAGAAAAGCTTGGACAATAGACGGCGCACTCGCCGCCTATCAAATACGACCGTCGTTTCAAGACCTGTATATAAGGCCGTGAGTAAGGCCTAAACTTGGTACCTCATCTATCCGCTAGGAGCGCCGTCACGTAGGGATCATGCAAATATAGATATACAGTAATAGATAACTTCCTCGAAGTACTATGAATCGTGTTTCCATGTTCCGTTGTAGTGTCGAAAGAATGTAAACGGTCTATTCAATTCAGAAAATGCCTCAAATGTGCATTGCACCGAACTGTCGAAAGCTTTAAAAACGATCGTTGAAAGTATTCAGTGTTTAAAGTTCCGCAGGACGAAAAATAGCGTCGAAAACGGAAATTCGCAATTCGGCGCACTTAAGGGCATGTACAAGGTCAACATAACCTCAAAAATTTTCCAACCCAATTTTCTCATAGATGGTTAAATTTTTTAGCAAAAAACAAAGCATCAGGCTCTGGAGAATTCCCTGAGGCAGGGTTTGATGATTTTTTTTGCCCTGAATATTAATCTCTGAGAAATCTCTGTTCGAATATTTCAGCTATCTCTCTCGCACTCATATGTCACGTGATAGATCTTCTACTACGCCTTAAGTGCTAAAGACGCCGCAACACTTTTGCACTAGAATATATTATATTTTAGTGTCTCAAAAGTCGTGTCCTCTCGATTGATGTTTACAGATGCCATTAATGAACAAGCTTGAGGATTTTTTTTCATCGCAAATAATTGTCTATCTCGCTATAGGATCAGTAGTGAGAAAAATCAAAACATTTTTCAATCATGTTGCTCTGGGAAATGTTTATTCCGAAAAATCTGCACCGTTACACAGCTGTTCGGACTTGCTTTTGATTGGCTCACCCCAAGGTAGCATCGCTGCAGGTGGCGGAAGTAGGAACTACCACGTTGCCTCATTATCCGGGTCCACGGTCTTACACACGGGTCTGACAACGGCGGTAGTGGGGGTAGGCACCCTTAGCGGTTTTGTTTTTTATTTCGATTTCTGCCGCTTGGTGCGTGACGACAAGGGGAAGTAGTGGTGCGACGAAGAGAGAAATAGGTCTTCTGTCCTTTTCCCTCCTGACAGCAACGCATGCGCCGTTTGCCGTAACTTAATGTACCGTACTGTCGTGTAAACTGCATAATATACGAAACCAATAAAAAAAATGTGTTGATTAAAAAAAAGATGACTACTTTCATCGAAAAAAAACTGAAAACTTTTCGAATACATTAATTCATACCAGCACATATTACGACCATTTACATCCTTTTTTCTCCAATGTCTTACAATACATCGTTCTTCGATATATTTTTCGCACACGTACTTGAGACTCTTTCAGTCCCGGAATAGCATCGAGCCATTTTTTGTATCGTTCGACGTTTCTGGGCACGCGAAACAAGGAACATTTCTGCTTACAATTTTTGTACCCCGTTTTACAATTGCGAACCGCGCAACCCTTAGCCATTTCGCATTTTTTTTCGCAAACTCTACCAAAAAAAAAATCGCACTTATGCGTAAAAACACGATAAAAAATGTATCACGGTAAATCGCGTAGAACCTTCTGGTATATGGTCGCAAATAAAGGTTATTTCGACAATCGCGCCACAAAAACATACGTAAACACCTTGTCTCATTCGCCGGTAAGAGGTAAGGGGGAAACTACTTCCCCTTGCTAGTAGCGACGCGTAACGGCGCCTAGTGAATCGAAAAGTGAAGCCGATAAGCGTGCCTACCCTTACCACGAAAACTTAGCTTCGTTACAAGACCTGTATGTAAGACCGTGTCTGGGTCGCTGCGCGCCCTAAAAATTGCCAGACCTGTATGCCATGCCGTGGATGGCTGCACATGAAACTGCCGGCTGGCAGTCGTTGGCGTTAGGTGGACTATTTTCTCGAATTTTAAGTCGGCGATGCACATGATGATAGATCCACAGAGTCCTGCTGAATCGGCATAGGTGACGGTTCTGCGGCGCGTTAACATCATCTATTTTAACCCCCCGACTGCACACTGGGTCATTTTGACCCCATTGTTTTCAACTAACTATCGCAAAACGTGGTAAACTATTCGGCCGCAGCGCGGCGCTCGGATGTTCTCCCACTCCTACTCAATAGGTAAACACTCAGCCCCCATCCTACATCCTGCCCGTGTACTGAGAACAGCTGGCGAAAAAGGACCTGGGGTCGAATCGACCCCGTTTATGCAGTAGTACGGTGGATGTGAAAATATTTTTTTAGTGAAATTTTGTTTTTCATTACTACATGTGAGTTACGATAGAAAATGCTCATAGATATTTTTCATTTTACGCTACTATAGTAAATTATATATTTAGAATGCGGATCGTAAAACTAAAAGCAAGTGTCCGTTATGCAGGAGGGCTATGTGCAACGAGCACCGCATGTACTTATGCGTCGATTGCAGTAAATGTGAATAACAATGAGTCATTGAAGTAAAAAAATGCGGAAAATACACGTTTTCAACCAATCATTTGCCGGAGTCGATTTTTTCCATTTTTCACTATCCCGAAAATGCTCAAATTCAAACCTCCAAATAAATATACTTTAAAAAAAAACGGTCGACACTGTCGTTTTTTTTTCGTATCTACAAACCTTTCTCTTTAAAAACCTCAAAGAACTATTTTAATATTTTGGAAAAGAAAAATTATGATCTCTTTCGTGCAAGTACGTATTTTCTACGCATCTCCCACTTTGAACGAAGGTTTGGGCACTTGATTTTTGTGTTTCTTGAAAAACAGATTTGGGGCCATGAAATAATTGCCATTGACTACGAAAAACGTGTCAACAAAAGAAATGCATATTTACCGAAATAACACGATCTGAAAAACGTCTGGGGTCGGATAGACCCCATATGCAATTAGAGGTTTGTGGCGGGAGTGTGCAGTCGAAGGGTTAATTGTCTTCACAATGGCAAATTTTGTTCCGAATAAGTCTCACTTGCGGCAAGTTATGCTCCATTATTTCCTGGCAAATAAATCGACCGCGGAAAAGTTTCGTTTGCCGAAGGAAGTGTATGCCGAAGATGAACTGGGAAATCCAGCCCCATCCGCCATATTCACCAGACATCGCTTCCTCCGATTACCATTTCTTCCAATCGATGCAGCTAGCGCTGACGGCTCGGCACTTCACCTCGTACCGAGGACTCCAAAGAATGACTAAATGACTGGATTGCCTCCGAAGAACCCGAATTCTTCCTGCTCAGAATTTGGCGACGGGAAGAAACGGAGTACGGGTGCCAAGAATAAAAGTACGAATGAAGCTGCCCGACACACTCCTGCTGTACTATTAAAATAGATTTTAATAACATTAATCTCATCAGCATTCACAGCTCTACCGTGTCAATGTTGTACAACAAGAGGTAATCATAATAATAATAGCATTCCATCCTCCCCCTGCGCTGACGCACGCTCGACTCTTCTCGTTTTTCTTTTTCCTTCGTCCAGTTACTCGATGCACCACATACGGGCTTATGTGTACGATGATATAATGAGATTACGAATAACGTCGTAGATTCGGTAAAAGAACGTTACGAACCGGTGGTTCTCGTAAAAATTAAATAAAAAATAAAATAAAAAACGTATGACACGCGCGCTTTGAAGTCGATCCGTGCGGACCGAAAAAAAAAACAACAGACAGCGCACTTTACGTATTTCTCACGTCGGAGTCCTCGTTACTGAGCAATAGAGATTATTAAGCCATGGAGAGTATTACGTAAAAACAAGGTAAAAAGGAAGATCCCGACAAATCTGTCTCACTCGCACGAGCGACCCCCCCCCCCCCCCCCTCCTCTCCTACACTAATACGAAATTGTACTAAGCCTGTGGGAGCAACGTCAGGATTCCTGGCTCAGTATTATCTTCAGATCTTCCGGCAGTGTGCGAGTTATGTCGTTTATCCTCTCGCAGAGCATCTCACGCACCGAATTCGTAATCGGCACATCCTCGTCGTAGCTCTTCTCCAACTTTTGACGTATCCTCAGTATCATGTCGACGACCTCGACCTCCTGCTTGTCCCGTACCCACGTCTTCAAATCCTGGAGGACGAACGAAAAAAAGCCGTGTGCATTCAGGCGCGAGTTCGAATTGGTTGCAATATAGACTGGACGTCACTGAAGAAGCGGAGAAGGGTCTTTCGCGAGTGAGGGATCTTCCACTCAATTCTCAATGGAGGAGGAATTTCTTACCGCTTGGGAGAGTGCCTCGAGTTGTATGGCCTGCAACTTTTGCGTCAGTTCGGTATAGCGCGAGTGGAACCATCCGGAGAAGTTGGGCGATCGGAAGAATCTCCTGTAGAGACCGATCCAGTCGCCCTTTATCCCCGTCGTCAATTGGGGACCGGAAGTGCTGAGGGTCGAGAGGAAATCATCGGGATTGAACAACTGGGGAATCGGCGTTGCCTGCGAAACGAATTTAGCACTCAAGAATGATCGTCGATATTTCTGGGTTATGTTTTAGTGTTTGGGCATCTATTGTATTATGATAAAGTTCGCGATAATCTCAAATTGTCGAGATTGAGTAATGGATAGTGACAAAACGTTTTTTAAGGGGTCTGCGTAAGTTCGAATATTCACAAGAACGTTTCTCTTAGTGCATGGTGTTCTTTTTTTTCTTATTGCCTAGGATTTTAACTTTAATTTGCAGCGAAGAATTTGCAGAAATTCCAAAAATTGAACATGATGAGTATTTACCAGGGTACGATGCACATAAGGGTATTCTGACGATTTAGCTGGTCATAAATCAATTTCTAAAACTTGACGCAGGTGAAAAAAAAACAGTTATTATTGTTGTTAAATTACTAGAGAACAATAGGCAACCCTTACCCGTCTCTCATCGGTTGTACCCGCGCCCTAGTTTCAGTCGGAACTTTACCATCGCTGCAAGTGTACGTATCTTTTTCGGCTTTCTAAGTTTGACTGTCTCAGTTAAAAAGTAAACATATTTGGTAACAGCGATTTCTTTGAAAATATTGTTGTGGATTTGGATCGAGCAGGTAAGAACACATACTTTTGAAACATTTTGCTGTGTTATTTGTTAATGCAATACTGTTTTTTCGTCATTTGGAAAGTAGTTCAGAATTGTTCGATTTTCTACCAGATAATTACGGTGCGTCTCGATCATTATTTCAATTGCTATTGCGAGATGATAGTTTGTACAATATAATCATCATCAAATCAGCCGCACTTATCCGCATTTTTCGAGTCAGAGGTGAACAACCATGATAGTGAAAAAAATAGAGAATTTATATTCGGGCGGAGTGTAACCTTGACATTATAAACAGGCTATTACTAAATTCCGACCCACTGACCACTGGCATGAGACCAACCCCAAAAGAAATCAAAGCCGTTCACGAAGGATGCAATAGAATTGATGATTCCCGCTGAATCTGACTCTGAAGAAGATTGACAAGGAACATCAGTGCCCGCTGTCGATTTTGTTGATACGCACACATGTGATATAGCATTAGAAACTATTAGACAGGTGCTGTTTTTATCTGCGGAAAAACGGTTTTAAGGGGGAAAACCACCCTTCAAAGGAAGGCTTATCGAGGCGCGGTTTTGCAGTTTCACAAGCAGTCCACCGATCTGAATTAAACAAAAACCAAAATTCTTCTAATGTTAAACGATGAAAAATCCGCTATACAATAATCCAAAAAGAGTGAAATTAAAGGGTGATACGCCTTTGAGGAGTTGTTTCCCCCTTTAAAAACGTTTTTCCGCTGAAAAAAAAACACCAGTCTAATAGTTTTCATCGCTTTATCACATATATGAGTTTCAAGAAAATCGGAGGCGGACACTCAAGTGACGTTCCTCGTCAGATTCAGAATCGGAGGAGGTTGCTGAAGACACCGGGAATGAGCAGGACGAAGAAGGGCCATGGTACTTATCATCATCTTAGTTATATAAATTATATTAAGTGTAGTTTTAGAGAAAAATACAAATTAAAGTTAAAAATATAGTTTTATTATTTCTTGTCCATAAAAACCAATATTGTAGGACCCATTATTCATCGCAAAACACTTCCTATAGCTTGAGGTCAATTAGAGAGTCATTACAAATAAAAAAAGCGAAAGAAAGAATTTTGACCGTCTAGATTGGCAAAATACCCCTATGCGTTACGGTGCGATCAAGGATTTACCTTAAAGGGTGATATGTTTTTTTGGAGGGGCATGAGGCTGGCTACGTATCTCTCAAGGGGGATCATGAAGCTCTCGGTGAGTTCCATCAGGTGGCGCTTGAGCATTGCCGTTTGTACTTCCCTGGGCCTTTTCGTTTGCGTCCCACGTAACAATTTCTTCAGTATGGCTTTGTCCTTCTGAAGGAACGCTTTGTACTGCGTGTAAACTCCGGGCTTCGAGTCCAAAACTTTGAGGTTCTCGCTTCTCTTTATCCTATACTTTTGGCCTTCTGGAAGAAAGAAAAAAGAAGTGTTTCCGACCGCAAACGACAGGAAATTCAGCGAGGGAAGTTCCCTCGCGAGAAACTCACCAACAACGTTGCCGCCCTCGCTTATTCTTATTATGTGAGGCCATCGCTGAAGGGTTTTGGCAAAGAAGGGATTGGTCACGCCGAGAATGACGGCCGGTGGTGTCGGCGCGTCGGTCGTGTATTCCTTGAACTCGGAGTCGTGGATCGTGAAGTAAGGCCGATAATCCGAGCAGTACCTGAGCGGCGCTATGGTCCTGTTCGACAAGTACCCAATGTTCGAAAAGTGTCCAATGTTCCGCTCAAACGAACTTCAATACGTAACGATGTACGATGTAATTTACTCACGCTACCAAGGCCTGTACCATTTCGGCGCACGTGGTCGGCGAACTGGCCATTACGACGATCGGCTCGCTGAGCAATACGAGCTCCCAAAGAAGATGTACGTGAGTAACGACGTTGCCCAAATTTTGAAACATGTCGCTCTCGTAGGACGAGGTGAGTATCAAACGACGCAACGTTCGCTTATTGGGCGCGTGATCCAACGCGCTCACCGACGGCACGTTTATCTTGTAATTCTTGTTGGGAATGTACGTCTGAAATTTTCGGAATGAAAAAAAAAAAGAAAAAAAGTCCCCGATGTTACATTTATAACATTTTTTTGGGTTCCTTTGAGAAAAAGTCTTTTGCAATTGCGAGAGGGTTGTGGGTTTCGGGTGTTATTATTGTTATTGTGCATTTGGTTATTATTATTATTATTTTATACGAGGGGAAAATGCGTTAGGCACCATAGCAGAGACACACGTTCTCTCCTGTGTGTCGGATTCTCCCTATGGCCTACCGACTAAAAACCTCCTCCGTCCTGTATCCGCGAAGTGGCAACACGTAAGTATAACTTCACCCACGCGGGACCTGTCCATCGTCCGTTTCGTGCCGTTTGTCAGTCCCAAGGATCCCGTTCACACATCGCCTTTCATTCCTTTGTCATTCTCTCTCATTCACTCTCCAGGCATCCGCTCTCTTTCTTTCCTCTCAGAACCACCTCGATAAACGCGGCGACGAGTGTCCAGCTGTCTTCGTCCTGTAGCATCGTTCCAATAATGTTATCAGGTGTGATAACACCTGTCCTCCGTTCAAGTTGTTGGTAATTATTATTATTACGATCGCAATCGGTATTATTATAAATATTGTGAATAGTAATAACACCACTTATCGTTACTATCATTATTGTGTTTACTGTTGTTATTAAAATTGTTTTCCTTGTGTTTATTATTATTATTTTTATTGTTGTCATTATTAATACTCTTATTGTTCTTGTTTCTGATGTTAATTAATATCATCTTTATTACTGATATTGTTAACTAATATTTTTTATTGTTTTTATTATTAATAATTTTAAGAATTATTAAGAATTATTAACTTTTTTATTAATGTTGTGCTCGTTATTTTTGTTATCACAGTTTTTATTATAAATAGTAGCAATTATTATTATGACTATCGCTTCAATTTATTATTATTACTGTTATTACAATTATCAAAGGTTTTTTGCCCACCTGAAACAAAACTCCCAAGAGTGGCAAGTGAATCGTTTGCCCGGGAATCGGTGGTGGCCAGTGATCGATCTCCCGTGTCGCGACTTCCATCACCTTCGCGCCCGCATCGAAGAATTCCGGGGCAACGAGAGCGCACACTTCGCCGAATAAATTTACAAAGGGTAATTTCGATATTATCACCACGCTCTGCGAATACAACGTTAACGTCACTTTAATTTTGTTATTCGTGAGTTTCGTAATTTTGTGTTTCTTCGTTTTGTTTGGTTTTTTTCTTTCTTTTCATTCTTCCCCATTCTCTCGTACATCGCAGCTAATTTGCGAGCGTCGATGAAGAGAGTGACGTTTACCTTCTGGAAGTATCCGCGGGGCAGAGTCTTGTCCTTGACTTGACGAAAGTACACGTAACCCCAATAATAGTCTTTGTCAGATTGCAGGAAGGTCGGTGATTTCCGATCGTACTCCTTCAGTGCCCGGGAACACCTCGGGGCTTGCTTGTTTTGGCGTATTCTCACGTGATACTGGGTGTCCCCCATGCAGCCGGAATTCGAGTCCGGAAACGCCAAATAACAGACGTTCGAGCGCTCCTGCTCCGACAGCTTCACGTGGCTTGGGAAAATGGCCTTGGAGAGGGAAAAAGACAAATTGTACCGATGCGTATTGCAGTTCCTCGAAGTTTTTAATAACATTTTTTTTCAAACGGAACAGCATAAATATCGCCTATTTGGGAAAGTTATTGGATTTTTTGTAGTAGTCTGGATAAGCTTGAAATTTCGAATAGCGGATTTTTTAAATTGAATAGTTTTATAGCTAGGGTCTCAAGAGGTCGTTTCACTTTAGATGCTAAAAAAAAGGATATTTTCATGAATATTTTTCATAGGTTTATGTTATAGATATTGATATAAAAGTACTTACACTTAAGGGGAGATATACACCTAGATGGTCGAAAAAATCGATTTAGAAGCTATGAACAATCCGTCGACCGTAGAAGACCTACACTATGGGCCTGGTATCTATGATTCCATGTAAGTTGACAAATTTCATGATTTATTCATTCCCAAATTTTCAAACGCGTTTTTCTCATAACCACGTTTTTCAAATCGGTACCCAAAATTTCTCGAAAACCAATGAACCGATTGCCTTGAGGTTTTTTGTGGTTATTCTATACACCATTATCTAGTACTTGTCATAGGATTTTTTTTCCGCTACTTAGTTTTAGTTTTATAGGCAAAATAATAACTAATTTTTTTACCCAAAAATCACTATTTTTGTTCAAACGTCCGCCATTTTGTCATAAATCGATATTTTAAAAATCGGCTATGACGAGTACTAGATTATAGTATCTAATTTAATAATCTTTTCGGTTTTTTTTTAGATGATTTTTGAAGAAACGCTAGTGGCTACCGTATACGCAGATTTTTTGACGACGCTCCAAGGATCATACAATATCCTTGTATATTTTTGATATTTTTAAATAAAGAAAATTAAACATATTTTCGAATGTATATACTTTTGGATAATTCAAATCCCAATCCGAAATTTCAAATAGTTTTCTTTGAAAAGATTCACAAAAATGACCTTCTTTCCGGCTCCTAGGTCTATATCTCCCCTTAATAAATACACTTTCGGAATACATTACACAATTTTTTAAATGTATTTATGTAACCCAAACAAACTTTGAACGCGGTTTTCTCGGAACAACGTTTTTCGATGGCTTGTTGGTAAAATCTTCGAAACTACTAAACCGATCCTTATGACATTTTAACCACATATTCTTTACAACTATAGCTATAGCGCATATCAAGGATTTTTTTAAATTTCGATATATACTATTTTTTTTTGCCAAAAAACGGTGCCAAAAACGTTTTTATCGAAAAATGTCCGCCATTTTGTTATTTTTGCATATATAAAAAATCGTTTGATATGCGCTATAACTATAGCCATTAACATACTGAATCTAAAACTGTTTGATTTTTTTTTCGGATGATCCGTCTCCGAGTTTTCATCAACAGTGCAGACCTACAATTTTTTTAGGACATTTTTTTAGCTACCAATTTCGTCTATAAATAGTGACTTAAATAAAAGAAATTTAAAAAAAAATGTATTTCGAAAGTGTTTTTATTAAGTGTAACAACTTTTATATCAATATCTATAATATAAACCTATCAAAAAAATTCATGAAAATAGCCTTTTTTAGCGTCTAAAGTGAGAAGACCCCTTAACTTCAATTTGCAAGGAAGATTTTAGAGTGCCAAAAATTGACACTGCTTGGCACTGCTGGCAAAATGCTTTTTTCTCTGTTTTATAAAACAGTGTAATTTTTAAACAGTAAAATTCAGACAGCGCGTAGTTCGCAACCTTTTTCCATCGTATGACTGGATAGTTTTTTCATATATTTATCCATTCGATAATAATAAATCATCAGTTGTTTTTTTCGTCGCGAAATGAACGTTTTTTTTTCTACAGCTTGACATTTGCGTAATTTCAAAAATTTTAAGAAAGTATCCATTCATGGGAAAGTTCAATTACTATACTAAAAGCGAATTTTTTTTACATTTCCTTCAAGTTCAGCCTAGTTGCCGGAACTACCCACACTAATCGGCCATGTAGTAACATTGGCACCTTCTTTGAATAATAAAAGCTTCATTGTTTATCAACATCAGTGAATGAAGAAAAAAACTCCTCTATAGCAATCCTATGCACTAATTGTGTATAAAAGCCCGATGTAGCATTTTGATACTCCCGTCATGAAAAATATTGAAAATCGAATCGTTTTTTGTGCCTGTGGCATGAGCAAGCTCTTTGAATTAAAACATTTCCATGCTCACCTCCACAGCCTGACCGAGCTCGAGATCGAAAGTGACCACGCACACGCAGTGTATCCAGTTTTCAAAGTTCTCCCACTTGGGCCTGAGGCTCTTCCCGATCTCTTCTAGCCTGCCGTTGGGCCGACCTGCCGAGGTTGACGAATCCGCCATCCTCGTCCGTTTTCATAACTCTGTTTGCCGCAATTGTTCGGATTCGACTATTGGCGGGCGCATTTCGCGCTCCGTCAGGGATCCGTTGGGTGCAAGCATGGACAGTCGACGTGCTCGACTCTTGGGAAGCTCGATCGGAAAGTGCGGCAGGCTCGACCGAGGTTTGAAAGAACGCTTGTTTGCCCCGTCGATGCTGAAGAGCTGTAAAATTGAGAGAGTCGTTACGTCGATTGATACTAACTCAATTATTTGTTGTTTTGGTACTCACGAGTCGAATCACCGAGCGAACGCGATGTTTTTTCTACCAGCCATTTTTACGCTACCAGTCATTACTCTCTTTCTCTCTCTCTCTCTCTCTGTCTCGATTGGGGAAAATTCTTTTATTTCCGGTTTGGAAAGCGTCTCATCGCGAGTCACTGGAAAAACTTCCGTGTCGCGTGTCCACCGGGGCGTTCTCTCACAAGCGAATCACGCGACGCTGACGTGTGTGCGTGCACGATATTTTCTCGTTCCCCGATTATTCGCGTGCCGAGCATTTCGCGCGTTTCGTCATCATTGAGAAATGCTTCTCGCGATATTTTGTTCTGAAAGCTGTAATCGTGTTTACGCTCGTTTGTGGACCACGCCGAATGTTTTTGATACGCTCCGTACGCGTCCACACGGCGTGAGGAATGAACGAGTACTGAGGAGTACTCTGACAGTCCCCGTAATGACATCTTGCGGCTACTCTGGAAATCGCGTGAGCGTCTCTTAGCAACATCTACCGACACCTCGCGATTACATTGGGAATTCCCGAACATCTCTAAAAGACCCCTAACGACATCTCGCGGCTACTCTGAGAGTTGCTCAAACGTCTCTAAGAGGCCCATAACGACACCTCCCGGCTACTCTCGGAGTTCCGCGAACGACTGCGGAGTCTTTACGCCATCGCGCGGCTACTCTCAGAATTCATCTAGAGTTCGTTTCCACACGGTCTTACATTATAGACATCATAGACCACGGTCTTACATACAGGTCTGACAACGGCGGTATTGGGGGTAGGCACCCTTAGCGGTTTTGTTTTTTATTCCGATTTCTGCCGCTTGGTGCGTGACGGCAAGGGGAAGTAGTGGTGCGACGAAGAGAGAAATAGCTCTTCTGTCTTTTTCCCTCCTGAACGCAACGCATGCGCCGTTCGCCCTAACTTAATTTACCGTACTGTCGTGTAAAGTACATAATATACGAAACCAATAAAAAATGTGTTGATTAAAAAAAAGATGACTACTTTCATCGAAAAAAACTGAAAACTTTTTGAATACATTAATCCATACAAGCACATATTACGACCATTTACATTCTTTTTTCTCCAATGTCTCACAATACATCGTTCTTCGAAATGTTTTTCGCACACGTACTGAGATTCTTTCAGTCCCGGAATAGCATCGAGCCATTTTTTGTATCGTTCGACGTTTCTGGGCACGCGAAACACGGAGCATTTCTGCTTACAATTTTTGTACCCTGTTTTACAATTGCGAACAGCGCAACCCTTAGCCTTTTCGCATTTTTTTGCGCAAACACTACCAAAAAAATTCACACATACGTAAAAACACGATAAAAAATGTATCACGGTAAATCGCGTAGAACCTTCTGGTATATGGTCGCAAATAAAGGTTATTTCGACAATCGCGCCACAAAAACATACGTAAACACCTTGGGCCGATAAGCGTGCCTACCCCCACCACGAAAATTTAGCTTCGTTGCAAGACCTGTATGTAAGACCGTGTCATAGACTTGTATCTTACATACGGGTCAGAAAACTTCTACCTCTTCCCGTGGCACTAGTAGGTCACTGACAATATTATTATAGCGCAGGCGCGAGGCCCGCACGGCGTACTTAAGGATGTATGGCAACTAAGTCATTTACTACTGTTCGAATTGAAACTCACTGATATTGTAAAGGAAAATATCGAGAATTTTTTGAGATTAAAAAAACAAAATTTGCCCACGTGAATGCTGAAATAAACGAATTCAAAGTTGGGTCATTTAACACGGGGAACATAGGACTGTACGTCCAAAATTCCCTTTACATTGGCAAAAAAGGTATTTCCGGAGTACTCTTTTGTAAAAAAAACTTTTGTGCGGTATCGCTGTAATATGCATGATACGGTAAAAATTAAAAAATCGACATGTGCCCATATATTTTGCGAGATATTGCGAGTTAAATGGGACCGTTTTCGTATTTCTTTAGCTCGTATGTCGTAACCACGACGACGTCAGGGAAAACATACATCAAATCAACAACTAAATTTGCAGTTAAAAATTGAAAATTCTTCTTTCTGTACCGCATGTTTTACTTTGAGCTGTGGTAAATCTCCTTTTTAGCTTTAATTAACATTACAATTATTTTATTTAGTCTTTAAATGCGATTTTTGCAAATTGCATAATCAGTTCTGTAACGACTCTGCAGTAGCTGCCATACATCCTTAAGGGCATGTAGAAGGTCAACATAACCTCACAAATTTTCCAACCCAATTTTCTCATAGATGGTTAAATTTTTCAGGAAAAACAAAGCATTAGGCTCTGGAGAATTCCTTGACGCAGAGCTTGATGATTTCCTTTTGCCCTAAAGATTATTCATCTCCGAAGAATCTCAGTTCGAAAATTTCAGCTATCTCTCTCGCACTCATATGTCACGTGGTACATCTTCTGCTTTGCCTTAATCACCCTGACGCCAAATACGACTATTTTGACGTTTGGAGTTTAAGCCGTGGTGCGGAATCAATGAAATTACCGAAATTACTTATACTCGTACGCTAATGCCGTGTGTTGTGCACGATTGTAACTCAGGGTACCAGCGTAATCCTGAAAAGGTGCATTTTTCACCGTCCCAGCCGATCCACGCATTGGAAGCTATGGAAAGCCTTCAAATTATATGTGTGCATATATACATATAATATATTTTAGAGCAAATGTGTTGCGACGTCTTCAGTACTTAAATGCGCGAAATTGCGACCTCCTATTTTCGATGGAATTCTACGTCCTGCGGAACTTTAAACACTGGAAACTTTCCACTATCGTTTTTTAAACTTTTCCGACAGTTCGGTACGTTGCACGTTTTAGGCATTTTCTGGATTGAATAGATCATTTACTATTTAAACTACAACGTAACCCGGAAACAGGAATCAAAGAGACTTTGAGGATGTTATCTATTACTGCATTTCCATACGCTCGAAAATTCGGCCGAATATTATGAGATCTCAAGATTGAGTAGACGGATCGAAAAACGACCCAAACACAATCGATAGGGAAAAAATCGCATTACATTGGTAAAATGTCATTAGATTTTCGATTTTGCGCCGCGTTTTCCTGTCGATTCAAAGTTGAAAAGTCGTCTGCTAAAGCCCATCTTACTGTATAAAGAGTCGCGGCGTGTTCTTCGTTCGTGACGATGGTGCTTTATTTTTTTAATTACTTGGTGTCGAGACGCTGCCACGTCTCTTGATCTAAGACCCTTACATGACAGCGCTCTTAGTGGATGGATGAGGAACTAAGTTTGTGCCTCGCTACAGTGAAACTCCCCAACACTAAAAAAACTCCAAGTTTCCAGACCTGAAAGATCCGTGGTTTCCACGCACATTCCAATACAATCAGCCGCACCTCCAATGGCCGATTCAGACATTATAATGGATCTTCCGCACAAATCGAAGAGAAAGCACACGAGGAAAGAATATAGACAGTTTATTGTTCTGTGTACAGTCCGTAGAGCAGATATTCCGTAAGGCTCCGAATTTTTTCGTCTCGCGACAGTCGCGTCTCACCGGCCGAGGCTATGGTCTCGTCGATGAACTTCTCGAGCTCGGGTTCGACGTCTTCGAGTGGATTAAGCGGTGTGATGACCATGCTCGGCAGCAGAACGTCGTAATAGAGAAACAATTTGTTGCTGAAGGTGTTGTAAACTAGACAGGGTGTCGAGGTGCCGGGTTTGACGCTGTAATTACCCGTCGCGAAAGCTCTCACGGGTTCCTCGAACTGAAAGCGTACGCTCCGTCTTTGCTGGTCCAATATGTAGGTGTGCCCGTCCCAGGTGCAGGCGACTATCTCGTCGGCACCGTCGCCCGTCACGTCCAAACGGCAGAGCGCGAAGATCTGGTGGTCGACCTGCATAGCCCTTTACATAATTGCATTAAGCTGTGAAAGACTTCTTACCGAAGAGATCCTGAAGCCAAACCAACTTAAGGCCTTAGGCCACAGTAACGGGTATAAAATCATGTGCGAATATAACAATATTTTTTCGTATGAAAAATTGATTAACTCATAAAATTAATTACACATCTATTTTGCATGAATATCAAGCTGTTAGAAAATATATGGGTAATTCCACCAATTCTGTGTCAAAGTTGTACCGGGTGGTCTGAATTTAGGAAAACTAAGAAGGTCATCTAAAAGGTCATATTAAAACAAGCATCCATGATTTTTTTCGAATTTTTTTATCCAATAGTTTTTGAGTAATGGCGGCTCACAGTTTTCAAATTTTGTAACACACCAAATTTTCAATTGCCCATAACTTCTTTCCAATTATAGCTAGAAGATTTAAAAAAAAACGATTTTGTAGAGAAAAACATGAACTTTTTGAAAAAAAATATGCTGAAATTCTGGGTTGCTTTAAAAATTACAAAAATCACGTCCAAAGTATAAAAACCGATTTTTCGGGCCTTGTCCCATTTTTCCCGGTTTTGAAAGTATTTTTTTCGAAAAGTTCAGAATTTTTTACATCGAAATGGATTTTAAACGAGATGGGATCTCCAAAACATCAGCCTCAGAAAAATTAAATAAACATTTTTCCCAATTTTTTAAATTTTATTTGATAATGTAAATTATTGTTATTATTATTATTATTTTATAAATTTGTAAGTGAGAGATTTTATAACCTCAAAACTAACAGTAGCTATTCAAATTAAATATTTTTTTTAAATTTGCTTATGTGACATGACATTACCTTATAAAATCTCTGAATGTTTATTTACGTAATAAAAATGCCATTAAAGATTTAAGGTTGATTTAAATAAATGTTGTGGGGAATGAAAATCTTTATTTATTTTTTTCCGAGGCTGATGTTTTAGCGATCCCATCTCGTTTAAAATCTATTTCGATGTCAAAATTCTGAACATTTCGAAAAAAATACTTTCAAAACCGGGAAAAATGGGGCAAGGCCCGAAAAATCGATTTTTATACTTTGAACGTGGTTTTTGTAATTTTTATAACAACCCAGAATTTCAGCATATTTTTTTTCAAACAGTTCAAGTTTTTCTTTAAAAAATCGGTTTGAAAAAAAATTCTAGCTACAGTTGGAGAGAAGTTATGGGCATTTGAAAATTTGGTGATTTACAAAATTTGAAAACTGTGAGCCGCCATTACTAAAAAACTATTGGATAAAAAAATTCGAAAAAATTATGGATGCTTGTTTTAATATTACCTTTCAGAAGATCTTCTTAGTTTTCCTAAATTCAGACCACCCGGTACGACTTTGACACAAAATTGGTGGAATTACCCATAGAAATATTTTTTTTCGATGTACAAAATGGCCGACTACTCGCGACTTCTCGAAACAGCTTTTTTCCAATTGGCGTGACAAATAACTTCAACAATTTTCACTCGATTTACTTTAAATTTAAAAGTTATGTTCCTAATTGAATTTTGCAGGAAGTGCGTACGGAATTTCTGATCAATCGAAAACTTTTCATTTTATGAGCAGTTTATGAGCCGTTATAACGAAATTTTTCACTGAAAATTCATTTCTCAAATTCAAATATCTACAACTTTTGAATAAAACAATATTTTTTAAATTCCGTACGTACTTCTCTAGGTATTCTAATGTAGATTAACGACAATTTTTGTTTTTTGTTCTAGGTAAAAAATTGTGGATGCTAAATGTCACGCCGCGGAGCGCCTAAAAAAGATAACAGAAGAAAATATTAGTCGGCCATTTTGTACATCGAAAATATATATATATGTATTCTAACAGCTTAATATTCATACTAAATAGATGTGTAATTAATTTTACGAGTAAATCACTTGTTCATACGAAAAAAAAATTGTTAAATTCGCACATGATTTTATACTTGTTACCTAAGGCCTTAAACAAAGTCAAGAGACAAATACGAATGATCGGTTACGATTATTACCACAAGATAGTTTCATCCTTGACCAGCATTATCGTGCCGTCGAGAGTGGCAAGTGCATAAGGTTTGGCCCTGGTGAGCTCGTCAGTGTTCTTCTTCCTCCTGGCCCGTGGTTCTTCGATCTTCTCGACGCAGGTGCTATGGCGAATCTCCGGGGAATTGACCCTGCTGTAGAACCTCGCGCGTGTGATAGTCTCGTCGTCGGCATTGTCGCGCGAGATATCGGGCTGCGAGAAGTTTCGACGGAATTCGGCTCTCGGTACGAATCTCGGGTGTTCGACGGATCCTGAGGATGAGGATGATGACGTGGAGGCTGAGGTCGCGCCGCGATAGATCACGCCGGGCTCGAGATCGCCGATTATCTCGGTGGATATATTCTGATTGCGCATTCTCGCGATGCCGAGTGTTTGATAATCGACGCAACCGGCCGCGGCGAAGCCCTCGTCGTAGTCGTCCTCGTCCCCGTCCACGTTCATGTCCCGACAGTCCTCCGGATTGCACTTGATACGCATAAACGTACCGCCCGGTTGCGCCACGAGCAACGTCGGCGTGCCCTCGCTCGTGTGCTGGAGGGTTACCGTGCCAATTTGATTGGCGCACTCCCACTTGTTGAGTCCGACCAGTTTGCCCGTGCCGAGTTCCGTGTTCGTCGACCATCTGTAGGACCTTACGACTCGATCGGTCAAGCCTATTATCATCTCGTTCGCACCGTCGCGATCAACGTCCGCCACTATCACGACCTTCGTGTTTGTCGGTATTCTCTGCAAATGGACGCACTCCATTTTACCGTGGGCCTCGCTCGTCTCGGACGACGACGGGGGCGAGGCGGGCAACAAATTTATAGGCGCCATTGTGCTCGGATTGACGGAACGCGGACTGTAGAATATGTGGGCCCAGCCGTCTCCGCATATTACCACAAGGGCGTTGCAGCCGTAGTTGAAGATGTCGCCTATCGCGACGCAACTTATCAGACCCAGACCCGAGATCTTCTGCCACACTTCGGTACCCTGACGAACGGAATTGCGAGTCGATAATTTTCGTAGGTGCTTCCACCTCGATTCATCTTTACAGATTCATCGTCAGCTAGTCGAACAACACAACATCAATAGGGTATTTGACCATATTATAAATATGTTTCATTCTCTTGTCATCCTGAAAGAATACTAGGTGCGCAACTAAGTTTCCGGGTTTTTTTACCAATAAAAAATCGAAAATTTCAAGACAAATACAAAAAATGGTTCATTCGAAGTATTGTTTCTCGCTATTTATACACTTTTTCCATCTCTCTGGCAACACATAAATACCGCGACGATTAAAAGACGCGTCTTTGGACTGAAACCATTCGTCCAACCAATTTTGTACTGCATCGTTATTGGCCAAGTGTAGCCCACCCAAGCCATGCGCCATCGACCGGAACAAGTGATAGTCTGAAGGGGCCAGGTCTGGCGAATACGGCGGGTGCGGTAGCAGATCCCATTTCAGTGTTTTTATGGTGTCCGGGACGATGAAACTGCGATGGCACGGAGCGTTGTCGTGCTGCAATATCACACGCTCGTGTCTCGTGTCCCATTCTGGCCGTTTTTCGAGCAATGCGTGGTTCAAATTGATTAGGTGTTGTCGGTAGCGATGCCCATTGACAGTTTCGCCCGGTTTCAGCAGCTCATAGTACACGATTCCTTTCTGGTCCCACCAAACGCAGAGCATTGTCTTTTTTCCGAAGCGATTTGGCCGTGCCGTCGATGTTGACGCTTCGCCAAGTGAAAGCCACGATTTCCTGCGTTTTCGATTCTCGAAATATATCCATTTTTCATCGCCAATAACAATTCGATGCAGGAAACTCTTTCTGTTCTGCCGCAAAAGCAAAATTTCGGAAGTGGCTCTTCGATTTTCCATTTGTCTCTCAGTCAACTCATGCGGCACCCACTTTCCTTCCTTATGAATTTTTCCCATGGCGTGCAAACGTTTCGAAATACATTGCCGAGTCACATTTAATGCCTCGGCAAGTTGATCTTCTGTTTGAGTGTCATCTTCATCCAATAACGCTTGCAGATCGGCGTCCGCAAATGTTTGCGGTCTTCGCGAGCGCTCCTTGTCCCCAGTCTCAAAATCACCACTTCTGAACCGCTTGAACCAATCTTCACACGTTGTTTTTGATGGTATATGTTCGCCGCAGGCCTCAAGTAACCGTCGTGCTTCAGCTGCTGTTTTTTTTAGGTTGAAGCAGAAAAAATGCTTCCCGCAAATGCTGTTTATTTGGCAGAAAATTTGACATTTTCGAGGTTAGAAAAAAGGTCGTTGTATTGCGATATTTGTTTATATTACGACTGGGTATTCTTGACAGATGTCCAAGCTATAAATGCACCCAATTTCAGACCTGTATGCCGACTACATGTGTCGCTAGCGCCATCCATGTGTGAAACCCGGGAACTTAGTTGCGCACCTAGGTTCAAAAAGCATTTTCTATCACTTCATCGAAAAAAATATGCATTATTTTCGTTTACCAACTTTTAAATTAGATAAATTTGAACGTTTGGTCACGTGAACGAAAACGCTCGAGGATTGGTTGGATCTTTAGTGACGTCACATGCCAGTAAACAGATTGAGCTATTTTCTAGTTTATTTTATTTTGTTTCCGTGCTTTTTCTGTTCGTTCATAATTATTTGTAGTAATAGTTACCATATTATCAACTTTTAAATAAGAATGGAGAGGAAGGTTTGATGTGCGACCACTCAGCGGCGATATAGGTCTTTACCTTGTTTACTGGCGTGTGACGTCACAGGCGTCACGTGACTACATATCTGACAACGGGAGCGTTTTGGCGGTCTGGTTGAATATTTAAATGTGATTGCCGATTCATATCATAAATACTGACATTCACGAAGATAAACAAATATCGTGAGCATGATATAAAACCATTTAAGATGATTTCCGTAAAGCAGTCAAATACCCTATTGTAAAACTTGAAGCTCGGATAAATTGAACCAAGAATACATATCCTACTTTGAATATGTAGACGTCGCCTTCGGCTGTGCCAACGACGAGCTCATTGTCACCGTCGTTGTCGACATCGCCGATCGTCAATCCGTGGCGGAAAACCGTACCGGACAACTCCCACTCGAGCCTCTTCACGAATCTCACCGCTCTCATTTCAGGCCCTCTTGGTCGTGAAATTCACGGGCACGCGATTCTCGGGGACGTTTGATTTGAGGTATTGCCAGCGACTCGGCGGCCAAACGATGCACGTAGCCTTTGCCGTTACGAGACCCAGCGAAACGGGACCGAAACAATTCGAGTCCATAGAGTGACCGGTGTGATCGCCTTCGACCCAGCAGTGTCCTTCGGGAACCTGCGACCATTCGGATTTCTTTATTTTTCTCCTGCTTTCAGAGTCTTTACGAACTATTTGTGTGGAAAAGCTTCGTTAGGTCGACATTTGGAGCCAATTAGGGCTGGAGCCCCACTTGTAAATATTTACCATTTGTGCAAAACAGAAAATTAAAAAAAAAACTTATTTTATTTCGAAACAATTTAATGAAGGAAAATATTTTGTAAGTTGTTTATAATTGCAATTTATGTTTTCAGTGCACCTTAAAACATTTAATATATATATATATATATATGAACCGCAAGGTGGGGATATAAAGTGGAATATGGGGAATGTATTAAGGGGGAAGAACCCTGTACAGATGGAAGTTACAAATATATATATACATACATACATACATACATACATACATACATACATACATACATACATACATACATACATATATATATATATATATATATATATATATATATATATATATATATATATATATATGAACCTATGTTTTGTTTCGGTTAACATAGGAGTCGTTTTTTAATACAATTTGCTGAATTATTTTCAAATATTTAAAAGTACACTCAATAAATGCCAGTTTTTAAAAACGAATAAAATATTTTTTTTCATTAAAATAATAAAAAATAAGTTCCGTGTGTTTGCTGTTCTGTATAAATGGATTTTGTAATCTTCAATAATGATTTGTTATATAGTATTAATAAATTAATTATACCCACTGAGCATTTATGAAGCAATTTTAAATATTTCAAACAAAATATGAAAAATATGTCTAATTTTCACAATAAATTACAAAATACCCTTAAGGGAAGGGTAGGGGTTTGCACTTTTGAAAAATCGATTTTTTTTGTCTTTTCTTGTAGTTAAACATTTCATGAATATAATTCCAAAATTTCTCTTCTCATTTCATGAATATAATTCCAAAAACTCTCGAAGATATTGACTATTTAGTCCGGCTCCTCTAACACTGTAGCTCCGACTTCTCTAAACTTCAAACGCGTTTTTCTCGAAACCACTTATTCAAAGTCCGTGTTCACTGCCATTTGAAAACTACATGACCGATTTATTTCAAACTTGGTACACATTTTCTACATATAAAATACCTCCCCCCAACGGTTAGTTTGCGATTTTTTTACATTGAGGGGGTTTTCCACCCCCAAAATGGCGGGATTTTTCGTGAAAAATAGCACTTTTCACTTTACATGACCACCAAAAATTTAGAAATGAAAAAAAAATGATCAAAGGCCGTTGGGGGGAGGATTTGATGATACTTTGACTAAATTTTAATGGTACTTGATTTCAGGTAATTCGTAGTTGAGATACAGTGAACACAGCAAATCGTGTTTTTCCAAAGGCGTTCTTGGAAAAGCTTTGTCACCGGCTTGTTTGTGGATATTTTCGCTTACAAATTTCACGGAATATTTTGAAATGACACTTAACAATGTACAACAGGTTTCAATAAATTTACTCTATCCATATAGATGAAAAAAATTCGCAAAAAAGTGTTTTTTTCACGCTGGACCTTAAAAGTTTATCACTATTATAAGTACTCTTCATTAGTAATAAAATAAAATATACATATTCGTGCTCATACATACAAAATAAATTTGTGTACCCGATATATAACAAATATATAGGTAGGTATAGAACAGCGAGAGACGAAAGATACCTGGACTATCGGAGTCTTGTAGCCCAGCGTGGCGACGACGTCGCCGGACAATCCTACGATGCGTTTGATGAGCTTTTGACTGGGAAACTTAGGCGAGACGAAGATGACTACGTCGCCGTGTCGCAGGTCGTAAGTTCTGACCGCCCAGCGATTGAGGAACACGTAATCGGTCTGTTTCTCGTCCGGATTCAGGGCCGGTTGCATGGAAACGCCCTCGACTCTCGCCACATAGCCCACGGTGTCGAGCAGAGTGACTCCTATTGGAACACCGATGAGGATGTTACGAAACAACGGTGGCAAGCCCATGTATCGTATTCGCGGTGTTTTTTCACGTCCACGTTCCGCTCCAACATTCGAATTTCCTTTCAAAATCTCCGGCACGATCTCGAGGTACGAGCGAAGTAGAACAAAAAGTGAGGTTATGCGCGAGTAACGATTAGAGTTTAGCACGGTGATGATAAATGGCAATAGTTTTTGGCAAAGCGCGTGATATTTATTGCATCATCGTCTCGATACGAATTAATTGAATTTCGGATGTCACACGCGTTATGAAAATTTCCTAGTCTTTTGGTACGATGATAACGATATAACCTTACCAGCTTCCGCTCGTCTGGCTGTCAAGACGGTGATCATACGCGATGACCGCGCTCGCTCTTTCTCTCTCACTCGCCATGGTGTTGCGTCATGTACGAGTTTCTTACTTGCCCAACAAAAATAGCCGGGAGCAATTTTTGCAATTTGCAATTCGGGGACTCAATGTTTTCGCGTGGAAAATAATTCGAGCCTTTGCCCGATATATGTGTACGCGTTAAGGGGAGATATACACCTAGATGGTCGAGGTCGAGGATTTAGAAGCTATGAACATTCCGTCGAGCGTAGAAGACCTACACGATGGGCCTGGTATCGATGATTCCATGTAAGTTGACAAATTTCATGATTTATTCATTCCCAAATTTTCAAACGCGTTTTTCTCAAAACCACGTTTTTCAAATCGGTACCGAAAATTTTTCGAAAACCAATGAACCGATTGCCTTGAGGTTTTTTCGTGGTTATTCTATACACCATTATCTAGTACTTGTCATAGGATTTTTTTTCCGTTACTTAGTTTTTGTTTTATAGGTAAAATAATAACTAATTTTTGGCCCAAAATCACTATTTATCTTCAAACGTCCGCCATTTTGTCATAAATCGATATTTTCAAAATCGGCTATGACAAGTACTAGATTATAGTATCTAATTTAATAATGTTTTTGGTTTTTTATTTCAGATGATTTTTGAAGAAACACCAGTGGGTACCGTATACGCAGATTTTTTTACGACGCTCCAAGGATCATACAATATCCTTGTATATTTTTGATATTTTTAAATAAAGAAAATTAAACATATTTTTGAATGGATATACTTTTAGATAATTAAAACCCCAATCCGAAATTTCAAATAGTTTTCCTTGAAAAAATTCACACAAATGACCTTTTTTCGGCTCCTAGGTGTATATCTCCCCTTAAGTGAGCGGCGAGAATTTTTCCGATTCCTTGTGATGATAACAATGCACATAGACGAGTGTCTGCATGCAATCGCGTCGAGGGGTCGCAAAAATTTGGAATTTGAGAATAAGATTTTTATTGTATAGGTTTATAGCCTAGGATTGTAACTTCAATTTGGTTTTGTAAAAATTCACAAAATTGAGCGCGTTGTGATGTTTTTATGCATTTGTTTATATCAAACGATCGAAGTCGTTTTTTAGTAGAAAATCGAACATTTTTTCTACAGCTCGGCATTTTCGTAATCTTCAAAATTTCAAGTGTCCAGTCGTACGAAAATATCATTATTATACTCGAAGTACGTTTTTGTTATTTTTACGATAAGTCTAGTTACCAGAAGTATCTCCACCGATTAGCCATGCAGCAACAACAGCACTTTCTTTAAATAATAACTTCATTATTTATCAATATTTTTCGCTAAAAAATTAATTCCCCCTTGGCAAGACTATGTATAAATTGTGTGGAAAATCCCGACCTCGACGTTCCAATACTTTCACCTGAAAAAAAAATTGTACATCGACCTGATTTTTGCGCAAGCTTATGCACTCCCGTTGATCGTTTGATTGTAGCAAAGATTGTCTCAATCATTCACGACCAACACCACGATCGCCTCAAACAACGACCTAAATCGACGAACGATAAGGTACAATATCACAGAGACAAATCATGAAATTAGCGGGGATATTACGATATTTATGGCCCCTAATTCTCACCAGGCAACATTCATATTTGACCCAAAATTAAAACAACCCTTAAGGAGGTGAAACAGGGGTTTTAAAGTTTGTATGAAACAGCATATATTTTGTCAGATTTACTTGAAACTTGGCATAAATACACTAAAATACGAATAATTAAATACGTATTTCGAGTGTTAACGTTTGCATGAGAAAAGATATTTTTTGACCAGATTTTCTTGAAACTTACCAAAATTATTTTATATTTCACACTATATGTTTCCCTTGCTGTTAAGTGCGTGTAGACAGTCAAGTAGTACTTTTTAACTCTTTAAGGGCAATATACACCTAGGACCCGGAAAAATGGTCATTTCTGTGAATTTTTTCAAGGAAAACTATTTGAAATTTCGGATTGGGGTTTAAATTATCTAAAAGTATACACATTCAAAAATATGTTTAATTTTCTTTATTTAAAAATATCAAAAATATACAAGGATATTGTATGATCCTTGGAGCGTCGTAAAAAAATCTGCGTACACGGTACCCACTGGCGTTTCATCAAAAATCATCTGAAAAAAAAAACCAAAAAGATTATTAAAGTAGATACTACAATCTAGTACTTGTCATAGCCGATTTTGAAAATATCGATTTATGACAAAATGGCGGACGTTTGAACATAAATAGTGATTTTTGGGCCAAAAATTAGTTATTATTTTGCCTATAAAACAAAAACTAAGTAACGGAAAAAAAATCCTATGACAAGTACTAGATAATGGTGTATAGAATAACCACAAAAAAACCTCAAGGCAATCGGTTCATTGGTTTTCGAGAAATTTTGGGTACCGATTTGAAAAACGTGGTTTTGAGAAAAACGCGTTTGAAAATCTGGGAATGAATAAATCATGAAATTTGTCAACTTACATGGAATCATCGATACCAGGCCCATAGTGTAGGTCTTCTACGCTCGACGGAATGTTCATAGCTTCTAAATCCTCGACCTCGACCATCTAGGTGTATATCTCCCCTTAAATGTGTGTTGTTTGGCTTTGTTTGGGTTGGCATAAATCCAAACGAACCCAAACAAATACATGTTTGATTATTCGTATCGGAGTGCATTCATACCAAATTTCAAGCGAATCTGACCAAAAAGTATGCGGTCTCATATAAACATAAAAACCCACCTCTCACCCCCTTAACGGCCGAATTTCGATTTGTACCACTTTTGAAAAGTCTTATTTTGGGCAAAATATGACAACTGCGTGGTCAGAATTAGGTGCCATAGATATCGCAATACTGCCAAATTAGCTGTCACCGGCGCAGCAATCAAGACACACGTAACACGAAATTTCAATTTGCAAAACTATTTATTGATGAATCCTAACGCGCCATTCTATACGCGCAAAGTGTCGTGACATAATAAAACATTTTTAATATGACTAACATTGATATATATATAGTTTGATTTTTTTCCACTAAAAAAAAATCACCAATAACAGACAATCGCGTTCCTTGATCCAGCGAGAATTTGTTTTTCCAATTTCTCTTATTATCGTATCCTAGTGTCGTGTCCTTAAAATAATATCCCATTTACAACATTTCCAATAAAATTTTTTCAATCTAATCAACATGAACGAAAAAAAGAGAAGAGAAGAAAAAAAAGTATTTTATCAAACGTGGATAAAAGAAGAAAAAAGGAAATAACTATATATATATATATATATATATATATATATATATATATATATATATATATATATATATATATATATATATATATATATATATATATATTCATCTGTATATATATATGTATGTGTCAACATGCATCCGAATGCAACCTTGCTTTGTCCGTGTTACATATCCTACGGTTACAGAGTCATAATTTCCATTACGTGTTTTTCCTTTCTTTGTTTTGCTGTGGCTGTTGTTTGGCAGCATTGAACGAGCCGCGTTTATAAATAAATAATATATAATAACATTTCGCATCGTTGTAGTTTGAGACGCGATGAAAAAATGTTGCATTCAGATTGCGATCGAGAGACGACGAAATAAAAAGAAGAGCTCGATCGTCAAACGTTGCGGGCCGTGTGTGTAACGAGCGTGAAGTTCTCGGGGAGATATGGTGTGGCGGGTCGGTCGTGGGTTCTTCTTCATACTTTGAGGGTTGCTCTGGAGGTGGACCAGTGGTGCTGAAAACGTGTGGTGACTCCTGCCGTGACGGGATAAGACGAGGGATGCATCCATTTGCTGGCGCGATGTCCGGCGACGAATGGCGGCGGTGATGGACCGCCGATGAAGTGAGGGGGCATCACGCCGTACCAGGCTTGGCTCATCGGATGTCCACCGAAGCCCGCCATGCCGCCGAACGAGTGATTGAACCAGGAACGATTTCTGCTCGGGTGCGATCTCGGGCTGTTCGAATTGCGTCGTTTACCTGGTGGCGGAGCGGCCGTCACGTTCGTCGCGTGTTGCTGCGCTTGTTGAGGTTGCTGATTTTGAGCGGAGGAGCCCAGCGCCTTCGGCTCCGGGTTGTTCGACTTTGCGGCGGGATTCTTCTGCTCGTAGGACAAGGACGAATAAACGATTAGAGAGGTGCGATGGAATTTCAGTGCGGTTATGCTTCGTTGGAACGCAACGAAAGTTCATTTTTACAGTTTTTATCATTATGGAAGTTTTTTTGAATAGATTCATCTTGCGGATAAATTTATAACTTGAAAAATGGTTGAAGGATTATTATAGGTGAAATCTGCTGAAGGAGATTGAAGGAATTGAGAAATGTTTACTTTCGTTGTACTCCAACGGTGCAAATTTCAACCTCGTATGCTTGAGCTAGAGCGAGCGTATCTTCGGGGTGCCTGTTCGCCAAAGCGGAGAGGAACGCAGCTAGGGAAAAAAAACAATAGAATTGCCCCGCTGAGCTCCGGTGCACGTGGGTTCAGCGGTTGATTCCTTGACTTTTTTTCTAGCTCCGCTTTGGTGTACAGGCACTCTTAGACTCGTACTGTGATAAAGTATACTTCAGACCAGAGTTGGGCGTAATTCTATTTATAAATACGAATACGAATTCATTCACATCGTAATTTTCATGTGAATATAAATACAAATTTATTCATACTTCACTCATTGTATATACGAATACAAATACATTCGTATTTACAAGCGCGAATACGCATTTATTTGTATTCACATGCATGCGTGCAAATACAAATGTATTCATAAATATTCTGAACATACAATTAAATTCATAGAAAAAATTGTGTATATTCACAAAAAATGTGAATATTTACAAAAAATCCTGTGAATTAAAATAAAATTCACATCAAAATCTGCGAATGCAAATGTATTCACAAAAAATTGTAAATACAAAAAAATTCACAAAATAAGTTGTGAATGTTTTCGTATTTAAGACGAATTAAAATCAAATTCACAATGATTAGATTAAAATTTACGCCAAAAGTGAGTTCTTACGTATTTTGAGAGAAAACATTGCGTCGAGGCAAAGAAATTTTTGCAACAAAAGTCGTGAGTTCCAAATATTGCATTATAAATATGAAAAAACTCACGAAATGAGTTGTGAATTTCCTCCAGTTGAAGAAAATTAAAATCGAATTCACGACAATTGTATTAAAATTTACACCACAAGTGAGTTCTTGAGGCCCTCAACACAATGTTTTCTCTCAAAATACGCAAGAACTCACTTTTGGTGTAAATTTTAATCTAACCATTGGGAATTTGATTTTAATTTGTCTTAAAAACGGAGAAATTCACAACTTATTTTGTGATTTTTTTGTATTTACAATTTTTTGTGAATATATTAATAAATAATAAATTTCTTTTAATTCACACGATTTTTTGTAAATATTCACAATTTTTTTCTGTGAATGTTCAGAATATTTGTGAATACAAATAAATTCATATGCAGACTTGTGAATACGAATTTATTTGTTTTCGTATTTACAATAAGTGAAGTATGAATAAATTTGTATTTATATTCACATGAAAATCACGATGTGAATAAATTCGTATTCGTATTTATAAATAGAATTACGCCCAACTGTGCTTCAGACGTATGTTGATTGACTAGGAGAAGCTATTTGAATAATGGAAATTTGTTGCTATTCACAATCGATTCTAAATTTGCAAATGTCCTCGCACGAATTTCACTGTGTCGTCGGGGACTGAACCGCCCCGCTGCGACTTATCCTTTTTCGTTTGCCGTTTTCGCGATGGGTTCAAAGCTTGCATCGTTGGAATGAAACGGAGATTCTTTTCTATTTATTATTTTCATTATTATCCATTACCATGCTTTGCAAATTCGTTGTAAATCGCTAAATAAGAAACCTAAAAAATATTCGTGTGATTTTCATAGCTCAAATGGACTAAAGAAAATTTGGGAAATTAAAAGAAAATTATTTTCGTTGCAGTCCAACGATGCAAACTTCAATGTCATTTTTCTCTAACTCTATGTTCTATGAAACGGTGCAGGTCGAATCTCAAAATCTATTCGTCCAAGTCACTTTCAATTCGGATGGAGCGTAGTTTATAACATTTTCTATTGTACGATCGCATGATTTTTTCATATGCTTATCCATTTGTCAATAACAAGCGATCAAACTTGTTTTCTTTTCGTCGAAAATCGAACTCTTTTTCTACAACTTGACATTATCGTAATTTTCAAAATTTCAAAAAAAGTATCCGATTGTACGAAAGGTGCATTTTTATACTAAAAGTACATTTTTGTTGTTTCTCATTTCCGATGAGTCGCCAGAACTACCCACACCCATTGGCCATGCAGCAACAGCGGTGCTTTCTTGAACTAATAATAACTTCATTATTTATCAATATTTTTCAATGAACAAATACTCCAACTTGGCAAGACCAGTATCAATTGTGCGTAAAGTTTGCATCGTAGGAACGCAACGATAGTTCTTATATTTCCAATTCCTTATTTTCGTTATTATATTAAATCTTTTTCTGGAGATTCCTATAGATAGCTAGATAAGTATGTTCGATTTGGTCAAGGGATTTTTTTAGCAAAATCTGCCGGGATAAACTAAAGGAATTCGGAAATATAAATTCCGATTGGGTTCCAACAATGCAAATTCCTCGTGTTATTCCAATGCTCCCGTCATAAAAAATAATGAAACTAGACCTGTTTATCGCGCCCAACAATTCATGACGTTGAAGTTTGCATCGTTGGAATGCAACGGAGAGTAATGCCTTTTGAATGCTCAAATTTTTTGGGCCGATTTAAACATTAAAAGTCACTTAAGACGGGATATACATTTACAACGATCAAAATATCGATTTCTTTTTTTCTTTCAACGATAGAACTATATATGTAGAATATTTTCCCAAAGTTTCAAAGCGATGTTCGAAAAGCTTCAAACGTTACAGCCCGTTAACGTGCACCACCGCTCGGATTCGGAGCGGGCGTGAACTTCGAACGCGTTTTTCTCAAAACTGCATTATCGAAATTGGCGTGCAGGATTACTCAAAAACTGTTAAGCCGATTGAGTTGAAACTTGGTAGAAATATTGACAATATTGGTACCTTCTACTTGACGAAAATTATTTTTGAAAAATTGAAAAAAAAAAAAAACTACTTTTTGAATCCACATTTTACAGAAATGTTGCGTGAAATGTTGATTTTTTTTTTGTAAACGCGTGCCATTTTCTTAAATTTGCATTTTCTTCATTTTAATTACCGTTACATAGAAACTATACATGTTCTAACTAAAAAAAGTTTGATCGTTTTGCAAATCGAAGTCTACGGGAAGCTAGACTGTAACACTCTGCCACAGCTCCGCCATTTTGATGATGAATTAATTTTAAAAAATCGTTTCGTATACTTAAGGATACTATTAAAGTATACCTAAAGTTTGATAATTGCAGAATAATTATTTCTTAATTTAAAAAATTCCTCAATATTGCTTATTTTCTTCCTGTCTAAATGTATATCCTGCCTTAGGGGGAGGACAGGGGTTCGCAACTATGAAAAATTTATTTTTTGTCTTTTCTTATAGTTAAACATTTCAAGAATATAATCCCAAAATTTCAAGTCAATCAGAGCAAAACTCTCGAAGTTATTGACTATTTAGTCCCGCTCCTCTAACACTGTAGCTCCGACTTCTCTAAACTTCAAACGCGTTTTTCTCGAAACCACTTATTCAAAGTCCGTGTTCACTGCCACTTGAAAACTACATGACCGATTTTCAAACTTGGTACACACTTTCTACATATAAAATACCTCCCCCCAGCGGTTAGTTTGAGATTTTTTTTACATTGAGGGGGTTTTCCACCCCCAAAATGGCGGAATTTTTCGTGAAAAATAGCACTTTTCACTTTACATGACCACCAAAAATTTAGAAATGAAAAAAAATGATCAAAGACCGTTGGGGGGAGGATTTGATGATACTTTGACTAAATTTTAATGGTACTTGATTTCAGATAATTTCTAGCTGAGATACAGTGAACACCGCAAATCGTGTTTTTCCAAAGGCGTTCTTGGAAAAGCTTTGGCACCCGCTCGTCGGTGGATATTTACGCGTACAAATTTCACGGAATGTTCTTGAAATGACACTTAACAATGTACAAAAGGTTTCAATAAATTTACCCCATCCATATAGATGAAAAAAATTTGCACAAGTGTTTGTTTTTCACGCCTAAACCCCTACCCTCCCGTTAAACGTTTCTACGTTTTCGTATTATAAATTTCCGACCTCAAGTGGCAAAAAAAACTTGCTATGGATAATGATAAAGTGTAGAAATAAAAAAAGGCCAAAAAGATACCATGGCATTCCAACGATGCAAAGTTCAACCCCATAACAATTTTTCTACAGAATTTACAGAAATGTGCGCAACGCGTTTGTAAAAATTCCAAGCGGTTCCCCATGAGGCACCTAGTTTCGAGAGACCATCTACACGAAACAATCCCCGACTGGATCTTCACCTGCGACTGTTTAGATCCCCCGTTGATGGGTACGTTCTCTTTGTTGTCGAGTTCCATTCCGGCGGTGTCCCTCTCGAAGGAGGCGAGAGTACAGTAGGAGCCCTTGCTCTCGCCGAATCGGCAGCAAACTTCGTGCGGATCGACCCACAGTGTGAGTTCGACGGGGAGCGAGAGATCCTCGTACTTGACGCCGGCTGCGTACGCTGCGCTCTCTAGAGTGGAGTCGCGTCTGCTGTGGCCGTTGACCCTTATGCACCTGTAGCCTTGGCCCTTGAAGGGCTTGTCCGGGAACCAATGATTTTCGAAGCGTTCCGTCAACAATTCCACCAGCCTACGTCCGAAGCATTCCACCTGATCTTGACTAAATTTTTCGTTTTTTTCTATCAGCTGTACTAAGAACAGCGCAGCGGCTGTTATTTCGTTGAGCATTCTCGTCGTGTCTCTCGCTGAGAATAATCGTCGTAGCGAGGCTGGGAGGGCGCGTAGAGCGGTAGGCCTCGGGACAATGATTCTCGTGAGAATTCGAGTATCGGGCGAATCGAGCAGGAGACGTGGCTGACATAGAGCTAGATCCGATGTTTTACTTGCTCGCGTGTCGCGCTCACGCGTTTGTATGCGGAGCGACAAAACTTCGACCGGCCGGAAACGGAGGCGCGCACACGTATACGCACTCGCAGGCCCGGTATAACTGCAAGAAAAGAAGATGATTCAACGAGAGCTCGGGGATGAGCGAGCAATATGTTTAGACTCTGTACCCGAGAGGGTAGCGCCGAGAGGTTATGAAACGCGTAACACACGAAGGAACTCAAGAGAGAATAGAAAAAAAACGAGCGAATTACTTCCGTACCCGTATACACTAGACCGAATTACGCTTGTTCCGCATTAAAAGAACTGACCGAGCGTGGCTATAAGGACGTTTTTCATACGCGACTAACAATATTGCGACTGTGTTATTTTTTTCTGCCAGCTCATTATTCCTCGGACCCGTCTTATGTACTCGAACTCGTATACTCTCGTCGGAACGTGCGTGCTCTAAAAAACACTGCCCCCCTCCCTCGCCCCTGACGTACGGCGCGGCCCCCCACCGCGCGGCGCCGACGGTTCGTACACACCGCGAGTGGGCGAAGTGGGAGGTGTCGCGTCCGCGGCCAATCGGAGCGCGGCTCACCAGGCGCCGCGCCGCAGCTATTCGTCCGTGTCACTCTTCGCGCTGTGTGCAGCGAGCCTCGTATACTGCGCCGCACTAGCGAACGAGCCGCCGAGGTTCAACGTCAACCCGTAAAAAATACATTTTCGCCTGCGATATGAAGAGAAAACGAAAATTCGTACGTTTTTTCGTTGCTCCGTGCCAAGTAGGTGTGCAAGCTGTTACGCGAAGAACGAAAAACAACACGCGTGTCACTTGAGGAGCAAACGAAGAGAAAGAGAGCGCGAGCGGGAAGATGGGGGGGGAGGGGGACTGAGCGATGGAGAAAGAAGGGGCACGTAGCAGCTGCTGTGAGGAACTGAACGAGAAACCGTTTCGGGAACGTTTGTGCGTGCGCCGCGTCGTGAGCCGCGCCGACTTCGTGCGCGTTCGTACCCGTTTCTGCTCCGATTTTTTGTTATTATTTTGAACGAAAAAAAGCTTCAACATGCGTGTTATCGTGTTGTTCGCTCACCTATTGGTTGGTGCCGGCCTCGCCGACTTTTTTCTGCCCAATGGTAACGTCGTTCTGAGGAAATTGGGGGAAAAGGAGTATCGCGCTATCAAAGGTAATGTGCGCGTTTGTATACAATAACAAAGAAGAAAAATGAGAAGTGCGCGCGTTATTACGGTTGAGTAAATTACGTCGTTTTGGTTTGTTGGGGTTTGTTGGTGGCGATTACGTTGAAGTATTTCATTTGCGATTTTTTTTACCGCCTTTTTTCTTCCGTTGGAATTGTTACGTGAAAAAATTACTTTGCGATTATTACGTTAGAAAATAACATTGTGATTGTTACGTCGAAAAAACTACGTTGAATTATTCTGATCTTCAATTTTTTTCTCTATTTCCTTTTTTTATATATCATTTCGCAATTGTTACGTCGAAAGTGACGTTACGGTGTTACGTCAAAAGTTGTGTTACGGTGTTACATCGAAAATTACGTTGCAAATGTTACGTCGAAAGTGGCGTTACGGTGTTAAATCGAAAATTACGTTGCAAATGTTACGTCGAAAGTGACGTTACGATTGTTACGTCAAAAAATGATGTTACGGTCGAGAATGTCATTGCGAACGTTACGTCAAAAATGATGTTACGATCATCACGCAAAAAAATACGGTGCGAATGTTGTTACGTAAAAAATTACTTCGCGAATGTTATGTCAAAAATTACATCGCGAATGTTACGTCAAAAATTACATTGCCAATGTTACGTCAATAACTACATTCCGAATGTTACGTCAAAAATAACACGTTACGATCGTTATGTCAAAAAATTACCTAGAACCTATGTACGTATATTTAATTTGCAAATTTTGTTTCCACTTCCGTTTTTCTCGCATTTCTTCATTCAACGCAATTTCCTTCACTCTGTTGAAAAAAATCAACAGCCAAATCCAGCTTCCCTGTGCATGGAGCTTGCTGGCACCGTGCAATCGAGGCGCTGGAATCGAGTTGCGACGAACTGAACGACCAGCAACACTCCACGCTGGCCCTGCGGCTTGCCAACTGTTTCCTGGAGGATTCCGGACACCCTGTTTACGACTGTCATCTCAGCGACACCTCGGACATCAGAAGGTTGTTTGCCAATTCATTTGCACGATTTTATACGCAGCGATGAAGATATTTCTTCAGCTGGAACACTATTAGATATTTTCGACGCAATGTGTCGTTAGCAGGGAATGCATAAACTCCATGTCGGACCGGGCGTTCGGCGTCTACAACGAGTTTTACACCCACTCCGCTCACATCTGCTTCTACCTGAGTCACGAGACGTGGCAGAGCCAGGTGGAGAAGAACATCGAACGGTGAGTCCGCTAATAGTTACAGGGCGCTGGGTAACGATGCAAACTTTGCCAAAGACAGGTACACGACGATTGGATCGCCGTTCGATTTTTTACACGCTCCGGAGGAAGTTCCACAGCTAAGAGCAAATAAATTTTTCCTTATTTTCGCGTATAAAATTTTTCCAGATTGTACAGAGCATCGATGTCGATGACGGAACAACTGTTGGAGGCATCGGAGATGCAGGGCGCGGTTTTGGAAAGTCAGAGAGAGGGCCTGAGGATACAGAATGAGCTCCTGGAGCATGGCCGAGATCTGGGCAGCGTTATAAAATCCTCGGCGGAAACAGTGAGCAACATGGTCGTGGACTTCAAGTACGTTCCGGGCGAGTCACCCAAGCGCCTCATTTTTCTTCTTACACCACTGTAGAATTTTCAAAAAAATGTATTCTTTAAAAATTGGCTTAAGGCAGTACGAGCGCGCAATCTTGATTTCTATAGATTTTGTTCAAATTTTAACCCTCAATCCGTGAAGGTTTTTTCGGCACCCTAATTCCGTGAACCGGGGTCGTTTTCGGCTGGGCGCTGTCACACTTACAATTTTTGTCAAAAAAATCTGAAAAAAATCATGGTTTATCTTTATACTTTCCTTTTAAAGCGAAAACAGAGAATTTTTTTTTTAATTTTTAATAATTTTTTTTTCAACAAATGTGAAGCAATGCACGCGAAAAAACGTTTTTTTTTAATGCAGCGGGTGTAAAAATTACGGGAAAAAGTTTGATAAACGGTTATTCAAATGAAAAATGTTGTTCTTTAAGGGAAAAAATTCTACAGTATCGTAGGAATAAACCAGATACCCTATTTTGCACCAGGAACATAGGCATATTTTTGGGTGGTTAAAACGAGGGAAAAATACTCAAAGTCCGAGATTTTTTTTTTCTTATTTTATTTATGTTATTAGACCATATTTATGTTTTATTTATGTCATTAGACCATAAGTAATAAATTTCCTCGGCCCTTCTGACCGCCATAATTTTTTTTCAAACTGAAATATTTACGTTACATTGATTGTTTACAGTTCAAAACATCAAAACATGAACAAAAAACAAAACAAAAAATTTCGAAAACCGCCAATTTTACTTACGTTATTCGTGAACAGGGGTCGTTTTCGTCCTGCTCCGATTTGTCTCGCACGCCAGTTCGAGGGTAACTGACTGCCAGACCTGACCTTGTGCGCTCACGAACCTACCTGCCTATACGTTTTTTTCGTGCCCGTCCAGGGGCACTGACATCGCCGACGTTCGAGAAATTTCGAAAACAAATTTTCGCCCGGACGAAAACGACCCCGATTCACGGATTGAGGGTTAACCAGACATTGTTCATATCATTATGCATGTTTGAGTGAAATTTTAGAATAATCGACTATTTAGATTGGGAGATAATGAGTTTTAACATTGCAACTTTTAACACTGCAGGCTAAATTGAAATTTAGACAGAATAATTTTCCGTAAAAAATATTTGTCCCCTATAATAAGAAGACATATGGCAACACCGCAGAACAATATTGTTCAATATTTCGAGAAAAAAATAATTATCGTGTTCCTAAAGTAAAAAATGTTGATATAAAAAAATATTTGCATTATAAAGATTAATTTTTTATATTGTTTATGTTATCTTCATTAACAAATAAAAGTGTTGGTTCATTCATAACTAATTGAAAACTTTGTTCGATTAAAAATTACTTCCAAATTGAAATTTGTGTTGCATAATTATTTTAAATATGCCGCGCAAACTCACGTCATTGGATACGTGGAACGATGTGGTGTTGCCATATGTCTTCTTATTATAGGGGACAAATATTTTTTACGGAAAATTATTCTGTCTAAATCGTGCCCCTGACACGGGTAGATAAATGCTGTTCGCAAAATGTCCTTGCTGCACTGTGGCGCTAGTAGTCGTGTGACAGGCATGCATATATATGTATGTTGCGCCGGTGCTTCGAATATTTTACATGAATAAAAATCTATTGATATATTTGGAATGATTTTCCGTTCTAATGATTTTCCATTTGAACACAATAAATAACGTCGCCATAACGATAACAGGCGAAAGCCACGAAAGTATCGAATCGTTCAGCTGATCGGAGTATTTAGAGCCGAAGGCTGTCACACAACAGCCAACGCTAGGCAGTGGCGATTTCAAGAACTAAAAAGCCGGGACAAAACGCGTTTTCGTTTATCGTATAGGAATAGTAGGCCAGTATCAGGGGGCTGGTCTAAATTTCAATGCAAACCCTGCAGTGCTAAAAGTTGCAACTTTGTAACCCATTATTTCCCAATCTAAATACTCGACTGGTCTGAAATTTTACGCAAACATGCATAATGATACGAACGATGTCTGGTTAAAATTTGAACATATGTAGAAATCAAGATTGCGCGCTCGTACTACCTTAAGAGATGCTTTGAACCATCTAGAATAAGGGGGAAAAAGTTTGGTACCTGTAAAACGTAAGTTGGCAGGCCCGTGGACCGTTTTTTTTTATCGGAACACAATTTTTCAAAACGGCACATATAACTCCAACAATTTCCATTGTTTTCACTCCAAATTTTGACCACATTTTTAATATATAATAATTATAACATTAGTTATTCACAAATGATTGTCCTTTTTTGTGTCGAAAATTGAGTTTTCACTTTAAATGCTTGACATTTATACAAAAACCAATATTTTCAAAATCCCCTACGAATTTCTCTAGCTATATTCATGTATATTAATAGAATTTCCAATTTTTTTTCTCCAAATTCAAATTTGCGTCAGTTACACTGCATGTCGCAGAGCGTCTCAAATTCACCATCGCGAGAATGGCTCCGGCATCACCATTTTGTATTATTTTTTAATATAATTTGTTTTCGTTCGCTTAAAGATATGACTAATAACATCCTTGAATATTATTATCCTCCTTGCCCTTCCACCGAAAAAAGAATTGCGAAAAATCACTTAATTTTCGACGTTTATGGTGGTTTAAGCCCTTAAGCTTGTTGAACAATTCTTTAACGGAAAAACTTGCATGCGATCAGGGAATCCTCCAGGGACCAGCGGGAGCTCCTCTACGAGATATTCTCGTACTTGAGAAGCTTCCAGAATTGGATACTTTCGGAAGTTTCGTGGTTTCAATCCGTCGCGTATTACACGGTCGCGTGTATAGTGTGCGCCCTGTTCAGCTCGTCCAAGCGAACTTGTGAGGCTAGAATAAGTTTGTTCACAATTTTGAGCCTGAACGTTGTCGCGGAGAGAATGTTGGTGAGCCACATGGTGAATTTGTCGCCGGACGACAAGGTACAGCCGAGTCTCTGGCACTTTACTGCGCGTGAGCATGAACAGTCCAAAAGAACTGTAGCATTAACGAGCGTTACGAGCCGCAGGTCGAGTTGGTCCGTCTGAGCTGGTACTTTCGAAAGATCGCCCTGGGCCTCTGCGTCCTGACACTCGGCTACACTTACTACTCGCACCACGACGAGAGCGTGGCGAGCTACAAGATCCTGAGGAGGATAGACGACCGTCTGGATCGCATTCAGGCTAATCAACCTTTGAGTAAGCGTCTTAATCTTGCGCCCGAAGACTCTCGCGCACGCGACAACATCCTCTGACTTATCCGACACTCTCCGTTGCAGGGTATTCCAAAAGATTGGCTCTCAAAAAGTCCAAGGACAGGGATGATCAGAGCTAGCGCCTTTATTGAACAATTACGACTCGCCGCGCCATTTGTACATACTTGGTAGCAATAAATCAAAAGATGAACCGTCCAGACGTCTGAAGGCTGCTCAACTCTGCGGAAATTTTTTCAACAGTATGTTCAACTGGTTGTACTGTAGGTTCTTGGTGTTGGGGGTGAGGATGCCCTTGCGCGCCTGCTCCTTCGACTTGGCCATGTTCACCTCGTAGTTTCGGTAACAGTCGTGAAACGCAGTCACCTCCTTGGTGCAGAGCTTGTTCTCGTAATTGTTCTGTAGCAGGCACGACAGGACCAGCGATATCTCGTACAAACAGCCTTTCTCTGCAATTTGTCGGTTAAGCTTTACGCGACTTAGTACTAGGGCTTCGGGGGAAAGAATTCCTCAAGAGGCTAGGCTACGGGAACGGTTGAACTTTCCAACGAGTCTCGTATCTTGCACGCAAAAGACAGACTTTTATAATTTTTCTTCTGATCTGACGAGCAATCTAACGCAACACGATCTGGACTCGGAAATTTGTGGCTACGCCAAATCTTTTCGCTCTAATCGGATGTTTTGTACATAATGCTTTGCCGCAAGTGGAGATACCTCAAAAAGACATTCTATTTGAGGTTATGTTCGACGCAGGTGACTTTGATCGCGGATTCGGTAAAATCGCGTGAACGCGTGAGAAATGAAATGGAGTAAAAAAAGAGTAGAGAAAAATGTATCTTGAAGGTACGCGGGACATTCTTTTTGAGGTTATGTTCGACGTACGTAACTTTTTCAATCGCAAATTCGGTAAATTCGTGACGTGAACGCGTGAGAAGTGAAGAGTGAAAAAAACTAGTAAATGGGACAATAATTTGTGCAAATGACAAAAAGAAGACGAAGTATTCAAAACATTACCTGCAAGTCTGCTGCCCTTCCCCGTTACTCTGTTCCGCAGTGCCAAAGGCATCTGCACCTTGAACGGCACTGCATCTGGATTTTGAGGTTCCCTGCCGCGTCTGTACGGAAAAAGATACGGTCTCATTTTCGATCGAGATATAAGACTCTCGATACAAAAGGAAGACCGACAAACTCGAGACGTTTGAGGTTAGAGTCTTGCGGCAAGCGGCACGGGAGGAAATCGTCTGCTGGACGCGGTGCGGGCAATAGCCGCGTCGTGGCGCGTCGAGCGGGGACAGTAGAAGCCCTGACAGCGACGCGATCGAGGCCCGTCGTAAAGCGCTCGATTATCAATATTTTTGCCGAGTATTGTGATGACGAGGCGGAGATTTTACACACATTTGATACCGACTCTGGCTAAGGTTGAGTTTTCTTTTTCATTGATAAATATTGATAAACAATGAAGTTATTATTATTTAAAGTGCCGCCGTTGCTGGCAACTAGGCTCACCTCAAATGAAAAATAAACAAAATGTACTCTTAGTATAATAATCAAACAGTCGCGTGTCCGGATTCCTTTTTGAAGTTTTGAAAATTACGGAAATGGCAAGCTGTAGAAAAAAAATCGATTTTCGACCAAACAAACTACAATAATTTGTTATTAACTGGATAAACATATGAAAAAAAATAATCCGGTGATACGATAGATGTTATAAACTATGCTCCGTCCGACTAGATTTTGAGATACGACATACACCGTTTGAGAAAAAGGGCGAATTACAGCGAGACGGACCACTCGTTCAATTTTTGGAATTTTCACAAAATCCTTTCCGCAAATTAAAGTTTACTGAATAAAAAGTTACATTAAAAAAATGCAAAGCTCGCAATCGTCCTGAAAAAATCTCCCATTCTCGTCAATAATCCAAACATGCTCGTGCGAAGAAAAAAACCAATGTTTCATCAGGGAACACAAGAATAAAACAAGTCAATGAAAAAAAGATTTGTCAATATTTATTTAGCATTACTAGCTCCACTTCTTTGGCTTGTGGATATTTGACTGACCATGTGTGTGTGTATCGTGTTCTTTTCGCGTGTGACATAAATTATTGATAATGTGTATAAATCTGTGCATATATATGTATATACATATATATATATATATATTCATTCTCCCACTCGGTACTACACGCAGCATACAAAAAAACGAGGACTCGGGCACTACAAAAAGGAATAAATAAATAATCGTACAATCCAAAATTCCCTATCAATTACATACAAACACTCCTTATTTTTCCCTCTTTTACGCACAGGGAAAGCAGCGTTACCGTTCCGATTATCTAAATCGCGCGTGGCTTTCGTTTTTAATCTTCTTTCCCTCTTAAGTTAAGCGAGGATCCAAACGCCTAATAACTTCGCGAGCCGATATCATTCCCGATTATCGCAAAACTAACGTCTACGAATATAAACGTTTTGTTACTTTTTTTTTCTACCCAGGCACAAGGCGCGGACGTTTATTAATTCCCTCTGGACATATTTATATCTCTTCGTTTCTCTTTGTAATTTCACTCTGTACTTCGTGATTTATTACCGTCTAATTGTACTGTACGTATCGTTCGCGATCGGTGAGTCGACCGTCAATCTCCTCTGTGGGTATTGTGTGCCCGTACAGGGTGTCCCGGTCAGAACCGAGCCAGCCTCGATCAGGTCAAAATTTATCCCTCGTTCCACGGGGACATCCTGCACACGTGTACGGTGAGTGTATGTGTATGTGTGTGTGTAATTTACATCACGATACGCGATGTCTTATAGCGGGTAGAACAAACTACTCCGTGGCTGCTAATTGACTAGCATCGTTCATCACTCTCATTTACTCATTACTCTCGCACTCTCATTCTCTCGCTCTCTCTCGTGTCTTCTCCAAGAAAATATACGATCGATCTATGCAACTTTTGCAAACCGCTAGCCCGAATTGGACCAACATTTATCTATTACAACAATCAGTCGGTTGTAATTGCAACGAATGCGAGTATCGTAGTTGTGTCGCTCGCTCTCTCTCCGTTTTCATAGAAAAGGCCGCTTACTTTGAATCGAATAATTTTCATCAAAAGGTTGTGCTGGACGAGGAGAGTCTTGCGTGTGTATAAAACAAAAAGAGTAAACAAAAAAATATACAGAGACAAAATGGAGGAAAATGTACACACAAGTATCATCAGTCTTTGAACGACGAGGCTCGTCGGCGTAGTTTTTTTTATCTCGTTTTCGTGCTTCCCTCTCTCTCTCTCTCTCTCTCTCTCTCTCTCTCTCTCTCTCTCTCTCTCTCTCTTAGCGTACCTACGGTGTATACTATTAGTCTTGGACGCGCTTAAACCGCTTAGAAAAATAAGGCGAGCAAAGCTAATTGCCGTTTACAAGTGAACAACGAGTGTAGGAGAGTGAAGCAAATTCATGCGGGACTAGCCCGCAGCCCGTGAAACTTCGGCGATGTCTCGACGTGTTCCGCAAAAAAAAAGACGATAAAAAAAACGGAGCGCTCCCTCTTTCTACTCTTTGGTACGGATTTATTGACTCGTTTTCGGCGCTACTTCCTTTCCTCCTCCTCCTCTTCTTCTTCTTATTATTCTTCTCTGCCTCGTACGTCGTCGTCCGGTTACAGCGGAGGAAGATTATTTGGGCAGGTTCGTGCGCTCGTGCAACGCGCGTTACGTGCTTCGCGAAATCTCGTACGCGAAGCTCATCTCGCGTCATGGATAATCCGGATGCATTATGTTGTACATTATCGCGAATATCGTGCAGGCAGCGTAAACACCGAGGGCGACCCACCAGAGCAATTGCTCGTGGAGCCGTTGCTCGAAGTTCTTGAGAACGAGTAGGCCTATCGTCAGGCCGGCGAGGGCGCCCGTCAAATGGGCCACGTACGACACGGGCGGACCCATCTGCTCGGCCGCGTATCTGTCGTAGATCGCGAAACCGACGTCCGCACTGGCTGTAAAACGATTCAATGGAATATATAGATAAGTCAATAAATCAATAAATACATTTTTATGGGTGTTTATGTGTGTGAGTAAATATAGAATTGTGGAAGTGTATGTGAATATCGAAAATTTCGTGAAAAAAATGATTTTCTCTCTTTCTAGTAATTTTCCGATGAGGCTGTAACGAGCAAAAACGTTAATTTGAAAAAATGCATTCATTATTTTACATCGACGTCCGCATTTAATCGTCGATCCTAATTTTTGTTTCTATAAAAAGAATATATAGATATATATATACATATATATATTTATTTCGTTTGAACTTTTTCTAGAATTTCAAATGTTTAGTCAATGAAACAATATTTATATATATATATATATATATATATATATATATATACAGAAAAATTAGAATGACGATCAAAATTGAATGTCGGTGTTAAATAATTAATGAATTTCCTTAATAAAATTTCAACATTGACTAAAAATTTGAAATTGTAGAAAAAGTTCAAATGAAATAAAAACTGAAGAGTAAATTAACATTTAAAAAGTAAATTATTAATTTATTCATGCATTCATTATTTATTCACTATTAAAATCAGATGTCCATTTTATATAATGAATGCATTTTTTAATTTAAATTTCATTCGGAAAACTAAAAAATCGATATTAAGCATTTTTCAATCGAAGTAAAATCGGATATCGACCTTGAATAATTAATGTTTTTCTTAAATGATCGTATGTGTTTGCCGATGCCTCGAGGAAAATCAATGAAGATTGAGACAATCCATTTTCATTTTGCGATATTCATAGATACTTCGATATTTCTAAATACATCTGTATTAGAGTGGCCCAAATTTGAGCTTTATTTTTTTTTCTTTTTCTCACCATCCAATTATCTTCTTCAAAGAGAGGAAAAAAATTGTCGCGAAATCTGCGAGCGGTCAAAAAATATTTAGAGGTCGCTCAAGCCTCCCAAAAATTCAAGTTTTCTTTTAAAAAAATCGATTTTTTCTTGTTACTTCTCACCCATGAATTTCAGGCTTTATAATTTTCAAAGTAACCTCGCGAAAGCTCCAGCCCGTCAATGAATATTTGGTGGTCGCTCAAGAGCTTCGAAATTTCCAATTCTCGCCATATTTTTAAATTCACCTCACTCATAAATTTGACGCTTTGTAAGATTATCAAAACAATTCATCGTTTTTCTTCAGAAACAGATTTTTCAAAGTTACGTCACCCTACTAACCCAAGAATTATAATCTTTGCTCTCATAAAATAATTCTTTAAAGCTTTTGACCAAAGACAAAATTATAGGTCCCCCGTTCTATCGGGTTAGAAGTGTGCGGTAAATTAAAAAAATCCGTTTCTGAAGAAAAAAAAAGATAAATTGTTTCGAAAATTTTACAGTGTTAAATTTATGAGTGAGAAGAGAAAAAAATCGCGACAATTGGAAATTTCGAAGCTCTTGAACGACCACTAAATATTCATTGGCCGGCTAGAGCTTTTGCGAGCTTAATATCAAAATTATAAAGCGTAAAATTCATAGGTGAGAAGTGAACGAAAAAAAAAAAACGTTTATTTTTAACGAAAACTTGCATTTTTCGAAGGGTTGAGCGACCTCTAAATATTTTTTGACCGCTCGCAGATTTCACAACAATTTTTTTTAAAGAAGATTCTTGGATGGTGAGAAAAAGGAAAAAAATAGAGCTCAAATTTGGGCCACCCTAATCTATATACACAATGAAAAATGAATGTAATACGCACGTAATTTATTAAGCAATCTAACATATACGCTACCGGCCAAAAGTTTCCGGACACATCAGATAGTTGCAATACTTTCGATCACTGGACAATTGTCAAATAATGTTGGAGTCATATAATTCATTTAATTCATTATTTTACGAAGATACTATATAGCTCTATATAATGAATTATATTATTCCAACATAATGTTGAAATTATCCAAAGTGATCGAAAGTTTTGCAATTATCCAAACTGACCAAAAACTTTTGGCCGCTAGTGACATATATAATGTAATGTAGAACAATCTAGTGATATAGAAATAAATATAAGCATCGACAAAGTCGCTAAAATTTCGCAGTTTTTTGTTTGTTATTAATTAACTATTGTACACACATATATAAACGTATAATTATTTATCCACACAAATAAAATAAAAATCGCACCCGCGATATTTATTCGCACAATAATTGTGTGAATCAAGAATGTTTCTTCTCATTTTTACATCGTTTCAGTGATACGAAGAAAAAAATAAGAATCAAATAATACAAAAGGACAATATAGAATTTAAAAAAATCACTTCAAAAATTCCAAAAACGCGTAAAGAAATTGCAACGCATAAACGCGCGCCACACCGGAAGTACGTAGAGCGCGTTGCGTTGTCAAAGTTTCCGTGGTCGTGAAAAAAGGGGAGGGTTTAAAGCCCAAAGGAAAAAAAGAAATCAGCGTGCATTCGTTCCCACGTGCTCACCTATTACGAAGATTCCGACGAGGCGAACAATGCCAAATTTCATGTTGTTGTAATTGAGAAGTACATTGGCAAGATGAGCAGCGAGGAGGGCGTAGACACCGCCGCTCGCCCCGACGAGATAAACGTCAGTGTCGAAGACGGACGTTCCCAGGGAGCCTTCGGGACAGAAAAATAATGCTCGAGTTGATGATGATCGTTTGCAAGCCAGCCGACAGAGAGAATGTAGCGTGGGGAGGAGGAGGGGGAGGAGAGAAAGAGAATAAAATTCGCGGGTTGTTCGTCGCGATGACAATGCTCGTGTCATCGTTATTTTCCCGCGAGAAAGGCTCTCGGGGCCAGGATGGGGGCGTGTGTGAGTCGCGGAAAGGGAGCGAAACGTTGACGCGGGGGCAACGACCAGGGGTAGAGACCGGAGCGTACACGAGTCCGCGCGACTACCCGTAATCGTGATGACCACCAAATCGACTTACCGGCGAGAACTCCGGCCATGTACACGGTGCCTATCCTCAAACTCCCGTGCACCATTTCCAGCGGAAGTCCAACCACCAATTGTACTCCCAAATTGAACAGTAGATGAAGCCATCTGCAAGAGAATACACAAATTAATACGTGGTGGTTTCCGACGTTTCGACAAATCCGAGGTTTCGTAAAGCAAATTGTACATTTTATGTATAAAGACGTGTGGAAAAGTTGTCATTTTTTCGTGTCTCATTTTTTTTTATTACAATAGGAAATTGTTTCACTTGGGAGGAAGCAAAACAAAATCACGTCGTTAGCTTCCACCCTTGACTACAATTTGCTATAATTTTGCCAACCAGCTCGAAAAGTGTTGAATTGATAAATTAACGAATTTGGCGAATTATTGCATTCGATAAGTTGACGAATTTGATCAATGAGTTCATGAATTTAGCCTCGGTATTTTATGACATTAAAGTTCGCATCGTTGGAATACAATGAAAATCTTTTTTTTTTCTCGTATTCACGTATATTTTTTTGGCACGTTTAGACTACGGAAGTCACCGGAAACTTTTTGAGAATCCTTGTTAGAAATATTTGCAACCAAAAATGGGAAAAAACGATGTTAGGTCATAGTTAAATTAAAGAAATGGAAGAAATCGAGACGAATTTTCGTTGCGTGCCAACGATGCAAAGTTCAATACCGTGTTATTTTTGCCTTTCTGTCTATCGAGGCAGCCTTAAAGATTTCCTGCCCCTCAGCCCTCTCCCACTTTTATGAGACTCAAGAAAACACTATTTCTAACTGTAATTAAAAGTGGAATACCCATATATATATATATATATATATATATATATATATATATATATATATATATATATATATTAGGGTGATTCGTTTCAGGGCAACTTTTTTGTTTTTGACCTATCGTGCCCGAAAACCTTTAGTTGGTACCCAAAAACGAACTTTCGTGAAAGGGGGGTGTTGTCAAAAAATATTTAGAGGTCGCGAATCAAAATCGAAGGTTTCCCATTTGATTAACATTGAAAAAAATATTTTTCTCATTATTAGTGTTACCATTCCGCGAATTCTGATATCGCGATATTTTCCAAGTGGGTTCTCATAGGAAATATGATACTCCACAATAAAGTTCATTGAGCCATGGCCGTAAATTCAACCGTTTCAGCGGCATCATTATTTGAAGTGAATATTGTGCAAAATATATATTCAAACGGCTGTAACGCCTAAGCTATTAGATATATCGAAAAAAATTTTAATGAGAACTTTGTAGAGAAAGTAATTTGCTACAAAAAAGTCTTATAAGCCGAGCCCGAAAATTCAACTCTTTCTCAGCTACAGATGGATGAAGTAAAATAAATAGATCTTTTTTAAACAAAAAAAAATCTATTCATTTTACTTCATCCACCTATAGCTGAGAAAGAGTTGAATTTTCGGGCTCGGCTTATAAGACTTTTTTGTAGCAAATTACTTTCTCTACAAAGTTCTCATCTGAATTTTTTTCGATATATCTAATAGCTTAGCCGTTACAGCCGTTTGAATAGATATTTTCATACAATATACACTTGAAATAATGATACCGCTGAAACGGTTGAATTTGCGGACATGGCTCAATGAACTTTATTGTAAAGTATCATATTTCCTATGAGAACCCACTTGGAAAATATCGCGATATCAAAATTCGCGGAATGGTAACACTAATAATGAGAAAAACATTTTTTTCAATGCTAATCAAATGGGAAACCTTCAATTTTGATTCGCGACCTTTAAATATTTTTTGACAACACCCCCCTTCCACGAAACTTCGTTTTTGGGTGCCAACTAAAGGTTTTCGGGCACGATGGGTCAGAAAAAAAAGTTACCCCGAAACGAATCACCCTAATATATATATATATATATATATATATATATTAATATTAATTAACGTAATATCTCAAAAATGAATAAATAATAGCTCCTTTAATCATACTAATTAAAAATGAATGTATATATATGTGTGTGTGTGTGTGTGTGTGTGTGTGTGTGTGTGTATACATATTCGTGCACTCGTGACGGTAGCTACGTACTCACCCCGCATGAAGGAACATGTAGAAAGCGAATCTCCACAATTCGAGGCGTTTGTCCGGGCGATAAATGAATACGCTGTCGGTCGGCACAGGACCCGATGGATTCACCTCACCCTTGGCAACTGTATAATACGTAAAGAAAGCCAACTGTGAACAAAATAGAGTGTGTTTTTTGTGTTGTTTTCTCTTGCCTTTACTTGCTTTTTCCCTCTAATTAGTCAAACAAACGAACGAAAAAGTCGTTGAAGAATTCAATTTAAACGCAAATTAGAGCGAGGAAAAAAAATACAGAGAGAGAGAGAGAGAGAGAGAGCGAGAGAGAGAGAGAGAGAGAGAGAGAGAGAGAGAGAGAGAGAGAGAGAGAGAGAGAGAGAGAGAGAGAAATAGAAAACGACAGAGTGAGAGAGCAGCAACTAACCTCAACGAGAGTGATGAGAATAATGAAGAGCGGAGGGGGACAACACGTGTAGTGGTCCGCGTAGAACTTTCTGTCCCGTTCCTCCGTCAGGAACTCGTCACCGATCATGCGAACCATCCTGTAACACAAGAAAAAAAACAATTACACATACATCTCTATATGCACATGTGTGAGTATACATATAAAAAAAACGATGGTCTTGAAGTTTGCATCGTTGAAATGCAGCGAGATTTTTATCTTCTTTGTTGCCACCCAAAATATTTTACAAATTTACCGTGAAAAAGTTTATAAAAATCCTGACAAAAATCGTTCGAGTGATACTCGTGACTTGAAGAAGACAACAATTTGTTGGATTTACACGTTGATTATCGATTATACCGAATTTCCGTTGAGTCGCAACGATGAAAACTTCATCGTAAAAAACTTCGGCATAAATATTCAATCGATGACATTTTTTGAATTACAAAAATGTAATTTTTCAAAATAAAAAGTGTAATTTTCAACTTTTTAATTCAATAATAACATCGTTTGAAGTGACTTTTTATTTTTTTAAGCATAATTTTGGCACAAACAATAATTGTAGCGTAGACAAAAAACTGTGTGTGTGTGGATTACAAGGTATGATTATAATGAGAATGTAATAATCGTAACGTATAGGAAAAAACCATAAATATTTGTATATTTTGCTTTTTATTATACTATATATTATGAATATATACAGTGTTCTGTGCACGCTACGATATTGTTCGTTCTAAAAACATGCTCAAATGTTAAATAATAGCATTTGATGAAATATTTTTTTATCGTTTTTCAAGAACCATTGAATATAGCTATTTTTAATGGCCCTTCAAAAATGATGTGTGTGTGTGTGTGTGTGTGTGTGTATGTGTGTGTATGTGTGTGTGTGTGTGTGTGTGTGTGTGTGTGTGTGTGTGTGTGTGTGCGCGTGTGTGTGTGTGCGCGCGCGGACATTGAAGACTGCATCGTTGGAAGGCAACGAAAATAATGAATTCCTAGTTGCAAATGTTTTTTCGACAGATCGAAGCTAGTGCAAACTCTTTCAAAGATTCTCATTAGAGACCTACAACCTAAATCAATCGAAAAATATTTCGGATAACAATGAAAATGGAGGAAAAAAGAAGATGAAAAAGAATTTCTATTGCGTACTCACGATCCAAATTTCGAAAGTATATATGCAGAATATTTCTATAATAATAGGTGTAGTTACAAGAAATCAGTGGCGTCGAGATTGGTGGCATCGATCAGAGACGTCGAATTTCTTTTTTTTAATTACTTGGCGTCAAGACGTTGCCGTGTCTCTTGATCCATTATTTTTGCATGAAATTGAAGGCAAAAATAATGGATTTCTTTTTACTACACCTAACATATTTCTATATTTCTAAACTTCAGCATATATATATATATGAGTGTGTGTGTGTGTGTGTGTGTGTGTGTGTGTGTGTGTGTGTGTGTGTGTGTGTGTGTGTGTGTGTGTGTGTGTGTGTGTGTGTGTGTGTGTGTGTGCAGAATATTTCTGTATTTTTAGAATATATGTACATATCTTTATCATTATTGAGTGTCAACACTGTGTATATATGACTACAATTGCTCAAGGTGTTCAGAACGCAGAAATGTATATATTGTATATGTTATTTTATTTGTGTTTTCTGATCGTATCGTTAAGGCTCGTAAGGATCCTTCCCCCTTTAGGTACCCACCCTTAATTCCATTGTTTCAAAGCCTTTTCATTATATATATATATATATATATATATATATATATATATATATATATATATATATATATATATATATCGGTGCGCGTATTACTGTAGCGACGGTAAAAATGCGGCATACGGGTCTCGGCAACCCCAAAGAGTATATATACGGCATAGCGCACACGACGTGCCTCTTATAGAATCCTGAAATAAACTGTGGCGCGGAGGTCGGCCGACTTTTCTCACATTAAAACGTGTGTCGCGACGGAGCTACCCACGAAAACTCTTTTTCACGATACAAAAGGCTCGCCCTGCTTCGCCCGACGGATACAATCGCGATTCACTCCGTTAATTATTCGTATTTCCACTGCGCGAGGATCCCGGGACAAGGGAGGTGTATCCCACGAGAGAATTCCCGTTCGTGCGAGCCAGGGCGACGATTTTTCCACCGACCTCATTTCCCTCGACCTTTGACGCTCACAGTGACCGTTCTTTTTTCCTACAATTTCGGTGCCTCGAAACGTTCAATTTGGATAAATTTTGGAAATTTTTTGTACTCGCGGCGAGAACGAAGAAAAAAATGATAATAATAAAGGAAAACGATAATAATAATAACGGAAAATATACAAATATAGAATAACAATAATAATGGGAAATAATCATAATGGAAAACGATAATAGTAGTGGAAAATAATAATCATTATGGAAATTAGTAATAATTATGGAAAATAATAATAAGGGGGGGGGGATGATTTTGGAATACAAAAATCGATGGAAAATTTCTGTTAATATTCGATTTTGGACGGGTTTGAAGGGCAGCGCTAGTGGACCGCGTGTTTCGAGATATTGGGAGATTCCGTTTCGCCAATTTTAGAATACTCAAAAATATCACGAAATCGAGTCTCTTTTTTAATGACTCACAAGAGAGACGAGGGTTTTTCTTCGCTCGCGCGGTTCCCTCGCAGTCTCGCCTAGCCCAATTTCTATATCGGTCTTCCGTCCTCCCTTGTAGTATACATTTTTTTCCCCTATCTTCTCAATATACACGCCCGAGTTCTAAGCATTCATGAAAAATAATAAAAAAAATAGACAAATAAAAAACAGATCTCATCCTGTTTTTTTTTTCGGTCGAGAATAAAATATTTCTTTCCGTCGATTTTTCGAACGCTTCGTTTCAAGTGACACGAGGTGAAAAAAGAAGTTCTCTACTTTCGAAAAGGCATTTTTTATTCGTCCAATTTCCATCAATATAATTTATAATGTCATTAGTTCGCAACGTTGGACATAAAAATATTTACGACTTCCCACCTTTGCTCGTTACTTCGAAGCACACTCGAATGCTCGTTTTTCTTTTGCCATAAAAAAAAAAAGAGAAGACGAAACAAAAAGAAAAGAAAAAAAAACGACGTCTCTTTCTCCGTGAGAAAAAAAAGCGCCGAGGATAAAACGCGGCGAGCGATAATAACCGATCCTTGATCGTCTGTGACTTTTCCCACGCAATAAAAACGGGAAACGATGACTTATTGTACGTATCCTCTCGAGACTTTCGGAATCGACGTACGCGCCACTACGTATATCGCGTTTGAGAATTATTTCTTTGTACCGAGCAATTCGTCATGATTGAACAATCAAATGAAATCCTTAGGCAATCGTTAAAAATCGGATACTAATTGAGAGATCGATTCGGGGAAACGTTATAATTGAGAGATAAATGGGACGTAATAATGCATTTTTTCAAGTGCCTTTCCAAATTTCATTTTTTTTTTAATTGGACATCGCTAAATGTCGTAATTGATTTATATATATATAATTTTTAAAGGAAAAATATCTCAGTAAATGTCAGTATTAAAAAAAAGGTATTTCGATAAATTTATAAATAGTAAAAAAACTATAAATAGTCAAACTATATTATAAATGAATATAATAATGTATAAAATTCATAAGAAAATTAAGTAATCATTAATAATAAAATAATAAGCAAATAAAAATCTGCTTACACATATATGAGCAGAGTATTATTTGCTTATTACTTAACTTATTAACTTTATTCATTATATTTATTCACAATATATTTTTACTATTAATTTTTCAAATATTATATGTAGGTATATTCATCTGCTACAAAAAAATATATTTTTTTGTATTAGATAAATATAGCTGCATATAATATTTAAAAAATGAATAGTAAAACTATATTATGAATAAATATAATGAATAATGTTAATAACTTAAATAATAAGCAAATAATACTCTGCTCATATATGTGTAAGCAGATTTTTATTTGCTTATTATTTTATTATTAATGATTACTTATTTTTATTATCAATTTTATACATTATTATATTCATTTATAATATAGTTTTACTAGATTATAAATGTACACGTGTATGTGTGTGTGCATGATAGTACCGTCGAAAAAATGTACATTCTGATCCCATCGATTCGAGCTACAATGTTATACAATGTGGGCTCGCAACAAAAAAAAAGAAAAATGTCTTCTCCGTGGCGAATACATTGAAATTGACATTGTTTTTTTTCTGTTGCAAGGAAAAGTACCCATTTTCTTCGGTTCGAACCGTTTTTTGTTTTTTTTTCTCTTCTGTCGTGAACGGCGAATTGATTTTTTTTCGTCGCAGGGCAATTTATTCCTGTACACAATATTGATAATTTCCGTCGTTGGTCCCAAAGGTAACACAATAATAACTATATATATATATATATATATGTATATTGAGTAACGGAAGCGACAGAGCCATTCGAGTGGAGATTGACAACATTGTGGGAGAAATTGTTCAAGTTCGTTTGTTGTTTTTACAAGCCCTGTGAAAAAAATTAATAAAAACCATTTTCGCGAAAGTTGTCTTGCCTTTTTACGAGTCCGATAAAAAAAACTGAGGCAATTCTTCCGAACTTTTTTGTAGGGTTTGATCATTGTCTTTGCGAGCCCAATAAGAAAAAAATTGCGGGAATTTTTCTAGTTTTTCTTTGGATTTATTTGTACGGGTTCTATAAGAAAAAGCAATCTTTGCCAAATTCGTTTGGGTTTGATAGCTATCTATGCGAGCCCTATGAAACGAAGTAAAAAAATACCATTTTGCCGAATTTTTCTGTTTTTTCGTTTAATTGTTATTTTTACGAGCTTTATATTTTTAAAAAAGATAGAAAAAGAAAGGAATTTTTTCTGATATTTCTTGGGGTTTTTCGTTCCTGCGGGGCCTGTTTAAAGACAACGTTGAAGTTTGCATCGTTGAAATGCAACGAAATTTTTATTTTATTTTTTTTTTATATTTGCGTTTCCTGCATCGTCCAAAATCTTGTCGTAAAAATTTGGGCCGCACATTTCTGAAAAAAAAATCGTAAAAAAGGTTTGAGCCATCTTCCTAGTGCAAAATTGCCAAAAAAAGTCGGGTTACTAAGCTTTCGTTGCGTTCCAACTATGCAA
>OX101787.1:28154193-28174193 GCA_944452715.1 Ophion slaviceki
TTTTTTTTGCAATACAACAGCTTGAAATATTTCGAAATATTCCTGCCAAATATTAGGTGTACAAATTTGCTTCCGCCGTTAAACAAACAATCTGAGGCTTCATTCTTAAGGTTGTTATGGGGTTTCGCCGTCGGCGGTGTAGTACGAGGGGAGCGCCCTATGCTTGTGCACGGGGCCGATTGACTGTTACTAACTGTTACCTTTCAAATAATCGTCAATATTAAACGTGCGTTTTTCGAACTATTTTTCTACGTCCGTTTGTAAAAATATGCATTTTTACACATTCGGTAATTAAATTTAGTGTTTTCATTACTTTGTATAATTATTTTCTATAACTTTTTCTCGCTCAATTAACGCGAAACGAATTGACAACGTCGTAAATCGTAGTATATCATAATATCCAGGTTGGCAGAAGTGTCGCGAAGTTAAGGGGTGTCACCAGTGTGACACTTTCAAAGAATCGAGTTTTTTTGCCTTTTTTCGGACAGTTTATACTTTCAAGAATATCCTGTAAAAATTTTCAAGGCCGTATCTCTAATCATTTTATCTTGCAAAAATCGATGGTTGAGTCTTTAAACGCGTTTTTTCCGAAATGAAATATTTCAAACTTGCTGACATTGTAACTCGAAGAGCAATTATCCGATTGACTTGACATTTGAACTGACAAGGGTACAGTACGGCAGTCGGATTTTTGTAATTTTTCGTACTCATGGTACGCGAAGTTCAGAGCTCGAATATTAATATCCCAAAGCAGTTCGACGCCATATTCAGAAATTTTCGAGAAAATTGACTTTGAAGTTTTCGAGCGCACTCTTATCCCACAAAGATGCAACGATATTCGAACCGGGCTCGTGGCGTACCCGGTAGCGCTCGAGTCTAGTAATCGTGGAGTCGCTGGTTCGAGTCTCACTTCGATTTTTTTTTTTTTTTTTTTTTTTTTCATTTTTTTTAAATGAAAAAACGCAAGTCATATTTTTAATTATCTCTTGATTATAAACATACATTTTCAAGTATCAATATTTATAACCAACAACATTTTTAGGATGAAAATGAAAAACGTCGGGTAAGGAATTGAATACTTTATTATTCGGTCTGTATTCGTTTGTTTTATACACCGGGTGTAATGTTACACGAGCCAGAGTGATAACCATCGTAAAAAGAAGGAAAGCAGTAATTTTCACGGCATCTCGCACACCGTACAAACGCTGCATTGTTACATTCGCAATTTTTTTTCAATACATCGATCGGAAAACAAACTTCATTCACGTTCATGAAGATTTCTCTTTGATCGCAAAGTTTCGAAGCAAACCACGCATATCTGATATTTTTACGTCGCCTATTCGCAATTTCAAGAAAGAGATAATCAAAAATAAGACTTGCATTTATCATTGACAATTATAATTACATATATGTGAATTAGCATAGATTTTATGATTTTTATCCCGGGATTATTTATTTATTTTTTTATAAATAATCACCTATTGTTATATATAAATAATATATGATCATATATGAGAAAATATATAATTATGTATAACTATAATGAATTTTGTACATAAATAACTATATATGGATTTTGTCCATATATAAACATATATAGATATATTATATTAATTATATATAATAATATGTGATTATATACAACAAAAATTTATCGGGATATTTAAATGACGGAGGTATGCGAATTTAAAAAAAAAATGAAAAAAAAAAAAAAAAAAAAAAAAAATTTCGAAGTGAGACACGAACCAGCGACCCCGCGATTACTAGACTCGAGCGCTACCGGGTACGCCACGAGCCCGGTTCGAATATCGTTGCATCTTTGTGGGATAAGAGTGCGCTCGAAAACTTCAAAGTCAATTTTCTCGAAAATTTCTGAATATGGCGTCGAACTGCTTTGGGATATTAATATTCGAGCTCTGAACTTCACGTACCATGAGTACGAAAAATTACAAAAATCCAACTGCCGTACTGTCCCCTTGTGAGTACTCTTGAACATACTAGGTGCGCAACTAAGTTTCCGGGTTTTTTTGACCAATAAAATATCGAAAATTTCAAGACAAATACATAAAAATGGATTATTCGAAGTATTGTCCCTCGCGATTTACACACTTTTGCCATCTCTCTGGCAATATATAAATACCGGGACGATAAAAAGACGTGTCCTTGGACTGAAACCATTCGTCCAACCAATTTTGTACTGCATCGTAATTGGCCAAGTGTAGCCCACCCAAGCCATGCGCCATCGACCGGAACAAGTGATAGTCTGAAGGGGCCAGGTCTGGCGAATACGGCGGGTGCGGTAGCATATCCCATTTCAGTGTTTTTATAGTGTCCTGGACGATGGAACTGCGATGGCACGGAGCGTTGTCGTGCTGCAATATCACACGTTCGTGTCTCGTGTCCCATTCTGGCCGTTTTTCGAGCAATGCGTGGTTCAAATTGATTAGGTGTTGTCGGTAGCGATGCCCATTGACAGTTTCGCCCGGTTTCAGCAGCTCATAGTACACGATTCCTTTCTGGTCCCACCAAACGCAGAGCATTGTCTTTTTTCCAAAGAGATTTCGCCGTGCCGTCGATGTTGACGCTTCGCCAATGAAAGCCACGATTTTCTGCGTTTGGGATTCTCGAAATATATCCATTGTTCATCGCCAGTAACAATTCGATGCAGGAAACTTTCTGTTCTGCCTTAAAAGCAAAATTTCGGAAGTGGCTCGTCGATTTTCCATTTGTCTCTCAGTCAACACATGCGGCACTCACTTTCCTTCCTTATGAATTTTTCCCATGGCGTGCAAACGTTTCGAAATACATTGCCGAGTCACATTTGATGCCTCGGCAAGTTAATCTTCTGTTTGAGTGTCATCTTCATCCAATAACGCTTTCAGATCGGCGACCGCAAATGTTTGCGGTCTTCCCGAGCGCTCCTTATCCCCAGTCTCAAAATCGCCACTTCTGAACCGCTTGAACCAATCTTCACACGTTGTTTTTGATGGTATATGTTCGCCGTAGGCCTCCTCAAGTAACCGACGTGCTTCAGCTGCTGTTTTTTTTTTAGATTGAAGCAGAAAAGCAATGCTTCGCGCAAATGCTGCTTATTGGGCACAAACTTTGACATTTTCAAGGTTAGAAAAAAGGTCGTTGTGTTGCGATATTTGTTTATATTACGACTGGGTATTCTTAACAGATGTCCAAGCTATAAAGATACCCAATTTCTGACCTGTATGCCGACTACATGTGTCGCTACCGCCATCCATGTGTGCAACCCGGAAACTTAGTTGCGCAACTAAGTTTATATAGTCAACATATACCATCAAAGACAACGTGTGAAGATTGCTTCAAACGGTTCAGAAGTGGCGATTTTGAGACTTAGGGGACAAGGAGCGCTCGGGAAGATCGCAAACATTTGCGGACGCCGATCTGCAAGCGTTATTGGATGAAGATGACACTCAAACAGAAGATCAACTCGCCGAGGCATTAATTGTAACTCGGCAATGTATTTCGAAACGTTTGCACGCCATGGGAAAAATTTATAAGGAAGGAAAGTGGGTGCCGCATGAGTTGACTGAGAGACAAATGGAAAATCGAAGAGCCACTTCCGAAATTTTCCTTTTGCGGCGGAACAGAAGAAGTTTCCTGCATCGATTTGTTATTGGCGATGAAAAATGGATATATTTCGAGAATCCCAAACGCAGAAAATCGGGGCTTTCACTTGGCGAAGCGTCAACATCGACGGCACGGCCAAATCGCTTCGGAAAAAAGACAATGCTCTGCGTTTGGTGGGACCAGAAAGGAATCGTGTACTATGTACTGCTGAAACCGGGCGAAACTGTCAATGGGCATCGCTACCGACAACAACTAATCAATTTGAACCACGCATTGCTCGAAAAACGGCCAGAATGGGACCGAGACACGAACGTGTGATGTTGCAGCACGACAACGCTCCGTGCCATCGCAGTTCCATCGTCCAGGACACCATAAAAACACTGAAATGGGATCTGCTACCGCACCCGCCGTATTCGCCAGACCTGGCCCCTTCAGACTATCACTTGTTCCGGTCGATGGCGCATGGCTTGGGTGGGCTACACTTGGCCAATTACGATGCAGTACAAAATTGGTTGGACGAATGGTTTCAGTCCAAAGACGCGTCTTTTTATCGTCGCAGTATTTCTGTATTGCTAGAGAGATGGCACAAATGTGTAAATAGCGAAGGACAATACTTCGAATGAACCATTTTTTGTATTTGTCTTGAAATTTTCAATTTTTTATTGGTAAAAAAAAACCCGGAAACTTAGTCGCGCACCTAGTGTATATCATTAAAGTTCAAATATGGCCAGTAAATTTCCGTCTTGTTGTATAGTAGAGTGCGCGGCTGATTCTCGATTTTACTTTAAAACTTTTTTTTAAATACTTGGCGCCGAGATGCTGCCGCGTCCCTATATATATATACCTAAGGAGAGTATATTTTAGATATACGAATATTAGATATAAAACGAACGTTGCTTAGCTTAAGGCCTCAGGCCACAGTAACGGGTGTAAAATCATGTGCGAATTTAACAATTGTTTTTCGTATGAAAAAGTGATTCACTCATAAAATTAATTCCACATTTATTTAGTATGAATATCAAGCTGTTAGAAAATATATACATATTTTTTTTCGATGTACTAAATGGCCGACTACTCTGCTGCCGAAAAAGCTGTTTCGAGAAGTTTCTCGAAACAGCTTTTTTCCAATTGTCGTGACAAATAACTACAAAAATGTTCACTCGATTTACTTCAAATTTAAAAGTTATGTTCCCAATTGTATTTCGCAGAGAAGTACGTACGGAATTTCTAATTAATCGAAAAATGTTCATTTTATGAGTAGTTTATGAGCAGTTATAACGAAATTTTTTCACTGAAAATTTATTTCTTATGTTCAAATACCTACAACTTTTGAATAAAACAATATTTTTTAAATTCCGTAGGTACTTCTCTAGGTATTCTAATATAGCTTGACGAGAATTTCTGTTTTTTGTTCTAGGTAAAAAATTGTGGATGCTAAATGTCACGCCACGGAGCGCCTAAAAAAAGATAACAAAAGAAAATATTGGTAGCCGGCCATTTTGTACATCGAAAAAAAATTCTAACAGCTTGATATTCATACTAAATAGATGTGTAATTAATTTTATGAGCAAATCACTTTTTCATACGAAAAAAATTGTGAAATTCGCACATGATTTTATACCCGTTATTGGGGCTTTAATTTTGAAATTAAGGATGACTATATATATATATATATATAGGTCATATATATATATACATGTGACAAAGACGAATCTAGTTTCCGCATCCATAATTACAACTCGGTTGCGACGAAGATAAATGGTGCCTTTGTTCCAATAACTTTCTACGCGTTTCCACGGGGGCAACGTTTAAAGTATACGGAGCGATTTGAAGTGTTGCATCCTGTTTCACACGGGCGCGAATGAATATATGTATATGTATATATATATATTGCGTATATAAATATATATACAGACACAGTACCATAAGAGCAGCATAACGCACGACTTTCCTCAGCGAGTTCTCGCCAACGCGTGCGCGAGCCCACCGGGAGGACTGATCACGAGTGAGCACGCTGCTGCTCGGTACGGCGAGATCTTTGCTCCTTACCTCCACCCTTTCACTCGACGCAATGGGGCGAGGCGGGGATAAGGGTAAGCTTCGCTATCGCGGAGGAGCACGCTCGTACCTCGGAAAATGCCACGCGCCCGTTCCGTCCACGAGTTGTATTTGGTATCGCTTTTTAACGTTTTTTAAATCAATTAGTTCGAAACATTATTTTCGATCTTCTTCGTCTTAAGGGGTTAGGCCACTCTAGAGGCCGAAAAGTAGGCTTTTTGGGGATTTTTTTTTCAGAAAAACTACAAAATATATCGAGATTACAAAAAAGAGTGTTTATTATACATATCTGTGACTGTTTACAATAATTTTTTTGAAGCGATTAATTTCAAAATGGCGGCTGTGCAGCGTTTATCTCAAAACTGCATTTTTTAATTTTTGGAAAGTGAAAAATTTGCCTAAAAATCGTCAGATAATTGTTAATAACAAATGAACTATGCAATATGAAAAAAATCCTACGTACTTCCATAGACAATGTATTTTTCAAGACATATTCAACATTTCAAGTGAATCGGTTGAAAATTGTCTGAGTTATGTTTCCGACCAACTTAAAAAATGCAGTTTTGAGATAAACGCTGCACAGCCGCCATTTCGAAATGAATCGCTTCAAAAAAATTATTGTATACAGTCACTGATATGTATGATACACACCGTTTTTTGTAAACTCAATTTATTTTGTAGTTTTTCTGAGAAAAAAATTCCCAAAAAGCCTATTTTTTCGGCCTCTAGAGTGGCCTAAGGCCTTAAAAGAAAATGTATTTACCTTCTATATAAAGGTTAATGAAATTTATTGTCCTCGTGATTAAAACTTAAGGGGAAGATGAGGCCGAGAACGTACGGCCACGACCTACATAACGAATTGGAAAAATGCGCGATTATCGTATGCCTCGGGAGGCTCAGCTAAATAAACACTTTATGCGGGCATTGTCGTACGTGGCCGTTGTGCGGACGCAGACGCCACAAGCTGGCCCCGCACGTCGCCATATTGTCTTGCGGAATATGTGTGTGTGTGTGTGTTATTTATTTTTTAGGATGTGGCGAAATATAAGTTAATATATCTTTTTCTAAATTTAAATAGACTTTCGTTACAATTGGGTTTTTTTTGTATTTCCCTTCACAATTGAAGACTTTCCTCGAGGCAGCCTCTTTAAGGGGTTACCCCCACTTGCGATTTTGAAAAAATCGATTTTTTTTTATTGCATTTTTTTGAAGTGCAATTTGAAGTGGTTTTTTTTGATGCCCGGAATAGATGACTCTATGTAAGTTTACAAAAAAAAAATATTTTCTTCGTGTAAACTGAAATTGAAACTTTAAACGCGTTTTTCTCAAAATGGCATTTCTGAAGTCGGTGACCAAGATTACTCGTACACTAATGAACCGATCTTCTTGAAATTTTGCAGGCTTATTTAATACATAAAAATGTAGTCTTTAATCGTTCGATTTTTTTTCGAAAAAAAAAATGGCCGTTTATAGCCAAAAAACGACCGTTTTTTTTTCGTTAAAATCGAACCTTAACTTTGACTGTCCGCCATTTTGTGAAAAATGAATATTTTTTAAAATCCTTCGATTAAAGACTAGTTTATACTTATATTTGACTAAATTCATCCCCATTTTTTTTCAGATGATCCACTTCGCCGCAATGTTGGTCACCGCAAACCGTGTATATAAAAACATTATTTCATTGACGGCCATTTGCCACTAAACAATGGAATATTTTTCAATAAAAAAATGACTGAAAGTTCTTCAAGATGTGTTCTTTAAGATGGTATATTGATCGATTAAAAAAGTTTTGTAGTTTTCTTTAAAAAAAATCATGAAAAAGGCCTTTTTTGCGCTACAAGTGGGGGTAACGCCTTAAGTTGATTGTCAGAGGTCTTCTTTTTTTACGAGAAGCGTCGCAAAAGTTATAGCAAATTTTAGTCAAGGGTGGAAGCTAACGGAGTGTTTTTTTTGCATCCACTTAGGGAAACCAATTTCAAATTTCAGTCAAGAGTGGAAGACAAAAAAATGCACTGCATGACACACTATAATACAGTATTAGATTTGTATTTTATTGTAATAGGTGTTCGAAATGACCTTGAACGACTTTGACCCCCTAATGTTTTGTATGCGGCTTGAGGTGCTCAGCAAGATGGTTGAAAAAAAATGTACCATTCCATTCAAAAAAGTGGAGGTGACCTTCACTGTGCATCAGCGCCTCCACCGAAATATAAAAATTGATCGCATTTGTTGGCCCCCTTCACACCGTACAACTTTTGGCTGGAACATTTTTTTGTGCCGTCGATAATTACCGAGTTATTTCGGGTGGCAGAGATAAGAGGGGCACCCTGTGTTGACAGGGTGAGGCACATAATGTGTTACAGAGCAATAGCCCTTAAACAATTGATCATATCCAAAAATGTTTCAGACAAAAGTTTCAGTGTTCGAGAAGGCCGGCATACTGAGCCACCCTACTTTTCTTTATCGGTGGAGAAGCTGAAGCTACCGTCAAGGTCAACTCCACTATTTTAAATGGAACCATGTATTTTTTTTCGATGACATTATTACCGATTTTAAGACGAATCCAGCGACCTCCAACACAAGGTCATTCTAGTCACGCAAAGTATGAAAATAGTCGAAAAATATCGGAATAATCACTTTCAAAGGATTCACCAACCTTGGTTTGGGTCTACCTACAGAAGATGCTCGAAGTGATGACCCTCGACTTTCCTTAATATTTAAGGTTAAAAAGAAGACTTTTCTAGATAAAACAAATAACCAAGATTTTTTTTATCGAGTCAAAAAAGGTTATCATTTGTAGAAATGGCATGTGAACAACCAAAAGCAGATTATTTTTATCTCAAAAACCGTGGGACTTTTATTTAACTGAAATTCCAGCATTTAGTAGGACATGATCTGACCTATCGACAGTTGCAGGATTATCCATTTATACAGAACACCCTACACACCCTACACACACATACACCCTTGGCCAAAAGTTTGGGGCACCCTGCAATTTTTCTTTCCGGATAAAAAATTGAATATCTCGGCCAAAATAAATCGGAAATCAATTTACCAAACGGAATTTTGAAGAGAATAAAGTCAGCTTCAATTTGTTTTTTTTTTAAGTTTTTCAATTTTTTTGGTGCCTGCTACGTCATTTTTAAAATGGCGGCTCTTCACGATTTGTTCACCTTGAAAAGTCGTTCGCTGGAATTCAGAAAAATGGAAATCTCGCAAATTAGTGAAATGATCTTTGAAAAGGGAAGCGTTAGCTTTAATTTCGTTAAAAAAAAAATTTGCAATTTTATTTCGCAGAGAAATTTAGTATTTCTTTAAAAAAAAACGGCAGGTTTCCTTAAAGCCGGCATCGTGCAGCATATCGTGAAAACTATGAGGTTTAGAATATTTGTCCTAAGGACTAGAAAGTTTTTTTTCTTATTTTGGTGTTGCTAAATTTTTTTCAGATTTTGTTGGCAACATTTTTTTTCATCGATACTTTTGGTTGATCGTCGACGATGAATCTAATTAATTCGTTGCGCATTACATTGAAACGAAGATGTTTAAATGAAAATATCTTTGTTTCAAAGTAACGCTTCAAGAAAACGGACATAATTGAATTTGCACGTCGTACGAATCGAATTACGTTCTGAGCTTATAGAGAGTCAAACGAATGAGTACTGACTGTCATTCAAATAAAAGATGATTGGGAAATATAAAGTAATTACATTTCGGCAGATTCGAAAATTAGTGACAAGCGCTCTTAAAAATCAAAAGAAAATGTCGTCTGATCAGTACGACGTACAAATTCAATTACGCCTTGACCAAAACCATTGAGCATTCTGTGTTTTCCTTCTTTTTCTACTTTAGGGTATACCATTGAACTCTTTTTGTTTTTTAAATTTTATTAGTCAATTTAAACAATATTATTAATAGTCAGTTTAATTAATAGACAGAGTTAATCTAACTCTGCCTTGCACAAACATGTTCTAGAACGACACTCTGTTTAGGTTTGTTTGAGGTTGTCTGTTGTTGGGGTTTCGGCTGGTTTTAGGTTTATTTGATCAATAACAACGTCATATTTTAGTTTTAAAGCTTTCACGGCTCTTTATGTAATGAGAAGAGTATGTGGCTTCCGGATGGAGGCCGTGTTGAGGATCAGCGTTGTGCCGACGTTTCGCAAACGTTACAGTCTGCATCATCAGGGCTGAGAGCTCCGATACTGAAGCTCTCGTGTCTCAGGTATTCCTTATGTAGTTGCAGTCATCGTTCCAGATCGCTGCACCAGCCAATCAGATGTTTTAATTGATCAGCTGGTCAATTAAAAAACCGGGGGGACGGTGTGCCAAATAGGATTGACGTGATATCCTCCATCTCTGTTTAGATTGTCTGGATGTTTTCGGATTTCCAAGCCTTCTCGGTGTTTCCTAGAAAAATAGCTGTGTGATGGGGCCAGACTTTGGGCTTTGTCGAACTGGATGGCATGACCAGTCTCCATCCAATGTTCGGCCAGCGCTGATTGTGTAATATGGCCATATTTGATACACCGTTGATGTTCTTTGATCCGTGTACTGATCTTCCTCCCGGTTTCCCCTATGTACACTTTACCGCATGAGCAGGGTATCTTGTATACTCCTGGTGCACTTAATGGTGGTCTTTGGTCTTTTGCACTCGGAATCACTTGTGCTAGTTTCTTCTGAGATTTGAAGATGACTCGCACGTTATGTTTTTCAAGGACCCTGCCTATGCGATCGGTTATGCCCTGAAGGTATGGAAGGGAAGTTGTTGCGGTTATTTGTCCTTCATTCTCTCCATCAGGTGCTGTAACCGTTTTCGAATCAGCTGTTTTTCTTTTTAGATTTTTGATCGTTCTTTCGATGTTGCCCGGCTTGTAGCCATTGTCTCCTAAAGCTTTTCGTAGGTGTTCTAGTTCAACCTCCAGGGCGTCTGGTTCGGAGATCGCTAGAGCTCTGTAGACCAGAGAGCTTACGACCGACTGTTTTCGGGAAGGGTGGTGATAACGTCATATATTTCTTCAGCCAATTGCCTCCGGATAAAGTTAAGATTATCCAATACTAGATGGGGTTGAAGTTTGCATCGTTGGAATGCAGGGAAAACTCGTTTCAATTTCTTATTTTCGTTATTATGCAAAATTATACTTTGCAAATTTGTTGTAGATAGCTAAATAAGAATCCTAAAAAATGTATGCATGATTTTCGTAACTCAAATATGCCATAGATAATTTGGGAAATTGGAAGAAGAAAATCATTTTTGTTGCATTCCAACGATGCAAACTTCAACGCCATCAATACTAGCTGGATGATGTCCGAAGTGTGATAATTTTATAGCGAATTTCGAACTTTATCCAGGGACCTCAGATAATACTAACTTTATGAAGATAAAGTTAGCTTTATCTATAGACCGAGCATTAACCGCCACATATATACTTAGCAGTAATTGAATTACGGTAAAAAATATATTTTTCAAATTTATTTCTACTTCCTAAATTCGACCGTATACCCTTGCGGATTTTTACGTATGGCCGTTCCCAATCGAAGCCTTTCCCATCACTCCCTACCCGCACTTCGCTAATCTAACCTAACTTCCGTTGGGTCCACAGCCGCCCCGAGCTACACTATACCGCGTTTGCCGAGGGTACGGGGAAACTGAGGAAAACCCGTAACGGTATAGACGGCTTCATATTCCTCGGATTCTCTGGTACACAGACGTATATCTCAAGTATCTTCACCAAGGTCTCACAAGTATTGGTCTTTCACTGATTGGTTGATGCGCAAGCCTGTGCCGGCTAAGCGGTCACCCCTCCGTGTATCGGCCATGCACAACGTTGCTTAACTCGAAGGACCGCCGGAGCCGAACCCCGACCGCCCATCCAACAGTCCCGGTTATACACACACTCACTCACACACACACACACACACACACACACACACACACACACACACACACACACACACACACACACACACACACACACACACACACACACACACACACACACACACACACACACACACACACACACACACACACACACACACACACACACACACACACACACACACACACACACACACACACACACACACACACACACACACACACACACACACACACACACACACACACACACACACACACACACACACACACACACACACACACACACACACACACACACACACACACACACACACACACACACACACACACACACACACACACACACACACACACACACACACACACACACACACACACACACACACACACACACACACACACACACACACACACACACACACACACACACACACACACACACACACACACACACACACACACACACACACACACACACACACACACACACACACACACACACACACACACACACACACACACACACACACACACACACACACACACACACACACACACACACACACACACACACACACACACACACACACACACACACACACACACACACACACACACACACACACACACACACACACACACACACACACACACACACACACACACACACACACACACACACACACACGCACGCACACGCACGCACGCACGCACACCGCTCTGCCAGCGCTAAATAAAATAGAATAAAAAATATAATATAATTTCGCACTTATTCCTTCGCCTTCCACTTAACTGTTGATATTATATAAATGAATGATATTATTGATATTATTATATAAATGAATGATAAATGAATGATATTATTCTCATATAATTTTGCAATTATTTAAAGTGATCGCAAACTTTTGACCGGTACTATATTTAGACACACACGCACACACACGCACGCACGCACGCACGCACACACACACACACACACATACACACACACGCACACAGGGTATCCATTTTTATAAAATTTTATAAAATATATTTTATGACATAGCCTTTATAAAATAAAAGTACTGAAAAACAACATTATTTATTGGATGACCCACATATATAAGGAGGGTTCTCTTATGAATGGATAATCCTGCAACTGTCGATAGGTCAGATCATGTCCAACTATATGCTGGAATTTCGGCTTAGTAAAAGTCCCACGTATTTCGAGATTAAAATTATCTGCTTTTGTTTTTTCGCATGTAATTTCTACAAAGAATAGCTTTTTTATCTGGTTTTACTCTTGGTTATTCGTTTTATCTAGAAAAGTGTCCTTTTTAACCTTAAATGTTAAGGAACCTCTACGAAAAAAGATCTTATGCAGAACTTTCATACAAACCGATTCGAACATCTGACTTTGATAGCCTGCGGTGTAAAGAAATGTACTACGCATATCACGCCAATTACTTTAAACATTAGTTATCGTCGATTCATTTCATTTGTAGAAATGGCATGCGAAATACCAAAAGCAGATGATTTAAAAAAAAAAAAAAAAATAAAGTTCAAAATATGGAAAACCGTGGGACTTTTACTAAAATAAGTTCTAGCATATAGTAGGACATGATCTGACTTATCGACAGTTGCAGGACTATCCGTTCATATCAGGACACCCTGTATGTGTGTGTGTGTGCATATATATATATATATATATATATATATATATATATATATATATATATATATATATCACGCAAAACGGCGAATAGTTACACGGCGGCACGGTCGCACACAGGAGCGCGCGGGCATGCAGACTAGATTGGATCGTATGTAGGAGGCAGACCGGAAACGATCGGTTAGACGTGGCGCTCGTGTGTTCGCCAGCACGCATCAAGCATCGCTCGTGTGTGCGTTTCATTAGAGGAAGGATTCGTGGGGTAAAGGGGAATGGGGAGGAAGGGAAGAGAGAGGAGGAGGCGAAGGAGGAGGCGGCAGCGTAGAGAACTTTTGCGTACGTGTATGTATCCGCGAGCCGCGCTATAATAGAGCAAGGATAGGGCAGTACACGGCGAGCGATCGGGGTAAGTGGACGTGGTGCGGTGTACATGTAGAGGGTGTCCCGTAAATACCACGTCATAATTGAGGCGGCGCTACAGATTGGATCATGACTCGCTGCAATATCAAAATTTGGCCTGATGATTTTTTCATTCAAAATATATATTGTTAGCCGAGAACAATATATTATTGAAACTGTCTAAAAAATTATCACGAACAAATTATATAGTTTTGAATGCAATATCTGCAACGAACGAAAAAAGGGTTTCAATTAATAACATGAATATTGTTGATTCGAGTACACGAGAAAAATGGAATTTCGCTCGTTTGATTCAAATAAAAATTTTATTGAGTAAATATGTTATTTTATTGTTTTCACCATATCCGATATTGATTTTAAGTACATTATTCGTTAAAATATTAATATTTTATTTTGATTGAAAAATATTAAAGAAATGTCTGAATTGGTTAAAAAATTATGCGAAAGTAAAATCTGTTTCTTGCACATTTGGTTGAAAAAATTCAACCAAATCGTGGCCGAGCGCCACCGAAATTATAAGTGTGAGGAAATCCGTAGTTCTCGGAGTAACCGCTAGAGGCCGCACGCGCGCTCGTTTCTCGTAAGTTTAGCGCGAACCGAAAATCTACTTAAACGCTGGAGAAACTCTAAAGAGTATCGCTTCTAGGCCTGTGGCTAAGATCAAAGTGTAGTATCCGTTCTAATCAGTTGAATGTCTGATATTCTCTCAATGGATATTCCATTGGATATCTGATTTTCTCTCCACTATTATCGTGGATGATCATTCTAATGCTCACTTTTTATTTAAGATTTAAAACAAATTGAAAAACTTCCGTCCCATGGCATATTCGTTTCGATGTAGTAAAGAAATAATTAATTCTATTGATTATATTTTTGTACGAAATAAAAAATGTTTGTAGCAACTGCTTAATTATTTCATCCAATACATCTACGGATTGTATATAGAATGATTTCAATAGAATATAATTTTATTTGAAGGATAATATAGATATTTAGAGAACAGAAGAGCTTTTTCAATGAAAATAATATGTTATTTAAATCAATCACATTTTCCAATATTTCATAGTATTGAAACAATCTCATATATCGGTGGCACTCCGCAGCAGCACATTTATTTGCATCAACCAATATATTTGCTTGATTCAATTGGTCTTTTTTCTCAGTGTGGGCTTTTTAGTTAGGGCAAACGTTGATACTCTGGTACGTCATGATCTAATGTAGAAGCCCGTTGATTATGACGTCGTATTCACGGGACACCCTGTATGGATATATACGCGCGATGAGAACAGAGCTAACGAGAAATCCGGATGTGGGAGCGAACGAGAGTTGGTATGGAGTCGGTGAGAAGAGCGATCGCCGTATATGAGCCGTGCGCGCACGCATCGCGCGTATTGTGCGCTTGTGCGCGCGAGTACGACGCCAACGGCTTTTCCATGGCTCTGCCCACGCCCGCCATTGTCTCATCTCGTTGTGGGCCTTCTTACTATATATATACATATATATGAGGTATTCCACGTGAATCCGCTGGACTTTTCCCCTGACCCCCGCCAATTCGATTAATTTATTCTCATCTGATTCCATTTACTCCAAAAGACACCCGGATTTTTTTTACATTTTCCGAAACAACGCTTAGTCAGAAAAAAAAATTCCTCCGAAAAAAAAACCGCCCGTTTTGAAAATTCAAAAAAATTCCCAAAAATGCGTGATTATTCGTAAAAATTTTCAAGCTATCACCCGCACTGGAGATATAATTTTTTCTGTGCTTCTGAGCGATTAACTTTAAAAAAATTCATTGTGGGTATCAAAATATTCAAGTATCCGCCCGAAGTAAGCGGTTCTTGATTTGTTCGGATTTTTTAAACGTTAATCGCTCAGAAAGCACAGTAAAAATCGTACTTCCACTGCGGGTGATAGCTTGAACATTTTTACATATAATCACGCATTTTTGGGCATTTTTTCAAATTTTTTAATCGGGGCGTTTTTTTCGGGAAATTTTTTTTTTTACTAAGGGTTGTTTCGAAAAATGTAAAAAAAAATCAGGGTGTCTTTTAGATTCAATGGAATTAGATTTTAAAAAATTAATCGAATTGGCGGGGGTCAGGGAAAAAGTTCACCGGATTCACGTGGAATACCTCATATATACATATATGTGTGTGTGCGCGCGCGCACGTGTGTGTGCGTGTGTGTGTGGATGGGTAGGGGGGGGGGGACTTTGGGGCCGTCGACTTCGAGGAGCGTCCCCATATAAGCCAATTGCCCCCATACTCGACATCATGCAAATCCCGATGTCTTCAAAATGCACCTTTCGATAAATAGTGAGGGCATTTATATCAAGGTCATTTCAAGGGTCGTCCTATGCGCCAAAATCGATTCCTTTGAAATGAAAATTTTATGGAGGTTCCTCAAAACAGCCAGATGTCCTGGTAGTCAACGTTGCATAGATATAACGGGTTTAGAATGTACTTTCCCCACCCACGAAAAAAATAACGCATACATATTTTGGATAAATTATAATATCTAATTTTTTCAGTATATATGTAGACTGGAACAATTAGATATTACATTTTTTTAAAAATATGTATGAGTAATTTTTTTTGTTACAGTATTGTTTGCAATTTATTTTATACATGCAATTTTGTTAATTTTAATGTAATTATATATATATATATATATATATATATATATATATATATATAATTACATTAAAATTAACAAAATTTATTTTATTAGTTTTTTTAGTTTATTAGAAAGTCGATAATCCTTACAGTTTCGGTAGTAAATAAAATTACTACGTTTATAGTAAGTGTTCGAAATGACGACCATCAATATCAATGCGTACGTTATTACGTACGTTTACACATTTCTTAGACAGGTACAAAAATTACAGAAAGGCGATGATACTTACGGTTTACTTCACTGAAAATAAACACTGTTTCAAGGACACTTTAATAAGTTTGCAGGATAAGATAAACATAAGATTAGTATCGATAAATCGGTAATCTACAGTAATTTTATCAAAGATACATTGGGTCTTTTGCTCGAACAGTTGCCTTTACTTACACGACAAACCATGTGGTATCAACATGACGGATGTCCAGCACATTATTCATTGATTGCACGAAGGCAACTCGACGAAAAATGTCGAAATCGTTGGATTGGACGCGGCGGTCCAATATCGTGGCCAGCTCGTTCCCCAGACCTAACATCTTTAGACTTCTTTCTATGCGGAACATTGAAAGATAAAGTGTACAAAGAAGTACCAACTACACTTGACGACATGCAACAAAGAATTATTACAGCCTGTGCATCAATAAGTTCTGACGCTGTAAAACTTGCAAGTCAATCAATCGAAAAAAGAATCCAATGTTGCATTGATACTGATGGTCATCATTTTGAACGCTTACTATAAACGTAATAGATTTATTTACTACCGAAACTGTAAGTATTATCGCCTTTCTGTACTTTCTATGACCTTCAATGACCTTATGTTATAGGTCGTTGAACTCGTTTTAAGCTCCTCTTTCATGATACAGAAAAAAAACATACCGTTCCATTTTAAAAAATGGAGTTGACCTTCAAATGTCCGAAGTACCTCCACCTGCAAAAAAAACTATTTTTGCTATCGGGTGGCCCCTTTCGTACTGTGCAATTTCATTTCAGCAAATATTTCTGTGAACCTTATAGTTTTGAAGATATCCAAGGTGCTAATAGTTATTGATCCACTATATATATATATATAATTATTGGCGCATATATATGTATGTATAATACCAAAATATTATAGAAAATTCAGCATTTGAATTTTTCAATATATTATATAGACATACATACAGACACACACATATATATACGTATATATAAATATATATAAATATATATTCCGTGATAGCGCGGCTCCGAGGAGGACCGAGTGGTACCGGGGCTCGCGACGCCTCGGTGAATCATGCCGCGGTTCCGGTCCTACCCACGCAAGATCAACGAGCATAGAGAGTCTACTCGCGCGCTCCCATCTTTCCCGCCTATATACTAGGCCTACACACACACACACACACACACACACACACACACACACACACACACACACACACACACACACACACACACACACACACACACACACACACACACACACACACACACACACACACACACACACACACACACACACACACGTGTATGCAGGCGCATATACCTATATATGTACATTCGTACGGGCACCGAATAACAGTTACCACGCACGCAGGCGTAACACGAGCGAGATCAATTATGCACACACACACGCGCGCGCACTCTTTTTTTAGGAAAAGTCGTCTTCCCTGGCGATAAATTCGTATTGCGAATCGGTGTATTTTAGGGAACATTTTTTTTGCCGTTTTGTAGGTTGAGGTGGTATTGTGGATATATTAATTTGTGTGCAGGGGGAGGAGGGATCGATATATATATAATCGTTATATATATATATATATATATATATATATATATATATATATATATATATAAATTTGCGGCCTGTTTTCAGTTCGATGATAATATTAATAATAATAATAATAAGAATGTCAATTTATAAGTAATTAATAATCTTAGCGATAATAATCATATATATATAATTGTTATTGTTATTATTATAGAAACTAAACTTTGGCTGCGAATTTTGTCACCGTTTATCAACAAATATATATATATATCTGTTGATAAACGATGACAAAATTCGCAGCCAAAGTTTAGTTTCTATAATAATAACAATAACAATTATATATATATGATTATTATCGCTAAGATTATTAATTACTTATAAATTGACATTGTTATTATTATTATTATTAATATTATCATCGAACTGAAAACAGGCCGCAAATTTTTTCATGACTCATCGATATATATATATATATATCGATTCCCTATACTCACACGCGCGTCTATACATATTAGATGTACAAATAAATTTTTGGCCTCATTTTCGTAAAAATAATGATTTATTTACTTAAAATCAAGATACGTTTTAATTGAGACAGTAATCCCCTTTTGCTTCCACACGCTTCCCCTACCTGTCAGGCGAATTGCGAATTCCTTGGCCGTAAAAAGATGGTGGTTTGGAGTCACTAAAGCCGGTAATGAATTTTTTTACTTCATCGAACACGTTTTGAAGTGGCTAGCGGCCAAACGATGTTGGAGCGTTCGGAACAAGTGTAAATCCGACGGAGCCAAGTCTGGTGAATACGCCGGGTGTGGCAAAACTTCCCAGCCCAACGAATCTGAAGCGTCTCTGGTCCTTTTTGCTGTGTGTGGTCTGGCATTGTCATGCAGCAATACGAGCAAGGCAAGGTCCTTTGCCTTCGTAAGGCCGTTATGAATCTTGCCGAGCGTTTTTGAACGACTGGAAACGTCTTGTTGGCCAACTCCTAATGTAGTGGCAAGCTCCAATTGCGATTGGCAAGGATCTTTGTTCAGCAACTGCTGAAAATCGTCGTCATCAAATTTGTTTGGTCGTCTCGCTCTCCCGCTTTCCTCGAGGTCGAAATTTCCACTCTGAAACCTTTGAAATCACTTCTTCACGGTACTGATGGATACGGCGTCTCCTCCCAATGCCTGACAAATCATCTCCTTAACCCCGGAAGTATTTTTTGAATTCGAACGCGAAAAGCGTACAGTGTCTGATATGCGCGTCATTGTAACACAATATGCTCACTGTCCTCACGATGTATATTTTGAGGTTGCGTTAAGCTGTTGGTCCGGGAGAATAGTCTCCTAGGTTGGTATTGTGGGACACCAGACCTGGAGGGAAATTTTTTGGTGAATATTCGGAAGTGTCACTCCTGTCAGAATCGAACTGATTTTTTTAGTGTCGTTTCTTACAGTTGAAAAACATCATATTTAGTATTATCATGGCAACGCATCAACAAAAACAATGTCGATACATTTTTTTTTGAAGATTTTTATTCGGCGATCTTTCGAACTTTTTTTCAAGATTCAAAATTTTCAAGAACCCAACAAACCCAAGCATTATGCGCCATTAAAATATAACTTAGTATAAGGCTTTATAATCATGAAGAATTGATAAAAAAAATGTACAGCCTCTTTTTAGCGGGAGTGACACTTCCGAATATTTACCAAATTTGTTTGTTTCGATTTTCAATTCAACTGTTTTTATTCTCAGGCCAAGAATTTATTTGTACACCTAATATATATATATATATATATATATATATATATATATATATATATATGGGTAATTCCACCAATTCTGTGTCAAAGTTGTACCGGGTGGTCTGAATTTAGGAAAACTAAGAAGGTCATCTGAAAGGGCATATTAAAACAAGCATCCATGATTTTTTTCGAATTTTTTTATCCAATAGTTTTTGAGTAAAGGCGGCTCACAGTTTTCAAATTTTGT
>OX101787.1:28179193-28181693 GCA_944452715.1 Ophion slaviceki
TTCAAATTTTCTATTTTAAATGTGGCTTTTAATTGATGTGAAAAATTGGCACGTAAAAAAAAATATTTAGTGACGCCGAATAAATGCTGTAGTTACAATCACATAAAAACTATCTCCATACGAGTAAACATTTAATAATTTCTAATAAATTATGTTCTAATGTGCCAATTTATTAGAACATAATTAATCTTTTTTCTGTCAAATTGTCAAATTGTTCTCTGAAATTGTCAAAATATTTTTACGGAATTGTATTTTTTATCTTAAATTTCATGGATCCGTTAATTTTATTCATATATTTATATAAAAATATGTATATGCAGGGTGATTCACAACTGTTAGGGTTCCCTTTGTGAGCATCCCGGGGGTCACGACGGACAAAACGCTTTTTTTTCAAAGTCGCGAGACAAAAATTCGACGAGATATTTGTGTCAAAAATCCAACCAGTAAACAACGGCACGGTAGCTGCTCTCAGGCGAAACGTGCGAGCCCGACCGAGCGCGGCTTCGAATCCACCTTCGGACAAGTGAATTTTTTTTCGCAAACTTTTTTGCCGCTAAAAAATAACGAACATGGAGACTCGTTTTGCAAATCGATAATAAGATTCAATAATATCCGTTTATTGTTTGATACTCAGCGTCGAATTTTCGACGCGAATATTGCGGCCAATTTTCGTCCCGCGACATTTAAAAAAAAAAGCGTTCTGCTCCTGACCAACCCTGTGTGCTCACCAAAAGAACCCGGATAGATGCGAATCATCCTTCTAATGTCGTTATAATAAACACTTATTCTCTTTATTTTCACGATTTTTATTCTCAACGGAAAATTAAAGTATGTGAAGAAAAAGAAAGTTTTGCACAATTTGAAGGTTCTCAACAATTTTTTAGGTAGTGCTCAAACGCCTTTTTCATGTTTTTTTTCATGATCATCGGAGTATTAATTTTTTTCTATCTCGATGCCTAAAATGTTGGTGTGTGATCTTGATTACATTTTTTCTGTAACAACACACAATTTTTATTTAAATATTTTTTTTACCATAAACAATCTGTATTTGCAGATCAAGCATCAATATATGTAATTCGGTTGTGAAAATTATATCAACCACTTGATGAACAAGTACACGGTATTTCCATCACTGAACGTCTAACAAGTATGCGTGTTTTTTTGGAGTAACATGTTGTTTTGGAGTAAGAAAACAAAGTCATACGGATTCGAGAGTTACAAACCGCCGCGCTGTTGACGCTACTGCACCTTGTTCCTCTGACTGTCCGTGAGTTCTTTTCGCGATTCATTTGACTGTTTCCAGTAGTTGCTGTATTGTGGTACGTCACAGTACGCGTAAAAATAAAAATGCAAAAACGTTTATTCAAACGATTTGAGCTCCCGTGCAGTTTTTTGGACTTGAATCCTCCACTTTGGGACTTTAATCACGATTATAATACGTGCTTGATTACTTTTAAAAACATGCAAGTTGTGAACGACATAGCTCAGCGAGCCGTTTCTTTGATGAAAAATTTCAACGGTTTGATTACGAAAAACGAAGACCAAAAACAATATCCGTTGCAAGTTGTGAGCGAGCACAGAAAAACCCATCCTTTTTGCGAGAAGGGAAATTATTATTCGGCTCGATATTCGGAGTAATTACGTAAGTTTTTCAACAATCGCATACTGTGATCCAGTATACATATTTTTTTAAACATCGTTTGGAATTATTATTTTTATTAAAACTACTTGAAATGAAAACGACCTGTTTATGTTAACTTAGAAAATGCTACAGAGCATAAAAAGATTTGAGAAAATTATATTATTATAATGTCTATTGGCGGGGAATAAAAAATGTACGAAAAATCGAAGAAAAAAAATTAAAAGTCGTTTGAGCACTACCTAAAAAAATGTTTAGACTTTCAAATTTTGTATTAATTACTTTTTCATAACGTAGTAACATTTTCCGTTGAGCATTGCAATTTTTTTTTGCACCACCCTAATATCTGCGTGTATGTGTGTGTGCGCGTGCGCATAGATTCGCGCATATTGGTGTGGGGGGGGGGGGGGGTACAAACAAAAATAAAAAACGCAAAAAAAAGGCAAGACGAGACAGACGGCCGTCCGTGTTACAGGCGTATCGGCGTTGGGTTATGTACCACCTGCTGCTGCTGCTGTCTCGAGACGTGCGCACAGCACGTGCGTCTCTTTGGATGGTTTGACGTGAGCGAGCACGCGCTCGCGCGCACGCCACCTGTGCACACCCCGTAGTCTCTCTCTCTCTCTCTCTCTCTCTCTCTCTCTCTCTCTCTCTCCCTCTCTCTCTCTCTCTCTCTCTCTCTTCTATACAACATCTCGGGGGAGAGCCGATAAATGCACGAACGCGCGGAACCCGCCATAAGTTCGTCGTGACATGTGCGCGCCGGGCGCTTTTTTTTACTGTAAATTATCGTAAAAAAACAGATCGGCGTGCATTCGAGCGCGCGCCCAACTGTATCGTTCTCTTTCATTCAATTATTCA
>OX101787.1:28184193-28199193 GCA_944452715.1 Ophion slaviceki
AAACGGCCGTTTTTTTTCGTTAAAATCGAACCATTAACTTTGACTGTCCGCCATTTTGTGAAAAATGAATATTTTTTAAAATCCTTCGATTAAAGACTAGTTTATACTTATATTTGACTAAATCCATCCGCATTTTTTTTTCAGATGATCCACTTCGCTGCAATGTTGGTCACCGCAAACCGTGTATATAAAAACATTATTACATTGACGGCCATTTGCCACTAAACAATGTAATATTTTTCAATAAAAAAATTACTGAAAGTTCTTCAAGATGTGTTCTTTAAGATGGTATATTGATCGATTAAAAAAGTTTTGTAGTTTTCTTTAAAAAAATTCATGAGAAAGGCCTTTTTTGCGCTACAAGTGGGGGTAACCCGTTAACTCGATGTACCGCCGGAGCCGAACCCCGACCACCCTTTTGTCACTGTCGGTTCGTTCCATTAATTGTATTTTTATTTTATGTTGATTCAATATTTTGAATGTAGTTTCAGTGTCAGTGTAGTTATCAATGAATTTTTATTTTGATTTTAATGAAAAATATAATTAATGGAATTTCTCCATTCTATTGATTACATTTGTATTTTATTTTAACTATGCCCATTTATGCGCGCACACACACATAAAAGGGGCCGTACACAAATTACGTAACGCAAATGGGGGGGGGGGTTCGGCCAGGCGTTACGGTCTACGTACCTAACACAACCCAAGTTGTGTTACGTCACGATTTAAAACTGCCAGAAATAGCAAAACTTCTGCATGTTCAAGTATTTTATTTAAACCTCGAGTGCAATTTTACCGTGGACAGCTCACGGCTTTCTATACGCAATATTAGTTAAGGGGGAAAATCACTGTGCAAGAACTTGCACAGTAGCTTTCCCACATCCCCCAAGCAAAATTCGAAGGACATTTCTTAAAATGATTCTTGAAAGTACATGTACTGAAAAATATGTTGGCAACATTTTTATTCACAAGTCCGAAAATTGACGGAGTTATAGTCACTTTAGTAAGAACAGGTAGCGCGACCGGTTAGTGCCCTCAGTCCCTACAGGTGTGGCATCATTTACAATAGATAAAGTACAGGCTCTTATTATTTTGTGAACTATCATGAAGATGAAGAACCGTCATATCGCCCGCGACTAGATACTTCATTGTAAGTATCAATATTCTAGAAAAAAACGTAACTTTATATCAAGAAACACGGAACGAAAGCTTTGAACGCGTTTTCCTCGAAACTAGTTTTTTCGACCTTGTCCGAGCGAATACTTAAAAACTTATCAACCGATTTAGAATTTTTTTTTTAAACATTTTCGTAATCGCGGTGACTAAGGCTGTACGTATCCGCGTTTTTAACATTTGATAATTACTATTTTTAAAGGCTGCTTAAATACAGAAAAAGGGCCTTGAAAATAGACAAAAATTTCCCAACTGTCGGCATTTTGTAAAAAAAAACCATAATAAAAAAACGGCTACGTATAACGATAGCTACATTTGTATATATTTCAATGTCGATAGATTGTTGACTTTTAATTTACAGATAACCTTTCATAAAGATATCGATGGGACAATGAAGAGAAATTGGAAAATTTTGCGTTACGCAATTTGTGTACGCCCCCAAATAATATACTAATTAAATCTTACATACATGATTATTCGATTGATCCATAAACAAAGTTGAATTAATAAAAAACATTTTGGTCTATGCGAATTCTCGAATTACATTTCGTCAAATTGTAAAAATATTTTTACGAAATTCCATTTTTTATCGTAAATTGCACGGACGTCTTTCTCTTTTTCTCTCTTTCCCCCTATCTGTCTATTTGTACACAGAAACTTTAATGTTACGATAAAAATCTCGTTTCACAGAAAATCTTGTACAATTTGACGAAATTAAATTCCCGTCTTCGCGCCACACAAAATTCCACCAACTAAAATATGTTGATGGATCAATCGAAACATATATATATATATATATATATATAGACACACACACACATATATGCATACAACCGTGGGATATCCCGAGTAGAGTGTGTTATAAATGACGCTGATTCCCTGTGGGAAGCAACCCGAGATTTGGACAACGCGTTCGAATTTTAGTCCGTATATATATATATTAAATATACAAAAGAAATATCTCTGGAATATGTGTGTGCGTGCATATATATATATATATATATATGTATAAGCGTGTGTGTATAAGAGATAAAAAGTGGTGCTTGCCGGTTGATCTGAGGGTGGTCCTGGGCTCCGCTGGCCCGTTGTGACCACACCTAGGCATCGTGGCGAGCGGAACGAGAGTTTCTCACTCTCTCTCTCTCTCTCTCTCTCTCTCTCTCTCTCTCTCTCTCTCTCTCTCTTACACCCAGCATCTCGCGCGACCACCTACTCGCGTGGCGGCCCCGACTGAATAAACCTACGAATAACCCGGAGTCGGCATTATAATCATCGTCTTCTCGCGCCCGCGAGCGCGCGACGCTCAAACAAAAATAATGTATAACCTCGGCAAATATAGGACGTATTCATATATGTACATGTATATGTACACAGACACACACTCGCGCACGCGCGCATACGCGTACACGTACATATGTATAGATGAAGACTTAACCCGCCCTAAAATGAAAGAATCATTACCATATATAGATAAGTGCCGACCTGAAATCAACTCTGGTTATATATTGGAATTCTTCGATTTTTTGTACTCACAACTTTGTTCAGTAATTTAAAATAGAATTTTATAAACCCTAGTGTCGATATATATATATGTGTGTGTGTGTGTGTGTGTGTGTGTGTGTGTGTGTGTGTGTGTGTGTGTGTGTGTGTGTGTGTGTGTGTGTGTGTGTGTGTAGGTTCACACCCACAGATTGCCTCGAAAAGTGACGTTCAAAAGGAAAGTCTATATGCCTCGTATCAATACCTATCCGAATCACCCCCATCTACGATTTACGATCTTTATTATTTCTCGAGAAACAAGGCATTTTTTTCATTCTTCTCTTTTGTGTACGCGCTCGCGATGTTTCTTTACTTGTGAAGTGTCTTACCTTATGAAGTGCACTGTCAAGCAATAAATAAATTACCAACTAAGACACTAACGTTGATGCCTCAGGTTGTGATGAAAAGTTTGAAAAACAGGTTTGACTGCCAATTGCTTTGAACAACTTCGAAGAGGGAAGTACATACACAAAAGCGAAAAATAAACAAAAACCTTTATCACAGAGAAACTCGAAAAAAATATTGAATAACGCTTTGTTTCTCGGAAGGTAAAAAAGGATTCGGATTGGTATCGATACGAGGCATCTTTAAGATTTTCCTTTTGAACATCACTTTTCGGGCCATCCTGTTACATATATATATATATATATATATATATATATATATATATATATATATATATATATATATATATATATATATATATATATGCGTGCGCGTGTGAATTCGATGCTCTATATATTTATATTTCAAATTATTTTATTTGCTCTCTCTCTCTCTCCTTGAATTGTAGCACGAACTTTGGGCCATTCTACCCCATCAGTCGCCAGCAACATCGTACCCCCCAGACCCAAGGACCCCGCCCCGATCTTGACGTATCTCATCTCCGAATTTCGGATTACAAGGAAAACGAGCGAGCAGCAAAAAATGCTCGATCGCATGAATCTCGTGTAGGAATGGAGCGAAGAAGCGGATAAGATGATGGGGCGGTTGGCGGGGTAAGGGGCCTGGCGAAGGTATGAAAAAAGAACGTGTATGCGAGCCACGTACGGACGCGCGAGAAGCACGCGAGAATTCCGAGGCGGTAGTGCGTTATTGGGGAAGTGGAGGCGACGGGAGGGAGGGGGGCGGTGGGTTGGAGGGAAACAGGAAGCAGCTGATGAGCTCGTGTCGAGTTTGTGGCGGCGGGGGCGCGTGGCAAACGCCGAGAGAGAACTGCCAGTCTGCCCAGTCTCTCTCTCCCTCGTTCGAGCCTCCTAACCCTCCACGATGCATGATACGCACATATACGCAAAGAGGGAGAGAGAGAGAGAGAGAGAGAGAGAGAGAGAGAGAGAGAGAGAGAGAGAGAGAGAGAGAAATAGAAAGACAGAGAGAGACAGAAATTTCATTTGATTTGGTTTATTGTGACTTGGTCAATAGACAATAGAATAAATAATAATAATAATCGTGATGTTAATAATAATTCTGATAATTATAATAATGATTATCATTATTATTATAGAATAATTCATATAAAAGTAAAAATATAAACAATAGTAATAACGTTAATAAAAATCGACCAGAGAGAGAGAGAGTAAGAGCAAAAGCAAACAGATTTTATTTTTAATGATTTGGTTTATTATGCCTTAGTTAAAGCTTGAAACAAAATTATAAAAAGTCATCAACAACAATAGCAGTAATAATAATAATACAAGTAACACGACAATAATAATAACGTTAATAAAAACAAAACTAACAGAAAGAGACAGAGGAAAAATGGATAAGAGATGAAGAGGCAGAGCGAATCAACAAAAAGATACATACGGTGTGTATAAAGGGGCCTGCGATAAAACTGTGTATGTTTATTAAGGCCTTAGGCCACAGTAATGGTTATAAAAACGTGTGCGAATTTAACAATTTTTTTTTCGTATGAAAAAGTGATTTGCTCGTACAATTAATTACATATCTATTTAGTATGAATATCAAGCTGTTAGAAAATATATATATTTTTTTTCGATGTACAAAATGGCCGACTACTCGAAACTTCTCGAAACAGCTGTTTTTCCAATTGGCGTGACAAATGACTTCAACAATTTTCACTCAATTTACTTCAAGATAAAAAGTTATGTCCCTAATTGCATTTCGCAATAGTGCGTACGGAATTGCTGATTAATCGAAAACTTTTCATTTCATGGGCGGTTGATGAGCAGTTAAAACGAAATTTTTCACTGAAAATTCATTTCTTAAGTTCAAATACCTACAACTTTTGAATAAAACAATATTTTTTAAATTCCGTACGTACTTCTCTAGGTATTCTAATGTAGATTGACGAGAATTTTTGTTTTTTTGTTGTAGGTAAAAAATTGTGGATGGTAAATGTCACGCCGCGGAGCGCCAAAAAAAAAGATAACAAGAGAAAATATTAGTAGTCGGCCATTTTGTACATCGAAAAAAAAATATATATTTTTTCTAACAGTTTGATATTCATACTAAATGGATGTGTAATTAATTTTGTGAATGAATCACTTTTTCATGCAAAAACAAATTGTTAAATTCGCACATGATTTTATGGTCTAAGTGCTATGGCCTAAGGCCTTAAGCACTTCGAGAAACTAATTGAAAAATTGTAAATGAGGAAACGAATGTGAGAGGAAACTAAAAGGGAACCGACAGTGGAGTATAAGTTTAGAAATAAGACAATTTTGTAAGGGGAAACATACGTTGGGGGGGGGCACTTTCTGTCCATATATCCTAAAGGGGTATCCCTAGAACTATAAATACTACTACTAGAAAGAGACAGAGATAGCTAGATAGCAAGAGAGAGAGAGAGAGAGAGAGAGAGAGAGAGAAATATTCCCTTTCTTTTGATTTGATTCATTATGTATGAATTGATCCTCAAAAGCATCGAATACGAAGACCACGATAATATGGTATCAATATGTTATTATATATAATCGTAATAATGTTAAATATTTAAAGGATATTAAGCGACTTCGAATAACTAAAAATAATATTTAAATAACAATATGCAATTAGTAGTAGTTTTATTTCCCAGGTATACCCTTTCGTGTTTTTACCCAGTACCCCCTCCTACATAATATTGCGCCGCCCGTAATATTTTTCCTGTATAAGATTATAATACAGCGCATTATAATTTATTTTTCTTCCTTACAACAATATACAATTATAATGAATATGCATTTAACATGAGAATAATAATAACGCAAATGAAAGCAAGGTTTCAAACGATATTAAGAATGTTGATGTGAATAAAATTAATAGAGAGAGAGAAAACCATATTCGAGTAGCTTCGCAGTCTTGTAGCCTTTGCTACACCATATATACAGGGTGTCCCAGAACTGAAGGCGTTCCCTGAAATGGGGGTTTGGGGGTGAAATCCCGAGTCGATTGATATAAGCATGTGTGGGTCTCAGATCAACCCCTGAATTATTATTTATTTTCAAAGGCGGGCCAATCAGGTGCGCCCGCCTTCAAAAATTAATGTTAACCTAATGTTTTTATGCGGCTTGAGGTGCTCCATAAGATGGTTGAAAAAAATGTACCATTCCATTTTAAATAGTTGAGGTGACCTTCACTGTGCGTCAGCGTCTTCAACGAAATAAAAAAAAAATTGGTCGCATTTGATGGCTCCCTTCACACCGTACAACTTTTGTCTGGAACATTTTTTTGTGACGTCGATAATTACCGAGTTATTTCGGGTGGCAGAGATAAGAGGGACACCCCGTATATGTATATATATACGGGGTGTGTGTGTATATATATATATATGTGTGTGTGTGTGTGTGTGTGTGTGTGTGTGTGTGTGTGTGTGTGTGTGTGTGTGTGTGTGTGTGTGTGTGTGTGTGTGTGTGTGTGTGTGTGTGTAGCACGAACGATTTCCCTTCGAAGATCCGACACACACGCCCCCGCCTCAGTACGCGCGCGTGCCCGCTTTATTTACACTTCCGTTTTGTGCGGCTGGCGTGGGGGTGAGGAGCAGGCGGGTGGCCGTGGGCAAACGGGCAACGAGAGAGTGACTGAGAGGGTCAACGGGGGGGGGGGGGGGGGAGCGAGAGTTTGCAGGAAAAAAGGGTCTTAGTCTCTAAGGGGGGGCTATATACAGGAGGGGGAGGCAAGCGCGGACACATCCTCCAGGTGTGCGCTCTCAACCTCCGAAATCTTACTCGCCGCCTGCCTGCACCGCCACACCGGAACGAACAGCCTCCCTCGTCACTCGACCATAGACACGTGCGTATGTACTCTCCAATCTCGTTCGACTAATGTGCCACTTGAGAAAACTCTCGACCCCCCCCCCCCCCCCCCCCCAACCCCTGATGGACTTTCATCGTAGACACGATTGAAATATCGACGATTTGGAGTCAAGGCATCAGTGTGTGTCTGTGTCTGTGTGTGTGTGTGTGTGTGTGTGTGTGTGTAGAATACTTTCGAAAATTCGATAGTTAATTTTTAGTGCAGAGCAGAGAAAGAGAAAGAGAGAAATGAAAGATTTATTTATGGTCTAGCACGCTTTGGGCCAATTTGACAAAAGGTGGTGAGAAAGTAACTTACAATCATTTATAATAATAATAAAAATAGAGTAACAGACACGAGCCGGTATATAATATATAAAATCCAAACAGACAAATTAACAGTGAATTAAATAATAGCCATTATAAATCGTGTCGAAGTTTGCATCGTTGGAACGCAACCAAAGTTATTTTTCACATTTCATTTTCCTTTTTTTTTTCATTATTATAAATCTTTTTTATGGATTTATATTGTAGATCTCTAAATACAAATCTTTCAGAACGGTTAAGGAATTTTTGTAGGCAAATTCTGCCAGAAGAAATAAAGGAATTCAGAAATATCAATTTTCATCATTGACTGTCCGCCATTTTGTGAAAAATGAATATTTTTTAAAATCCTTCGATTAAAGACTAGTTTATACTTATATTTGACTAAATCCATCCGCATTTTTTTTCAGATGATCCACTTCGCCGCAATGTTGGTCACCGTAAACCGTGTATATAAAAACATTATTTCATTGACGGCCATTTGCCACTAAACAATGTAATATTTTTCAATTAATAAATTACTGAAAGTTCTTCAAGATGTGTTCTTTAAGATGGTATATTGATCGATTAAAAAAGTTTTGTAGTTTTCTTTAAAAAAAATCATGAAAAAGGCCTTTTTTTGCGCTACAAGTAAGTAAGGGTAACGCCTTAAAAAAGGTCTTATATCGGGGTAAAAGTCTTATATCGGGAGGAAAATGCATTGGCATCGGAGTGAGGAGAATCGATGCGCAGGACCGGGGGGAATATGCGTATCGTGCGCGAAATCGGAAACCGGAAACATCTGTGGGGGGAGTCTCAACGGAACACACATTGTTTATCGCGCGCGTGTTCCGCGTCAAGGGGGGAAAGATATTGTCGTCGCGTCAAGGGGGACTGAATGGGGGGAGGCATATATATATAAATATGAAGAAAAAAAAGAATTTGATGACATTCGAGGATCGACCTCCAAACTTTTTGGAAATGTTCCGTCCTTACATATATATATATATTCATATCATACCAATATTAGAAAATTGTAGTGGCTGTCTTGACATTTTATCTTCAGACTGATATCAAGATGGTAGATATTGAATCGGTTCCCGTCGAGAGGCATGAGAATATTCATGAACTACGGTGATATTTGTTTTTTATAAAAAATAAATAATTTTGCAAATGGGTGATAACGTATTTTATTCTTTTATCAATGGACAGTAAATTCCAATTTTATTCATAAAAAAATCCGAAATGACGGCTCCCGCTTCCGTCAAATAAAGCCATGCACGGCGTGTTTTGATCTGTGGGGCGCTCCATAGCCTTGCCAGTTCATTTGAAACGAAAACGGGTTAATTCTCTGAAAAACCACTGGACAACAAAACGGCAGCCGTTCGAAAAAAAACCAATTTTTTTGTTTGGAAGGACGAACAAAAATATTTCTAAATCAATTTTTGACGAAAATCGCTTCCTGATGGTCCCGCAAATTGAATTTCCTCTCAATTGCGCAGAGTTTTATTTGAATCGGTTCATCCATTGAAGCTGTAGAAAGCCCCGCGCGCTTAAAAATGCTGTTTCCAGAAAAATGCGTTTAATGTTTAAGGTTATAAAAAATCTGATTTAATATTCGTTTTTGACAACCAGAACAAACAAACCCACGTGTTCTCAACACTTTAAGAATGCAAATTATGTAAAGAAAAAAAATCGAATTTTTCATCGTCATGAACGGTAACCTGTCCTTACTTATATCCTTACTTACGATACTTGACGAGAATTGTTTTTGAAAAATTGAAGAAAAAAAAACTACTTTTTTCATCCACATTTTACAGAAATGTTGGTTTTTTTTGTAAATATGCGTGCCATTTTCTCAAATTTGCATTTTCTTCATTTTAATTACCGTCACATGGAAATTATACATGTTCTAACTGAAAAAAGGTTTGAACTTTTTTGCAAATCAAAGTCTACGGGAAGCTAGACTGCACGCCGATTCGCAACTCCCGCGGCGACTTTGCTGTAACACTCTGCCACAGCTCCGTCATTTTGACGATGAATTAATTTAAAAAAATTGTTTTGTATACTTAACCCTAGAACTACAAACCCATTTTTTCTATCTTCAAACTACAAACCGGGGTAAATATTTACCCCACGCGTTTCTTGGTCGTAAAATCGTTCTGAAAGCAGTTATGAGACTCGTACGTACATGAATCTCTTCGTTTTTTTTTTATGCAGAAGAGAATGGTGAAAAGCAAATTCAATTTCATTAAAGTTCAAACAGTGAAAAATCGATTTAAATACCTGATAGTCCTAGAAAAACGGCCAAAACGTCATTTTGCAAACAAAAATTCATATCTGTTGTTCTAATCAACCGATTTTCAAATTTCAAACGAGGTTGTAAAGAGAACACATCAGACTTCTAGAAAAAAAATATCATCACGATTTTTTGCCAAACAAGTCTATTTATTCGGGACTCTGAAAGTGCAAAAAATTGGGGAGCTGATGTATGGAAAAAATCAATGAAAAAGCCTTGGAATATTTGTTTCCAAGTATATTTGTTTGGTTTCTGCTATGCGAAATATGAAAGAAAGAGAAATTTGATACTTGCAAATATTAAAAAAGTAAAGTTATTATGATCCTCTGGCAGTCTCGGATTGCATCAAAGTTTTCGTCAGTGCATCGACGCTCCTCAAATGATATGTTTCCGCCATTATCTGCCACAAAATGAAATACGTATCAATTTTTTTCGCTTCCCCCATGTATGGGTACATAAAATATGAAAATCATCGACGAAAATGATATATCCAATGCTTTACCATCAATAACCTTATAACACGTGTAATAAATGTATATCAGCAAGAAACAGAAAATCTACACAAAACACTAACGTGAGCAACAAACCGGGGTAGATATCAACCCCACACGCGCTTCACGTCTGCACCCCGTCGCAGTAAACAAAAAACTGACTGCGCTCCCGACCTGACTCTACTGTTAGAAGCTTGAACTGAATTATGGTGCAGGTCCAGTGTCGATATTTTCACTGATTAACTTAGGAGCGTAGTTCAAAGTTCGCCTGGGGTAGATATCTACCCCGGTTTTTAGTTCTAGGGTTAAATGTACTATTAAAGTATACCTAAAGTTTGATAATTGTATAATAATTATTTCTTAGTTTTAAAAATCCCTCAATATCGCTTATTTTTTCCTGTCTAAATGTATATCCCGTCTTAACTTTTTATGCTTTTCTTTTCTGGTGCGATCATGAATAGGTGTCAAGGCGTAAGTCTGAAAATTCGAAAATGGGTTTTTTTGATTGCATAATTTAATAGTCTGGGGTCTTATCCTCATTTTGCAACAAGAGTTTTGTAAAAATTCACAAAATTGAGCGTGTCATGAAGAATTTTGTGAAGGGTCGCCCATTATGCTACGGCGTACCGGCTCGCTGCGATTGGCCCTTTTTCTTTTGCCTTTTGCTCGAATAGAATGTTTTATGAAACGGGGACATTACGGTATCTTTGGCGCCTGCATTTTATGGTTGGGTTATGAAAAATGGGCCAAAAAAATACGAAAAAGAAGAATAACTTTTTTCATATTAAGCCTTAGTTTCGGATTTACAGCGCTCCGAAGAAGAAAAAAATGTACTTTTTCGATTTTCGATTTTCAGCAATAATATATGAAGCATGCATGAATGGTAACATATTTTAACGAATGTACGTTACGATACTTCGGGCTATCAATTTTTAGTACAGGCAGTCACAAATTAACTCCTCAAATAACAAATCAGTAGTTTAATTTTCAAGCATATGCCGAAAAAATGAAGTTAAGAGCACCTAAGACTAATCAACGTTGAACGGTATCGTACACATATCGAAAGTGCTCCAGACCCACCCAACGATTCCACACACACATCGAAGGTGCTCCAGACCCACCCAACGATTCCACGCACACATCGCAGGTGCTCCAGACCCACCCAACGATTCCACACACACACACACATCGAAGGTGTTCCAGACCCACCCAACGATTCCACACACACACACACATCGAAGGTGTTCCAGACCCACCCAACGATTCCACACACACACCGAAGGTGCTCCAGACCCACCCAACGATTCCACACACACATCGAAGGTGCTCCAGACCCACCCAACGATTCCACACACACATCGAAGGTGCTCCAGAACCACTCAACGATTCCACGCACACATCGAAGGTGCTCCAGACCCACCCAACGATTCCACGCACACATCGAAGGTGCTCCAAACTCACTTAACGATTACGCATACACATGAAAAGTGCTCCACGCCCACGTGTGTGTTTGTGGTAGTAGTGGCGTTTACCGTATGTATTACATGTTTGTATATACATGATTGAGCAAATTACCGATTTTCAAAATTCAATATGTCAAAAAATATTGCGTTACGCCAAAATTCCTTTTCATAGGGTCTCTTATATCGTCAAAAAGAAGGTCTGTGCCAAATTTGAAGCCAATCGGAGGTAACAGTTTTTCGGAAGTTTATCCTAATTTTTAAAGGAATTTTTTCATAGAGAAAATAAAAGATACAACAAAAAATGATGTTCAAATATATGTACAGCCAAATTTTAACACCCTCCTCTTCAATCCTTTAAAGCCGCATTTTCGAGTTTCATTACCCTGCGAAAAAGTCGCATTTTCTATCGAATATGGACGCTGCATGGTCAAAATTGGGAACCACAAACATAATAATGCTTCGACTTTCAACCCCCTGTTTCACCCCCTTAAACGCCGAATTTCAATTTTTGTCACTCCTGAAAAAAGTCTTATTTTGGACCAAATATCAATAAACCAGGGTCAAATAAAGGCGCCAAAGATATCGTAATCGTGCCTATGAAACGGTGTAAGTCGTATCTCAAAATCTATTCATCCGATTCACTAGAAATTCGGACGGAGCATATTTCATAGTATTTTCTATCGCATATGAACAAATTATTTGTTCATGCATTCATGCATTTGTTAATGACAATTTGTCAAAGTTGTTTTCTGTCCGAAATTCGAACTTTTTTCTACAGCTTGCAGCGAGACATTTTCGTACGATGTTGGGTTTTGGATTTTGGGAGACTCTTTCACCAAGGGTGCCTAAGGAAAGTAGAAAAATAGCACAAGAGCATAAAAAAAAGGGAACGCCAGTGGCTCGTGAATCAGGACTATGCACCCGCTTCGAAATCAAGATCTCGCATTGCGAACAAAGAATTCTCGTAGCCGCGGTTGATAGGCATCGAAGTGGCGAGGTCCTAATCCCTGTGGGGTTAAGCGCCCGTGCCCCGCTCATGACTCTACCCGTTCGTCCGAAAGGACAACGCAGCAGCACCCCGTCCACAGATTCGCGATACACGCTCAACTTCGCCTCCGCGTTTTGTCCCGGTGGAGGATTTATACTTGCCGGCTTTCCGTCTACCGTGCAGCCAGCGAACCCGAACGAGAATGAACGAATTTTACGCGAGGTACATTTATTTCGGGTGCAGTATTTTGTAGTATGAGTTTTTCCTTTTTCTCGTGGTGTTTTTATTATTTATTAGCATTTTTTTCAAATATATTCAGGCTGACCCGAAAAGTAAAGTCTGATAGAAAAATCTAGATACCTCGTCGTATCCATACCTATCGGAATTAACCCTATCTATGTTCTACGAGCTTTTTTTACTTTTCGAGAAACAAAGCATTTTTAAATTTTTTAACGAGTTTTTCTGTAGCATCGGTTTTGATTTTTTCCGTTTGTGTGTGTGTGTGTGTGTGTGTGTGTGTGTGTGTGTGTGTGTGTGTGTGTGTGTGTGTGTGTGTGTGTGTGTGTCTGTGTGTGTGTGTGAAAAGCTTTTTGTGTATATATGAAAAACTTCCTTCTCAAAAGTTTCTCAAAGCAATTACAAATCATTTAGACTTTTTTTTTTAGTTCTTAGTATTTTTTTTATCATCTGAACTTTGGTGGCTGATCCTCTCAAACCTATTTTTTCAACTACTCATTAAAATCCATTGAATTAACGTTAGGGAAGAGTATGGATATCGGTTTTCGATAATATCGAGAAAAAAACCGGAATGTCGGCCCAAAAATCCGATATTTGACTCGAATAATACCGATATTTCGATATCAGAATTGGAAAATAAAAATATCATTATAATTTTTATTTTTTACATTTCAGTTACTTTTACTTGTTTATAGTATAGTATAGTTTTATTCCATATGTCTTGCATTTGCTGTGACATGACCCAACTTACATTTTGCGTTACAAGTTTTTCATTTTTTGTACTTTTACTTGTTTTTTTATTGCGTTTAACAGCCTTAAAATATTACTACCTACATCAAATGTTTCCGAAATGTCAACTCATTTATCCTTGAGTGTGGAATCAGAAAGGACCTTTTCTTTCGTGACTTACACCTGCAATAAGATAAGGTCGTCTCTGAAAGACGAAACTTTAGATGCTCTTTGTTTTTTTTTGCTGTAATTGTTTCAACAATCTCAATCTCGTTAATTGAAGTGACCATGCTGATGCCTGCTTGCTACAAGCTATGCCATTTGTTTGCATTATGGTAGCTACTACTACGCTAACTTGCATAAAATGTACTAATTTTAGTTTTGCTTGTTTACTACTTATTTTGTTTGCATAAAAGCTCCCATATCTTGCCTTCTTTTTGTTTATTTATTTCATGTTGGGTTGGATATGGTGAGGAACATAGCAGGGTATGTTTAGAAATGTATAATAAATGAAGATCTCGATACAAGACGCTGATTTTGAATAAATACTGTGGTTTCGCTTAGCTTTTCCCGTGGCTTAGTTTCACTATGATTTCTACCACTGCCATCTTCACTTTCAACCTTTCAACGTTTTTAATCAAGCTTTCACGTAAGTATAGGAAAATATCGAAATACCGGTATTCCGATATTACAACTTGTTGATATCGAAAAAGTACCGATAATAGAAAAAGCTCCGATAGTCCAAGCTCTACGTTAGGGTGTTAGTTGCCAATTTTTTTATTGCTTTACAATGTATTTCATAAAGACAACACAAGTAAGAAAAAATCGCGAGGAAAGTACACGGACAAAAGAGAAAAATTAAAAAAAAAATGCTTTGTTTCTCGAAAAGTACAAAAGATCGTAGAACATAGATGGGAGTGATTCGGATAGGAATTGATACGGGGCATCTACAGTTTCCTTTTAGACGTCACTTTTCTGGCAACCCTGTATATATATTCTACTAAAATTCTAACTAATAAAAAATAAAATAAGAAACACCAAGAATATTCTGATAAATGCAACGTAAGAAAAAATATCCTACGTATAGATATTTGCGGAATTGTAGAAATAATGAAGGAGGATGGTAAGTGGCCTGAAAATGCTCTATCTATCTATCCGTTTATTACTTGTTTTTGTTGTACATTGTTCTGTTTCGTGTGATGTTAGTGTGATATTGCTTAACTAATAGCATTATTTACGCATGTTTGTTTCAACAAACTAGTTATGTTATATTGTAATCAGGTTTGTTCTTACGAGCTTATGTATATTATTTTTCCTGAAAATGCTCAAGTGAGTGAGTACGTGCGATCGCAAATGGCAATCGATCAAAATGGCAGAAAGAAACAAAAGAAGCCATAGAAAGTGTAGGTGAGAGCGTAATCTCGCCGACCGTATGAAATGAAAAAATAAGGGAGCTAGACAAAAAAATCGAGAGGCAGAAAAATCAAAATTCAACAAGAAATTCAATACTACTGGAGCAAGATTGACGTGTCCACATACTGCAAGG